>JAOTON010000101.1:2500-327990 GCA_034440635.1 Lepas anatifera | reverse complement strand
CACTTAACCCGTTTTCAGCCGTAACTTTTTTATTTAGATTAGCGTGAAATGAAAAAATCTGAAATACGATCGGAAAATGAACAGAAAACTGGGAAACGTTGACGGTAATCGGAGCGCGGATACATCAGTGATTCATGCACGCAGCCACCACCATGTGCCGCCACACAAGACACAGTTTTGCCAGTTTGTAAATGTATAAGTTGTGGGTATCATAAATGATACCCTGGCCAGAAACGGGTTAAAGGGAATGTGGCACCTTCACACCGTGATTTTAACTGAGATAGCACGTTTAACTGTAAAGCAGGTCGGAAAACTCGGTACTCCATATTTCATTTGTCTTGGAACTCGATATTTCCGTAGAAAAAAAACTAAAACCTACCTGACACCAGCCCCCCTCAGCCCCCCCCGTCGCCGGCGGCCATTGTTGTGAGCTACTGGTGTGACGACATATGCTGACGTCACTATGAGCATCAGCCAATCGAAGCCCTTGAAGTGTTTGAAGTATGGTAGTGGTTGCCAGATCATGACATCATCCACAGGCTGATATTTATTTCTTTTTCTAGAGGAGTATTTTTAAAAACCAAATATTGAGCTTATTGTACATTTTTCAGAGAAATCATGAGTGGTTTCATTATTTTTTACTAAAATTATGCCTAATTACACTAAATTCCAGGATTCGACCAAAGTGCCACATTCCCTTTAACAAAGTAGCCCCGTGCCCACCTCCCCGGGGACTGAAACTCACTTACCAAAGTAAGCACACGCCTACCTCCCCAGAGACTGAGGTCCACTTAACCACGTGCCTACCTCTCCGGGGACTGAAGTTCACTTACCAAAGTAAGCACGTGCCCACCTCCCTGGGGACTGAATCTCACTTACCAGGGTAACCCCGTCCCTCCTCCCCAGGGAATGAAGCTCACTTACGAAAGTAGCCCCGTGCCCACCTCCCCAGGGAATGAAGCTCACTTACGAAAGTAGCCCCGTGCCCACCTCCCCAGGGACTGAAACTCACTTACGAAAGTAACCCCGTGCCTACCTCCCCGGGGACTGAAACTCACTTACCAAGGTAGCCACGTGCCCACCTCCCCGGGTAATGGGCGCTATATAACCACTAAGGTTGGTGCGCCCTTAAGCCCCAATAATCAATCAATCAATCAACCTCCCCGGGTACTGAAGCTCCCTTACCAAGGTAACCACGTGCCCACCTCCCCGGGGACTGAAGCTTACCAATTACGGTACAAAGACGCCTTGGCCTGCGGCGAGTTCGGAGCCTCACCTCCTGGGAGACCATGTCGCGCAGTTTGATGTCTTGGCTGCGACTGACGCTGGCCGACCGGTGGTACTCCACCAGCTCGTTGAGCGAGCTGAATTTGACCACCCAGAGGAAGAACTTGCCGCTGGCGTCGCGCAGCACCTTGAAGTGCTGCACACCGTCCCCGCACCTGAGGCAGGACGGCGGTGGCGTCAGACGAGCATTGACACCAGCGCACCAGCGTCCACAAACGGCGGCGGCGTCAGACGAGCATTGACATCAGCGCACCAGCGTCCACAAACGGCGGCGGCGTCAGACGAGCATTGACACCAGCGCACCAGCGTCCACAAACGGCGGCGGCGTCAGACGAGCATTGACACCAGCGCACCAGCGTCCACAAACGGCGGCGGCGTCAGACGAGCATTGACATCAGCGCACCAGCGTCCACAAACGGCGGCGGCGTCAGACGAGCATTGACACCAGCGCACCAGCGTCCACAAACGGCGGCGGCGTCAGACGAGCATTGACATCAGCGCGCCAGCATCCACAAACGGCGGTGGCGTCAGACGAGCATTGACACCAGCGCACCAGCGTCCACAAACGGCGGTGGCGTCAGACGAGCATTGACACCAGCGCACCAGCGTCCACAGACGGCGGCGGCGTCAGACGAGCATTGACACCAACGCACCAGCGTCCACAAACGGCGGTGGCGTCAGACGAGCATTAACACCAACGCACCAGCGTCCACAAACGGCGGCGGCGTCAGACGAGCATTAACACCAACGCACCAGCGTCCACAAACGGCGGCGGCGTCAGACGAGCATTAACACCAACGCACCAGCGTCCACAAACGGCGGTGGCGTCAGACGAGCATTAACACCAACGCACCAGCGTCCACAAACGGCGGCGGCGCACATAGGCCCTAAATGCCTCCGTCCGTGGCCAATATTACTTTTCGTGGAAAATTCCTTCGTAATACCGCAAATTCCCCCCGATTTTTGGACAAAGGAGCTCATTTGACAGATAATTGAACAGTGCATAAAACTTGCATTCGACCTATAGGTTTTATTTTACATGGGCGTAATCACGACAGTGAAAAGAGGGGCATTTGGAGCAACTTAATCCAGCCCAAGGTGTCCGTAAATATTTTGCAGATGTTGTCGTGGCGCCATGAATTGTGACCGAATTGTAGCTTGAAACACTGCAAACAATAAACATGTAATCCATGAACAACGATACAGCAATCTTGGTCTGCCATAAATTCATAAGCGTCACCACGAACAACAAAACGGGAGGCATCATAAATGTGTATTTGAGCTTAGCTTTTCTTTCTAAACCAGCTTTTAGGTATAATTGTAACAACTTTTCTGCATGAGAATGTTCTATTATAACCGGTATTCGAGTGATTATTAACAACCACACTGGAGAGGGGTCCGACATTAACGCGCACAGGATGGGGGGCTGGTAAGCCCCCTGAGATATCGGAAACTTAGACGCTTAAGAAATGCCGATTGGGGAGTGGGTGGGGCTATGGTGATCTACATCATAACTAATTTTCATTGACCTAGGTCTATATTGCCATGGTCAAACGAGGTCATAAAGGTATTCAAAACTCTGTCATCTCACAAATATTTTAAGCATTTGCAGGGCATGATCGGAAACTTTAAAACAAATCCAAAACGTTTTTGGTCGTACCTACAGTGCATCAGGGGGAATAAGGGACGAATTGCATCACTGTTAGATGGAACACACGAAATCTATGATGACATTCAAAAAGCCAACCTGCTTAACGATACCTTCGCGAGAAAATTTACCCCACCTGATGTTGCTGATTACCCCACTGTCACAGAGTATAACTTGCCGTCTCTGGACAGATTTGAAATATCAGAGGGAACAGTTCGAGCTGTCTTGGATGATTTGCAGGTGCACAAGGCCTGCGGGCCTGACGATATCAGTGCTAGAGTCGTCAAGGAATTGCGTAACGAGCTGGTGCTCCCTCTCTGCATCCTATTTAGGAAATCAATAGAAGAGGGGATATTCCCGGGCAGATGGGCGGAGGCCAACATTGTCCCGATTTTCAAAAAAGGATCTAGGAAATCACCTCAAAATTACCGAAGTGTCTCTCTGCTTCCGCTATTCGGCAAAATTTTGGAGAGATGCGTATATCAGACCCTTCTCACTCATGTTCAACCAGTCCTGTCTGAATATCAGCACGGATTTGTCCCGCGCCGCTCATGTGACTCTAATTTGGCAACTCTTCTAAAAACGGCGTGGGACTCTATCTCTTCCGGCCATCAAACTGACATAATCTACACTGACTACTCTGCGGCATTTCAGAGCGTGAATCATAAACTCTTACTCTATAAGCTTCAAAAATCTTATAACGTGTCTGGAAAAGCGCTGTCCTGGCTTAAATCATTCCTTTGCTCGAGAAAACAACGGGTTGTCGTAAACGGAAAGTGCTCTCATTGGACGGATGTACGCTCTGGAACACCGGAAGGCAGTCAAATATCTCCTTTGCTCTTTGCCTTGTTCATTAATGATCTGCCAAACGAAATTCAAACAAATTCTTTGCTATTTGCTGACGATGTGAAGCTTTACCACCAAATTCATACTCCCGAAGACTCAGAACTGCTCCAGGCTGATCTAGATAGATTGGCTAAGTGGTCCGAATCCTGGAAGCTAAATCTGAATCCCTTAAAATGTCATTCGTTTAGAATCACTTTAAAAAGGAACCCCATTCCGGCAATCTACAAAATTCGAAACACACCTCTGGAGCACATGGACAAAGTTCGCGACCTCGGCATTTGGTTAGATTCCAAATTGAACTTTTCAGAGCATATAAACATCATCGTCAGCAAGGCAAACAAGATGTTGGGTCTGTTAATGCGCTCTCTTCAGACTGGCCGAGGTGGTGGAAGACTTAAGGAAGGACCAATTTTGGCTGCATATTTTGGCAATGTTCGATCAATTCTGGAATATGGATGGGTCATCTGGGGCGGAGCTGCAAGATGTCATTTGGATAGATTAGACAGGGTCCAACATAAATTTTTGATTTGGCTCGCATCCAACATTCACACATCTCGACCATCTCAGTCCTTGTCATACCATGATCTCTTAAAGCTCTTCAAAATTAGCAGTCTGTCCCAGAGGAGACTCCAGTACGACATTTGCTTCGTACTCAAAATCATAACCGGGAAGGTGGACTCCGCCTGTCTGCTCGGGAGCTTCCCACTCCATGTACCTCAGCGGCGAACCAGGGGGATGCAAAGCCACCTTTTACATGTTTCCCTGCCTCGTGTGGAGACCGTCAAAAGAGGCTTATTTCGCAGGGCAGCGATTGCTTTTAATGGCCATCTTGGACGCTGTCCCGAGGCAGACCCCTACGCTTCGACCTTTAGTAGTTTTAGAGCCAGGGTGAGGAAGTATGTTAAAGCTCATCCATTTTAGGCTTCTTATCGTATTTTATGCCGTTTTTCATGTCTTAATGTATTGCAGTGTTTCTGATGTATTTTCATTTGCTTCATATTCATAGCTTCGTGTATATTTTATATCGAGTGTTTTATATTACTGTTGCAGGAATAGGTTGCATTACATTGTTACACGGTTGCATTGTAAATATTCATTGGTGTACTGTTTTATTGCTTGACTTCAGCTGTAATTGGGTTTTCACATACCTGTTGCTGATAAGCCTGAATAAATGAAATGAAATGAAATAAATGAAATGAAATAAATGAAATTTTGGCCATGCTTGGGACCTGTTGGGAAATGCCTTCATAATCCGTGGAAAAAGCCGGGAGTAAGCTAAAGCCGGACCACGGTCATAGAAGTTGTGTCGCAAAGAATCTTTCCTTCATTTCTGAGGTCTAGGTCATTCAAGGTCATCGACCTATGACGTCACAGTATGGTATATTCCCTATTATGCACACTTAAAGTAGCAATATAGCAAACCTTGTGCTGGAAAGGATTGACCTTTACCCATGATCTTTAACCTTGACCTTTGACCTTGAACTTACAACTGGGTTACCTTTACTATGACGTCATAGCATAATATACGTCAGACTGGGACACGTAAATCACCGGGGTCACTGACCTTTAAATTGCTGGTATGACTTTGAACTTTGACCTCGACCTTCACGTGAGGTGACCTTGACATATCAGACCGTCTATATGACACTGTGACGTCACCACTGGGTCTCCAATGCAAGCAAACTGGTTCGACTGCGCGGTCGCAGCGATTTCAAAATGTAGGTCTGACTTTAGAAGCCTATAAATCAAACAAATTTCGACAAATTTTCAAAATTATTTCACTATTCGACGCGCTGTTAAATTTTCTCAAATGCGACCGATTCCCGTGTTTTTGCTACGAGCGGTTCTCCGGTCATCCCGGAAAAAAATAGTTGGGAGAGTATCCGAGGCCCCTCCAGTGCGCGTGTTAACACGCAGAGTAGAAGAAAGGGGTAGAATATATCCCTACCTTGTGTTTCCTCAACAAGGCATATCAAAATATCAGTCCGTGAAGGTCAGTACGTTTCTCTCCCCCCTCCCCGCCCACCCTCCGCTACATATGATATCGCGGTACCGCCAACTATGGGACGTAGGTCACCTGAGCAGCCCGAGCGTCATCTTGCGTCAGCTCGTGACAGTGGGAACGGCGAGGAAATTCGATTCCCGATTGGATCCCTAGGACACCTCGGAACTCCGATGGTTATGGCGACCGTTCATTTGGATGAAAAGGTATGACTGGTATTCACCATATGTGGTTTAACGTGTGATATGCAGCAAAACAGGATTCTTAGGTATCGTTTTTGCAGTCCCGGCATTGCTTGAAGGTGTTATAATCAATTTCTGAATCCCGGGATCACGAGAGGCTTAATCCCGTGATTGTGGCTTTTTGAAAATAGCCGGATCCCAATTCCGAGATTGACATACCAAGCAGGAACAATTCTCATGCAATAAATGGTTCGTTAGCGGCAGTTCCTCCGGGTATTTGGATAACAGTCAACACAGCAATCAATACACAAATTTAGACGGTTATAGTGCTTTGAAATTGTATGAACTAATTTCAGCACTTCTCGGCATTTCTTATAGCATCGTTCTCTGATAGTCCACTCATATTGCTCATTCTTGGCCGGTCCATGCCTCTATTCGGTAACCCACGGCGTTGCGTTAGCACCGCAGCGGCCTGGTTGGAGCCACAACCTGAGTTATTATATGTCATCTGGAGCACGGGGCTGCCAGTGGACGCACGATATTTTGACTTGCCCTTGTAGAGCACATCCTGGGGAATCGTTTGATGGTAGTCTTATGCTGGGCCGATGCTGGCCAAGTTTTAAATCCCTCTCTTTGTATTTGTAAATCGAACAGTTTTTGAGATATGCAGTATACTGAGAGAATGGTCTATAAATAGTTGTCAAAACTATTTTTGCATTATTTTATACCAAAACACATTGCAAAGGGCTCACACAACAGTGGTATTGCCATACTTTAACCTGTTCTTGCTTTCATGGTCGATTTTAAGCATAATTAAATGTACGTAGTTTTCGCTGCAGATCTCTGGTCCGCGGGTGGCGCACCCGAGTGCTTACTTCAAGCAACTCTACAAAGACTTCCAGAGCACGGTTTGTGTTTTCCATGCCTGTTTCAAGTGCAGTGAAGAATTCTCTATCAGTATATGTGCTCAGGAAATGATTTAGAAAAAGTTGAATTTTCGTAATATTGGCCACGGACGGAGGCATTTAGGGCCTATGTGCGGCGTCGGACGAGAGTCCACGTCAGCTCACCAGCATCCACAAATGGAGGCGGTGTGGCCTCACTTTATACGTCAACCCACTGGGGCCGGTCTAGACCCTGTCTTGGAAATTGAGTGCTTTTGGTGCCAGTTATTTTGTCGAAAATTTCCCAAGATAAATGATGCAAAATCATGGAACAGGTGAGTCATAGCTGTGGAAATAATTGATTAGACAATAAAAGCGGATTTGTTACATTTCTTTCAGTCCTTTTTCTTGGGTATTTTCTGACGAAACTGGCACCAACAACTCAATTTTTCAAGAGAGGGTCTGGACTATCCCCATTGTATAGGAGGTTACAGGATCAAGGGTTTGAAACACCAGGCGAGCAGCCTTCTTGTCAGTCCTTTCATTCAAAATATGATCGAAAACGGTCTTAGCCAGAGTCGGGAGAACGACCTCGACCGGTGCAAAGTCAATTTACGATATCGATACCCTAGACTCAGGTACGGGTTTAAAATAACGTTTAACGAGTACAGGTAAAAAACATTAAAAACTAAACACTATTCAATCAAAAACACGAAAATTTAAAAGATATTTCAATAGCACTTCAAAGCCTTTGAAGGTATCCGGGCACCCAGAGATGTATAAGTCCACACTCTTGCGTCTCTCACTGGTGATTTTGAGGTGGACAACAACTTTACTGACAAGAGAGGGATCTGGAAATTTCTGACGATTGCTGACAAAGGGTGGGGAGGGGTCCGAACACCCTCGAATTTGCCTGACGTCATATGTGAACAGCCCCTTTTCAAACTCACTAGGCATGCCTCGCAACGTGTATCTGGGCTTTTCAACTCGGTCCCCATGGCCACACAACAGCTGTACTAATACAAAACGATGCCAATGTCAAATTGCACGAGTGGATTCCAACGTCTTTATATGCTTTCGTATAAGAGCTACAGACACATTTTAAAATCGAAAAACATCTTTGTGTTTAATGATAAGCAAGGGCTTCATACAAAACTCAGGCACGGGGGATGGGGTGTGACATGGAGAGCGAGGATTCAGCCCCAGCAAAGATGTAAACGGCCCTGTCCAAGGGGGGTCAGATCTACAGTTCCTTCAGATTCCAGGGCGCCAGTCATAGGCGACAGAAATCCACAGACCTAGGCAGGGCTTCTTATTCCCCCAAAGTGTTTCGGCAGTGACAGCACAGAGACCTCGGTACCAGATGACAGGCAAATGTACCATATTATGTGGAATTAAAACGGATCGGCAATTCCCTGTGTCACGCCGCTTTTCTACAGCTGCCACAAAATATGAGACCTCGGTACCAGATGACAGGAAAGTGTACCATATTTTGTGGAATTAAAACGGATCGGCAATTCCCTGTGTCACGCCGCTTTTCTACAGCTGCCACAAAATATGAGACCTCGGTACCAGATGACAGGAAAGTGTACCATATTTTGTGGAATTAAAACGGATCGGCAATTCCCTGTGTCACGCCGCTTTTCTACAGCTGCCACAAAATATGAGACCTCGGTACCAGATGACAGGAAAATGTACCATATTTTGTGGAATTAAAACGGATCGGCAATTCCCTGTGTCACGCCGCTTTTCTACAGCTGCCACAAAAATTGGGCCCTGAACACTAAAATCGACACGGTTTTTACCCAAAATTGACACCAATTTAGTTGCCATGCCGTGATTGACAGGTAAGTGCCACTGCCCGATTCCACGAATAGTAGGCCTGGGCCTAGGACTAATTGAAGGGGCTGGTGACCCTGGAAGCGACTGGCAGTACCGCAGAACTTCCCAGATGAGATCACAACGATAAATAACACGTCATGAATATTCACAAAAAATCCGTCGGCGAACACCAGTGAAGGTGCCTGCGTGACAGCATATTATATAAAGATAATCCAAACTTAACCACACCTCACAAAAGTCGAGCATAAGTTCGGAGCGGGCTGAGTACGAGCGCGACTCACTTGACGCTGAGGCTGAAGTCAGCCGGCGAGCTCTCGCTGACGCGCACCACGAAGGCGCCCTCGTGCTTGCTCATCAGCATCTTCTCGGCGTCGGCCCGTGTGATGCGGCCGTAGTACCACCTGTAGCAACACACACCCGCTCAGTTGTAGGCCAGGTGCAGAACATTGCCACAGCATTGTGAAGAAATATCTAATTAAATATCTCCCCCTTCTTCAAGTTATTTATTTCGCCTTATTTCACATGTTGGTTGGGGGCGCCAAATCACATTTGAGGGTGCCCGGCATATCATTGGTGTGCCCAGAGATATAAAAATACACGCCGCGGGTATCATATTTGTTCCGGCATTAGCACCACTGGAGAAGTTCAACGGCACAGGAACCGATAGACTACCGTTTGCCTGCCCTCCAACAGCAAGCGCAGATCACCGGATGTGACGTCACACCTCGTAGCATATAACATGGGGAAAATTAAATTATTAAATGTCCAAATTTTTGCAAAAAGAGGCCCAGAATCGAAAATAAAATGATTATCCATTGCATTTGGGATAAACTTGATTACTGTGTATTCTCACAAATTCGTAAGCGAGAGGTACCATTAGCAGCAGTTAAAGACACGGTTCAATGGTAAAGAAATTCCTCCACGCCCATGTGACGTCACTCGGGCGTGGAGGAATTCCTCTTGAACATAACTTTAAAGGAAATGTGGCACCTTGGTCAAATCCTGGAATTTAGTGTAATTAGGCGTAATTTTAGCAGAAAATAATGAAAGAACTCATGAATTCTCTGAAAAAATGTACATTAAGCTCAATATTTTTATTTTCAAAATACTCCTCTAGGAAAAGAAATAAATATCTGCGTGTGGATGATGTCATGGTCTGGCAACCACTACCATACTCGAAACGCTTAAAGGGCTTCGATTGGCTGATGCTCATCGTGACGTAAGCATATGTCGTCACATCAACAGCCATGACAACTGTAGCCTGCTGCTACGGGTACATGAGGGGTACATTGCAGGTAGGTTTTAGCTTTTTTCTATCATCATCATCATAATTGGTGGTTTAGGGCGCGCCGACTACGAAGGTCATGTGGCGCCCATAACACTAAATAAGATATATACAAGAGTGTCAACATCTCACAGGGCTAGAGGTGAGTCAAAGGTAAAAATATAAAAAGATGTAATTAAAAATAGAAAACCACAGTTTCAAATCACACCCTAGGTCGGCGAGTAAATAACATTAAAATCGACGCTCCTCAGATACGATATAATACTTGATAGCTCAACGGTCGGAAACTCTCCCAGAAGAGACTCCAAGGAGGGTGACCCTCCCAAGTGCCTAACCCGCTCAATCTCATAATCGCAGCAGTCAACAAGAACATGCTTCACACTCAGTGAGTCATCACAGCGCGGACAGAGCGGCGGATCCTCTCTAGTCAAGCGGAAAGAGTGCGTAGCGTGGGTGTGGCCAATGGGCAACCTCGACAAAACAACTTCCTCTTTTCTGGATCTAGCACTGTTAGAAGGCCATTTCCCTAGTTTGGGTTTCACACTTCTCAACTTTGCTCCCCTGGGATCCTCGTCCCATCCCCGCTGCCAGCTACTCATTACAAACTTCTTAACAGGAGCATACATGTCAAAGAATGGAATATGAAGGCCAGGGGGAACATCACGTTCTACTGCAGCCTTTGCAGCTGAATCGGCCCGTTCAGCCGCCCATTGCCGCTGATGCCGCAATGGCTTGGGATCCACACAATCTCGACATTTTCCCCTTTTCCTTTAGACCGTGCAGCTTCTGTCTAATGAGGACCAAGAGAAATGATGACGATGCGTTATAAAAATAAAAAGACTTCAAAGCCTGTAGAGAGGACAGTGAATCAGTAAAAACGACAAACTGTCTCGCCCTCGACCTAGACACCCGGTCCAAACAACTTTTTTCTACGGAAATCCCGAGTTCCAATACAAATGATATATTGAGTACCGGGTTTTCCGACTTGCTTTACAACTTGGCTATCTCAGTTAAAATCACGTTATGAAGGTGCCACATTCCCTTTAAATAAAGGTATCTTGTGCCAAGTGGTGGTGTTGAGTTATTGGTTTTTCTATACCTCGGTGATTTCGAAGACTCCATAATCCATATCTTTACCGATATAATCTTTATTGCTACAATAAGAAAATCTAGGCTGTTTGCTTATTAAAGCATGCATATTTCATCATATAAGCAGTTCTTTAACCCACACCACGCTGGGGGCGATATTCGCCTTCTCCTGGTTCCCTCAACCCCCCAAAAAAACGAAACTTACGGTACCTTATCCCTACTCAATTTCACGCATCTGACCAATTTTTTAGGTCAGGTCATGTCAGGTCAAGAAGCTATTCAAGGTCAGGCGACCTCTCAAAACCCAAAATCAAGAGTTTAAAGCACCAAAGGAACATCTTCCCACTGATAAGTTTCAAACTTTCACAATATGATAAGGTTATCAAGGTCTACAAATATGCTCTTTCGGAATTTTCATATTCTTGACCTAAGATGGAGTCAATTTTTCGGTCACCCCATAATAAGTCTATGGTGAGAAATAGAAAGGGCTCGTGTTCAGTAAATACTGGATAGATTAACTTAAAAGTCCTCATGCCATGTATTCTTACCCCGATCTTGACCATAACATTGATTTTTTACCAGCTGACCTGCCACAAGTTCATGTGAGGTCACATGAGCATACAGTGATTGTTTTGCCAATAATTTCTCACTGAATCGATATAAAGCTTTAATTTCACTTGCATTGTGCTTATCTTGCCGCGGAGTGTCGGTTGATATGCAACGTGACCATACCAGTTCACAATGTGACCGTGACCTAGCTCGATGTCAGGTCGTTTTTACCATTTGACCCATCAATGTAATATTATACATCATTCGATTCGCCAAGACGAGAGGATTCTAATGATGCCTAAATATCTTTTCTAGCTCCTCTGAGTGAAGATATATAGGGTAAAATATACACTACCCTGTTGTAAATCTATGTAACCTTCCATGACGTCTGCTGACCGCAATATTGACCAGACATAAAATAGTAATTATAATTTCTATTTGGCTAGAACCTTCAAACATCGTCCGAAAATTTTCTTTACCCTTTTCAGGGGATGAATCACGAGGGGGCAAAATACGCCCCCAGCGCGACGCGCCATGTCATGAACCCCAGCGGTGCTGTTAACCCTTGCCCCAGTGGCGGGTACGAGCCACCTTCGCCCTGGTGGGGGACGGGCTAAAAAAGACCACCCACGATCTCAAAAACTAAGAGAGCTAGGAAAAAGCGCAAAACGGCAATCAAAAGCTCTTCAAAAATGATATCGAAAATACTTCGGCCATTTTTCTCGTCAGGTCAATATCAAGGTCACCAAAGGTCAAAATAGGTAAAAATAGCTAATATGAGGTGTCCTGAGAAAACCTCATATATCTCAGAAAATACGATAGCTAGAAACATTAACACAATTCGAAAGCTCTTGAGTTGCTCTTTCATTACAGAGCCAATGATTTTCCGGTCAGGTCAAAGCCTAGGAAGCTACAAGGTCACTGAATATTGGGAATGTTCTTGGGAATGTCCATAGCCACCCATACATAGAGGCGTTTCCTTTTTCGCTAATAACTTTCAAACCAAGCAAGATGCAGCCATATTTGATGCACTATTGCAATTCTCTCGTCAATACAAAGCGAATGATATATAATATTGCTATGCCAGGTCGAATTTAAAATTTGACCTGACCCGGGTCAACTGTCTGACCCAACTTGACCTGGTATAGTCATTATATATATATATATATATATATATATATATATATATATATATATATATATATATATATATATATCCTCTTCGATGCAGCGACTATTGAATAGTATTGCTGATTCGCACTTGGATAACTTCTTTTGTTGTTTAACACGCGCATTGACGGGGGCCTGAGCCACCTTCACTTTTACGGGGGTACCCGCCCCCCCCTAAGATCTCAAGAAACACGGCAGGTAGCGTAAAACGGTAAACGGCGTTGGGTTGCCCTTTCCACTTCCCATCGAAAACGTTTGAAACATTTTTTGTCGGGTCACATTTAAGGTCACGAGAGGTCAAAGCATACCGTCATAAGGATAACATGTAAATTAAGTTTTTCGGTCATTACATATGAACAAGTAAAGATAGAGCAAAACGACTTAGACTATATGAATCCTCTCAGCAAGCCGAATCGAATGCTATATAATTTGACCTTGCTAGGTCAAATCAAGGATTTGACCTGACCTGAGGTCAGGTCAAGGTCAAATTATATAAAATGCATATCACTAGAACCGCAAAGCCCAGGCGAGTCAAATGCAGCTGAAATAAATGCTCTATCACCATCCGTTACCGAGTTATTCCGTAAAAAAACATTTTCCCACGTATTTCCAATGGAGAGGTTATGCCTCGTACCTGACCTTAGGTCATCGATATCAAAAATACCGGAACACATTTTAGAGAACTCGGTGGGGCCATTATGTGATATGAGTTTCAATCGGATAAGTTCATCCTGCTCCCACTTATGCTATCTTAAACTTTTTTAGGTCGGGTCACTTGACCTGTACTGGTGACCTGACCTGAAATGACCTAACCTTAAAATTTTCACAGAAGTTGTCAAAATAATGAGGGAAAAGGTATGCCAAGTACGGCGGCGCTACGCGCTGCCGTTTTTCTGCTGTCTCCGAAAAACCCGACGGGGGGGCGGGTACCCGCCCCCGTCAATGCGCGTGTTAGTGTATATATATATATATATATATATATATATATATATATATATATCATTTGACTTGCAGTGACTATACAACCACTTCGATAACAAAATAAAAGTTCTATCTTCGTTTATTAAAAATTTATAGAATAAAATACAAAATATGCTTATTTGACCTAAGGTGACCTTTCAAAGGTCACAAGTCAAAATTTTTGGTATCAACCTCAGAAATGGACTAAAGCAAGTTGTCCCCGATGTTTGAAGTTGAATCCATCCATACTCACTGAGAAAAAGCTCATTTCGTGATTTTCCCACTGTATTTACAATGGGGAGGTCATGCTTTGCAAATGACCTTAGGTCACCATATCAAAAATCCCGGAACATATGTTGTAGCTCCTGGTGGGCCCAATATGTGGTGTGAGTTTCAACTTGATCGATTAACCCTACTTTTAGTTATGCAGTCCTAAGCATTTTTTGTTAGGTGAAGTCACTTCACCTGACCTGGTGACCTGACCTGATATGACCTTGAGCTAAAATTTTCAGGAAAGCTGTAAAAATGATGAAGGAACAGCTAGACTAAGTTTGGTGGTGCGCAAAAGTCACTTCGGAAAAACCCGAGGGGGTCTAAAAGACTCCCACTCGGGATAAGGTTAAAAGCGGTACTGGATCCACAGTCGGTTTGGACGTGCCGATACAGGGCGTCGCCCCTGATCACCATATCCAAGAGTCGGCGTCAGGCGCCTGCTGGAGGGGTGTGTCGCTGCCTCCCGCCCGGCGACACGCCGCGTGCCATGCCGATCAGACGTGCCATTTTCAACCCAACAATCCAGCCGACTGGACTCAACCGGCTGGTGAAGTGTTGTCTTCGTGCTGGTTTTAACTGTTTGCAGCAGGTGCGGAATATAGCCAGACTTCCGACAGCAGAGTAATTCAAACTGATGTCGGCTCTACGAATTTGGACGCGGTTTTGGCGGTTGTCAAAAGCGGCAACTCGAACGTCGACTAACCGCCTCGCCTTTTCTGCACGCAAACGTTTCGGTGTCCATATCACTGGCATCTTCACTGCCGAGGACATCAGTCTCGTCACCCAGTGAAGCCGAGGCAGGGCTACTTTCGCTTGCAAAAAGTATCCGTCTGCCAATATTGCACACTTGCAGTCCCGACTAAGCGGCAGTGGGAAAAGCGGAGGTGAAATGATGCAGCCTTGCGGTGAGCCATTACACCATTACAGGCGAGGCAGCCGTTACATCCGGCTTAACTTGTGCACGGCAGAGTCAGCGCGGCACTGGGGTGGACGGCGGGAGTCAAACGCAAACGTCACATCTATTAATTGAGTACTCATGCCTGTGCCAATCTCACACGGGACTTTAAAAAGACCATTCACTGCTGGAAACCATTGCCAGAAAATGGCAACGGGAGAGAATTCTCGAGAATTTGCAGCCTTACCTCACTCACATGCCCAAATATGTATATAGCCGAAATAAGCAGCCCAGAAAACCTCTTACACAACGCTTAAAAGCGACCACGTTCCAAATTACCCATCTTCGATTCATCATAGAAAAAGTAAAGATTCGAAGTCAAAATCTTATGGCTTGTACTTGCCATGAATAAAGACCAGAATTTTAAGTGACGTTTTTAGTTATTTTATGACATATTTTAGGTGACGAAAACCCAAAACACCGTTACTTACTTACTTTTTATGGGGCTTTTCATAAGTTTCATAAGTCGTCCTGTGCAAGGCACTTTTGCCCGCCTCTAAAGTCCAAAACACACGAACAAAATCAGTAAATACATCGTTCTCCTTTACTCAGTCATTCATCCAGTTTGCGAAAACGACGCAAAAAGACGTCACATGCGTATACTTTGGTTCATGTACTAGACTATCACGGAACCTCCACGCGGCGGGTTCTTTCATTGTATTCATATTTAAAGCAAGCACAATGATATGGTGGCTTACTTCTTACTGAAAGCCGGACAGAAACCACGCGACCAGCTTCAGATTTAAATTGTTTTTTTCAGGTACGTTCCAGCACAACAAGACCTTTCCCATCGAATCAGCAATAAGAAGCTGCAGGTACAAGTAAAAAGGGCCACACACATGTCTCCAGTAAAAACCCCATTCACACTCTGATTCCAACGACTTTCCTTACGCCATTTTTGAAAGCGATGAGACTTAGGGGCGCTGCGTGGGATGTATCCATTCTTAAATTTCGTCGTTAACCGAATCTCTTAAAAATATCGCCATTCATTGTCAGTGGCGTAGCCACGGGGACAATGGGCCGTGGACTCCTCTTTGGTGGCCCTTTCCGGTACAAAGGTACACGGACCGTATATTACTAACGTAGGTTACCAATACCACGACCATCGCCGCCTTTTGTTGACAAAGATCTGGCTTCGCCACTGAGCCTTTCCATTTCATCACAAAACGACGGCACCGACGGCAAAATCAAACCTTTCGTGGTCAAATCGATCGCGACTGAAGCCGACTGAAAAGCGAAACTAAACCCGGAAAAATTTCAAACTTGATTTATAAGCCAGGCCATTTTGCAGGAAAAACGCTTATTTATGTCAGCAAAGTAATGTCTTATGTGAAAGCATAAAACCACAGCCTCCAGTTGTGATGTTCAGCTGCCGGGACTACTTAGTAGCAAAAACCGGAAGTAACACCGGTCAAACATCCGCAGCTTAAGTGTCTTCCACACTCTCACTTCCGGAAACTTCCACACGCAGAGTGCCAGATTCCAATTTCCACGCACAGAGTGCCAGATGCCAATCTCTCCCATGACGTCACGGGACGTTACGTGACGTCCGCGGACTTCACACAATGGTGGCTACCGACAACGGTCAGCGCTAACGGCGCCCAAAGCCAGCCGGGTCAAACCATACCAACCCGCACCGTACTAGACCACCGGCTGGAAACATTCAGAAGAAACCTACCCAGGAACCTACAGACATGGCTATTCAGGAAAAGCTGGGGGTATTGAGCTGAAGGTGCAATATGCCGGGCACCGGGTGGTACGAGTGTACCAGGACAGACGCCGGGCGGTACTAGTGTACCAGAACGGGCGGTACGAGTGTATCGGGCGCCGGACTGTACCAGTGTACCAGGACGGGCGCCGGGCGTTACGAGTGTACCAGGACGGGCGTCGGACTGTACCAGTGTACCAGGACGGGCGCTGGGCTGTACGAGTGTACCAGGACGGGCGCCGGACAGTACCAGTGTACCAGGACGGGCGCCGGGCGGCACGAGTGTACCAGAACGGGCGCGGGGCGGTACAAGTGTACCAGGACGGGTGCCGGACTGTATCAGTGTACCAGGACGGGCGCCGGGCGGTACCAGTGTACCAGAACGGGAGCCGGGCAGTATGAGTGTACCAGAACAGGCGCCGGACTGTATCAGTGTACCAGGACGGACGCCGGTCGGTACCAGTGTACCAGGACGGGCGCCGGACTGTACCAGTGTACCAGGACGGGCGCCGGGCGGCACGAGTGTACCAGAACGGGAGCCGGGCAGTACGAGTGTACCAGAACGGGCGCCGGGCAGTACGAGTGTACCAGAACAGGCGCCGGGCAGTACGAGTGTACCAGAACGGGCGCCGGACTGTATCAGTGTACCATGACGGACGCCGGTCGGTACAAGTGTACCAGGACGGGTGCCGGACTGTATCAGTGTACCAGAACGGGAGCCGGGCAGTACGAGTGTACCAGAACGGGCGCCGGGCAGTACGAGTGTACCAGAACGGGCGCCGGACTGTATCAGTGTACCAGGACGGACGCCGGTCGGTACCAGTGTACCAGAACGGGAGCCGGGCAGTATGAGTGTACCAGAACAGGCGCCGGGCGGTACCAGTGTACCAGAACGGGCGCCGGGCAGTACGAGTGTACCAGAACGGGCGCCGGGCAGTGCGAGTGTACCAGGATGGGCGCCGGGCGGTCTGCAGCGGCACCTGTCGCGCCGCCGCCGGTGGGGAGCAGGTGACACTGGGGTAGGTCCGGCGCCGGCTGGGAGGGGGACACGCTTCAGCGACTCAGTCGCCGTGGCGGTGCCGCTGCAGCAGCTGGCTGGGGCAGCTGAGGGGTCGGCACCGCACACAGCGGCCTAGACCGACTGGCAGGGGACGGAGACAGCACACAACAGCCTGAACCGACTGACAGGGGACAGAGAGAGCACACAACAGCCTGAACGGACTGACAGGGGACGGAGACAGCACACGACAGCCTGAGCGGACTGACGGGGGACAGAGACAGCACACAACAGCCTGAGCGAACTGACGGGGGACAGAGACAGCACACAACAGCCTGAACCGACTGACGGGGGACAGAGACAGCACACAACAGCCTGAATGGACTGACAGGGGACAGAGACATCACACAACAGCCTGAACCGACTGACCGGGGACGGAGACAGCACACAACAGCCTGAACCGACTGACAGGGGACGGAGACAGCACACAACAGCCTGAGCGGACTGACGGGAGACAGAGACAGCACACAACAGCCTAAACCGACTGACAGGGGACAGAGACAGCACACAACAGCCTGAGCGGACTGACGGGGGACAGAGACAGCACACAACAGCCTGAACCGACTGACAGGGGACGGAGATAGCACACAACAGCCTGAGCGGACTGACGGGAGACAGAGACAGCACACAACAGCCTGAACCGACTGACAGGGGACAGAGACAGCACACAACAGCCTGAACCGACTGACAGGGGACAGAGACAGCACACAACAGCCTGAACCGACTGACAGGGGACGGAGACAGCACACAACAGCCTGAACGGACTGATAGGGGGACGGAGACAGAACACAACAGCCTGAGCGGACTGACGGGGGACAGAGACAGCACACAACAGCCTGAACGGACTGACAGGGGACGGAGATAGCACACAACAGCCTGAACCGACTGACAGGGGACAGACACAGCACACAACAGCCTGAATGGACTGACAGGGGACGGAGACAGCACACAACAGCCTGAACCGACTGACTGGGCACCGCACACAACGGCCTGGACGGACTGACAGGGGACTTGGCCTTGGTCAGGCTTGGACAATAAGTCACACAACGCTGCCCGCAGCGAACGTAATGTTGAATATCATCTACTTTCCAGATTCAAGACACACGAACAAAACGTTCTCACTGCTTCAGACTTCCCTCCGCGATTTAGACTGGTGAACAGGCAGAAGCACCGGCTTTGCCTTTCAAACGGTGTTGAGACTGCAGCTTTTTCCATGACGCACTTGCAATCGGATTCGATCCACGCTCGCATGATTCATTGCAACAGGTGATTCCTCTCTGTCTTTGTGTTGAGCCACGTCCCTGCAGCTGGTCTCAGAGTGACCAAGACCAACAGGAGGTATTGGAAAATGGAGCAGGCGTCCCCCCTCCCCCAGAACCAGCGATTTTCTGGTGCCCTCCGGTGGATTACAAGGCAGTTAGCGGTGGAGCTGACTGAAAATTAACACCCGCTCTGATAAGTTTTGCCGTCCAAAAGGCACCCCCGATCATGTGGTCCCCAACCCCGATCGGCAATCCTGGATTCGCCTATGCGAAAGTCACCAAATATCAAAATATGCTAGCACTCGCCCTGCAGACCTTCGTCCCGGCGAGGGGTTCAAGCAATGTCCTTCCTCGATCTCGGCTACCATGCAGGATAGCGAAAACAACGCGAACGGTAGTGGATAGACAAATATAAGGTCACGTTTTGGCTCAGGTCAATATTGAGGTCATGACGTGTCAAAGAAGGTAACGGTTTAGAGAAGGGTTTCCAGGCTCTAACGTCCAGCTGGGTCGAGTACGTAAATTTGTAGGTGCCAGGCGCTTCTCTCGTTAAGGCAGATCGAAGGATGTATGAGATGACCTTATTAAGTCAAAACATAAAATTGACCTGACCTGACCTCAGGTCAAGGTCAGGTCACCATCTTATCTAACATGGCTAAATGCAACCAATCGACTCAAAATGACAATCCAAACGTTTTGGGATCAAGATCAAGGCTCTATCCTACAAAGTTATTGACCCAGTCTGAAAATCTGCTAGTCCCAGATGACCTCTCAGAAGTCACAGTTCCAAACTTACAACACAACATTGGAGAGTGGCCTAAGATACTACGGACAGGAGAATAGGAGGATATTCTAAGCCGTATTTACAGGAATAGGGCCATTCTCGGCCAATTTCCGTTACCCCAATACATTTTCAATAATAAAGTCATGACCCGTACCTGACCCTAGGTCATCGCTATGGAAAATCCCGTTACCATTACTTGTGGTGGTCGGTCGGCCCATTATGTGATATGAATATCCGATAAATAGATTAAACCTCCTTTCACGGGTTTCACTTAAACATTTGTGGGGGCGAGGTCACTTGACCTGGTCTGGCGACCTGACCCGATATGACCCAACCTTAAAATGTTCTTAAAAGTTGCGGAATCAATCAAGGACACGGTTTGCCAAGGATTGCGGCACTTCGCGCCACCGTTTTCTGATGCCGTCGAAAAAACCCGAGGTGGGGGAAGGGGGGATCAACACCCCTCACCCACCCCTGGGGCGAGGGCTAAATTGGTTGTTCGCCGTAAAACTCTGGTTTTGCTGACCGAAAAATTTGGCATATGAAGACCCAGGTCCGGGGGCGGGGGGAGGACTTAGTATGAAAAGGAATTATCTCCAAATCAATGCAGTAAGACAAAAAGTGTAGTTTTCAAGGTGGTGGAAATATGTTTTTTTATTTTAGATCCAGTGGTCGTCAGTGAGGTGGCTGGTTTTTATTTAGATCCAGTGGTCGTCAGTGAGGTGGCTGGTTCCCACAAATGCACCAGCTACCACTGACAGTGTGGTTCCACGAAGCTACGACTCCCTCCTTCACAATTCCAACAAAATCACACCGGGCTGCCCGTGAGAAGGGCACGCCCGGGCAAAGGCGACTCACCAGCCGTCGTCTGTGCTATTTCGGTATATCCCACCGCCTGGGGTGGCGGATCGTTTCCGACCCTTCACCCTACTAACCCGGCGACCTGTGGCGAGGTGGAACAGAAGCCTAACTGGTCTGGGACCGTACTAAAGCCTTCTACTATTGCACCAGGTCCGAACCTTACAGGTGGAGCTGGAACATCACAGGGGTCAAAGTGAGTCAAATCTAGGCCGATTTCGGAAATACCTTATAACTCGGGAAACAATACTGTCAATGCGCTCGTTCAAAATCTATAGATATAAATGCACTCGAAAAGCGTTACGCTCGGTGAGTAATTGACATTACTGACCTGACACCAAAAAGGTTGGCAGCAGGCCAATTTATCTTTCCAATAATTATCAAACGATGTTCTGAAACTTAAACTAGCACTTCTAGGAGCCAGGGTACACTCTAGCTAAGTGTTCCAGTTTTGGAAGAGCAGAATCGCCTTACCTAGGTTTGGAAATTATGGCATAACCCGTTATCCTGACCTGACATCAATTTTCAGCCAACAGTTTTCAATTGATCACCTACTAGGATAACAAAGCAACACTGTCCTCATTCCAATCGGCTCCGAATCATTCGCAAAAAAGCCTGAGAGCGGGGCTGCACTAAATGGGGAGTCCAAAGGGAGCTGTTCCGAGACACTCGACAAACACCCTCTGAATCAGAAGACCATACTCGGTGTGTCCCCTAGACTTAGTTTCCATGGGCGAAAAACGATCCGGATGGGACCTCCGATCCGGATGGGACCTCCGATCCGGATAATAATTGAGCCATTGACTCCTTAAAGCGGTATTTCACCAGCACTTGAGAACAGATCACGCTATAGTGCTGGGAAATAGCCTCTGATGGAGTGGATTGGCAGTCCGATACGGATCGCAGTTTGTCCATGAAGTCTAGGTGAGGAGCCATGGCGTCTGACCTGAGCCGTAGCTTATTCACGTTTATAAACGGCAGTTTCGAGCATGGCTCGACCTGGACACAAGTGTCCCCTGGGGCATTCAGGACAGATCGACCAAGGCTGACACCACCATGTCTAGAAAAATCGAAACTTTGTCTCCGGGGTAGTTTTGGGCCAGAAACACGCCTGTGAGAATCTCAGCCCCCTCCGACCAACGGTGACCGAGTTATAGCCCGAGGCACTTTCGGGAGGTCACGTTGTAGACTCATGTTTGATGCTTCATAACTCAACAACGCATCACCTGATTAACAAGTTTTGTATATCATTGAACTCGTCTTGAATTATAGTTTATTTTGAAAAAGAAAATGTTAAAATTTGAAAATTTTGACTTTAATTTGTTTGACCTTTTCCTTTGACCTAGCTGACCTTTTCCCAGTTGAAATTGCCCTTTAGACACCTCAAAATGTTTCTTCATAAAATATCTTTCGATAGCAAAAATAAAAAAACGTTCTTGCTAGAAGTTCCGAATATTTAGCACCTAAGGTAGGTATGTACACGGTTTTGACCATTGCGGTAGTACAGCCTTATGTTTAACGCCGCAAATATAGCGATTGCTTTTGTAATCGGTCGCTGGAAATCATACTCTATTGTCTTTACGAAATTTTAATCGTACAAGTATCCGAATTTATGACAATTAACACGCGCCCACCCGAGGGGTGGGCAACCGGCCTCCTCAGGTTTCCACAGGTAGTAAAAAAACACCTTCGCGCAGCACCGTACTTCATGTACCTCTAACTCGAAATTTTTGCAGCTTCTGGCAAAATTTTAGGTCTGGGTCATACCAGGTCAGACCGCCAACCCAGGTCAAGAGACCTAACCTCAAACTTTGGGAGGTGCATAAATCATATCAAATTTAGCCTATCGTGGTTAGAATCGCATTACATAGTAAGATCGCCTAGCAAGATAATTTTTCGTAGCAGGATTTCTATATCGATAACCGGGAGCAGGGCAAAGGTCATGATCTTTCCATTAGAAATGCATGGGGCGATTGGTAAATTTTGATAACTTGCGAGAATGAGAATTGTCGAGAATTGCGATGGAGGTTGTATTTTTACATTGTCGTGTCTGACTTGCCTCTGAAGTTTGATTAATATTCTTTTTACCATACAGACCTAAGCCTGGCTCTAGGTCAAAGCAGGTTAATTTTGACATTTGACTAGGCAATATTATAAGATACATAATCCGTTTGGGCTCAACAAGAGTGTTCCAATGGTGCTGAACTTTTCTTTCTACGGCTCTTCTCTGTCACCTATTATGCCACAAAATTTAGGTTTCCACTTAGTTCCCGTAAGAAATACTGTGACCTTGAGCAACCTCAAAGGCGACACGACCAAACGATTGTATGTAACATATTCGGTAATGATTAAAACTGGCTATTTAGCGGCATCACTTCCAGTGCACGTGTCATTATTTATCTGGGATCTCGGTCAGCTATGAAATGATCACCTTGTAAAAATATCACGAGGCAACCTGTTCAAGCGACCAAGTCGAATGCGTTACAATTTCAGGACATTTTGTCGAATATAGAGCAGATTCAAATTACTTTTTAGGAATGAAAGCCTTTCAGACACGTTTGTTTACACTGCATGAATCCTCTCAAACATATGCTGTGCTGCACTGGATCAGCTTGCATCGATACTATTTTCCATCTCCGGGAACGATGTAATTGTGTGAGTTAGTGGTGCTCATAGGATAAGTTATACTTGTTTCAATTATTGATAAGGTCGCGACATCTTTGTAAATTTTCGATTAAGGCTGAAAGGTTCATTATTAATAAGTTCATTTGCCCTCGTCTCCCTCGAAACAAGGAATCCCTTTTATCACTTTTAATGGCTGCAGTTTTTCTGTTTATAAATATTGCCCAAGCTGTTGCCAGTTCAGTTTTTATACATTTTGTACGAGTTGTTCTCTGTTCGATTCTTGGAGTCGGGGTCTCACTAAAGTCATCAATGGACTTGTCACGGAGACCGACCCCACCATCGAACGAGCAACTCCCACAATGAAGGGTTGATTTTAGAAGCCAACGTTTAACGTCCCACACGCACAGGGACGGCCGCCCCGCTCAGGTCACCCTCTCACCAGTCAGTTGCCAGCCGACCTGTACGTCGGGTAAGCTATTGAGCGCCGGAGCGTCTCAGCGGAACCGATCCCAAGCCTGGACATGCACTGCCACTGCATGCTTCGAGCCGCGGGCCGGAGCCCAACGCTCTACCAACTGAACTACCGGGGCGGCAAGGAGGCGGTTTTAGGAGTAGGTGTCTCACTAGAGTCATCAAGGGACTTTACGGAGACCCTGACCCCACCACCCTAACG
Source organism: Lepas anatifera (assembly GCA_034440635.1). Lineage (NCBI taxonomy): Eukaryota > Metazoa > Arthropoda > Thecostraca > Lepadidae > Lepas > Lepas anatifera. The sequence continues at coordinate 304,051 of JAOTON010000101.1, read as the reverse complement.
AGCAACTCCCACGATAAAGTGTTAATCAAGGAAACAAAGTTGAAAGTCCCACAAGGCATAACGACGACCGTCTACCTCAGGTCACCCCCTCACCAGTGAGTTGCCTGCTGGCCTTCAGCATTTACGGTACCTACCACCTCCCAGTTGACCTAAATTATTTTCTAGAAGTTGCAAAATGTTGTGTTAGAGGTAGATGGAGTACGGTGGCGCTGCGCGAAGGTATTTTTACTACCTGTAGAGACCTGAGGAGGCCGGTTGCCCACCCCCTCGGGTGGGCGCGTGTTAATTGTCATAAATTCGGATACTTGTACGATTAAAATTTCGTAAAGACAATGGAGTATGATTTCCAGCGACCGATTACAAAAGCAATCGCTATATTTGCGGCGTTAAACATAAGGCTGTACTACCGCAATGGTCAAAAACCGTGTACATACCTACCTTAGGTGCTAAATATTCGGAACTTATAGCAAGAACGCATTTTTTTATTTTTGCTATCGAAAGATATTTTATGAAGAAACATTTTTGAGGTGTCTAAAAGGGCAATTTCAACTGGGAAAAGGTCAAGCTAGGTCAAAAGGAAAAGGTCAAACAAATTAAAAGTCAAAAATTTTCAAATTTTAACATTTTCTTTTTCAAAATAAACTATAATTCAAGACTAGTTCAATGATATACAAAACTTGTTAATCAGGTGATGCGTTGTTGAGTTATGAAGCATCAAACATGAGTCTACAACGTGACCTCCCGAAAATGCCTCGGGCTATAACTCGGTCACCGTTGGTCGGAGGGGCTAAGATTCTCACAGGCGTGTTTCTGGCCCAAAACTACCCCGGAGACAAAGTTTCAGATTTTTCTAGACATGGTGGTGTCAAATTGAAATATTTTTGGTCGTTTTGTCCTGGAATGCCCCCCTACCATCCACTGGGAGGTTTCGAAATCTGGTGCCCCGTTTCACGCTTTTCGTTATGAAGAATGACAACTTATCCGACCGGAGGGGTCAGTTCCGCCGCCTGCTACTAAAGCAGCTGAGCAGCTTGAGAGGAGGTGCGCAAATCTACGTCCGCTGGAACAGATTGGGAGGAGTTTGGAGGATAAATCAGCTGTTTGCGTTTGATCGGTCACAATATGGCGGGCGTAGCGAAGCTAATGAATTAGCAAAATCTGATTAAGACCGCCCATGAAAATAAAGTGACAAAGAAATGTCACCAGTTATAAAACGTTCTAACACACCACTCAAGCTGTATTTTAGCTGAAATGGCACACCACAAACAGCTAAATCACAAACAAAAACCATACACAAAACGCGTTCTTTACTATAAAGCAATTTGTTCTGGTTAACTGATTGAAATTCTTGCGCCAAAATTGAGTCTCCTTCCTCCCAAAATCAACCTCTCGCTTGGGAGGAGCTTGGAGGAGGCTGGAGTGGGCACTGGAGCCTACCCGATATGTCCACTCAACAGTCGATTTGGGTGACATTTCCCACGGCAAACCGTAATATAATACCAACTCCCCTCCCCTTCCCCAGTAAACTAACAAAACAAACATCTCCGGCAGAAGGAGTCCAAACACGATGAGCCTTGGCTTCAGATAAGGTTTCAAACAAACACTGATAGCCTATCCTGCACATGCGTGAGTCCGCTGGGATCTATTGTAGCCCGGCGTCAGGGCCAATCGCAGATTCGCCGGGCGGGCACAGTCCCGGTCCGAAAAATTAGCGTATCCTCGTGGGCGGGGGAGGGGGTTTGAACACCCCAACCCATGTTTTCCCGACGGTTGCAGAGGAAGCAGCGGCGCGAAGCGCCGTCCTACTTGGCATATTATCCTTCATCGAATACGCAGCTTTTCCGAGAAAAATATCAGTTTGGGTTATCTCGGGTCAGGTCATAAGGCCAGGCAAAGTGACCTCACCTCCAAAGAATGTTTCAAGTGGCACCAATGAAAGCAGTTTTAATCTACTCATCCGATATTCATAAAACATAATGATTCGACCACGTTCCACAAGTTGCAGTAACGGGACTTTATTTTTTAATCGACGACCTAATGTCAGGCACAGACCATGCATGACCTCTACATTAGAAATGGTTGGGAAAAGGAGAGTTGGCCGAAACATGGCTCTATTACTATACATGCGGCTTAGAATGTTTATTTATCCCCTAAAGCGTACTATCTTGGACCACTCTCCGGGGTCTTGTTGCAAGCTTGAACCTGTGACCTCTGAGAGGTCATCTGGGACTACTTCAGCAGGTTATCACACTTGGGTCAATAACTTTGCAGGAAATAATAAAAAGCTTTCATTTTGATACCCTAATGCCCGCATTACTTTTGTGAGTCGATTGCTATGCAAATTGACTATATTAGGCCAAATGGTGACCTTGACCTGAATATTTTTTTACATTTTACATTTACATGTCATAAATAATTCAATTCGCCGTAAGAAGAGGAAGAGGAAGCGAATGACGCCTACAAAATGACAAACTTAGCCTAGTCAGAGGATAGAGCCACAAGAGCATTCTAAAACCTGTCGCACCTTTTTTTACATGTCACGACCTCAATATTAAACTGAGCAGAAAATAGGCCGATTTAGTTTCATCATTCGTTCTCGGCTATCTACCATCCCTCACACTTTTTCACTATACCGCATGGAAGCCGAGGTCGAGGAGGTGTTTGCCCCCCCCATCGGGTGAAAGCAGATCGGACACCCACTGGGGGGGGCGGGGGTTATACTGCACGGGAACTGGTCGCGGCGAACTATCAGCACGCCGGGTAGATGCCCGCACCAAAATAGATAAAGCCAATTGTCAAATGGCATCACACTACAGAGCTTCACATACCCGGACAGCCGACGCCTGCTTATGACAACCCGACACCGTGGGCTTCCCCTTTCCGACCGGGAGATGTCCCCAAGACTCCCCCGCCTTCGAGTTTACGTCAAACTGCCTATGGTGATGCAACCGGGCCACTGAAATACGTCAGTCTGTCTGGGTTCCAACAATAAATGTCTACGAACATTTATGTGTTTATGTGCGTGCCTGGACTTTGTACCGAAAGCTGAATTATTTCATGCACATAAAAGCGCCGCTCAATAATCAATATTCTACTTATTTTTCACAATGAGACCGTCAGCGTCGAGCAGGAACGGATCCAGGATTTCGTTAAGGGGGATGGGGGCAAAGTCTGGGGGGGAGGGCAATTTACCACCCGGGGCGGCATCCTGGTGTCATGAACGGCACCTTTGCGACGCTAGTTATATCTGTCTATGGTCAAACATCAATATACGAAAACAGGCCGCCTCTTCCCGAATTACTCTCTAAAGTGACTTCACACAGGCACGCCCTTTGAAGAAGTTTTAGAACCGATTTCTGTGCCCAATTTACCGTGTGTGCGTATAGCGCATAGTGCTGAATCCAACGCATTTTTTCTTCATGGACGCAGTTCCTAAGGCTGCAAAAGAGCGGCCGATGGTGGAGGAGGGCGCGCAATTAAACACTAGAGGGCGGCCAAAGGTGGATGAAGGCGGTCCATCTTGCAGTGGGCCGTCCTCCAGTAGCTGTAGAACTAAAAAAGCGGCCTCTCGGGAAATACGGGCGCCCCAACACAAAGAAGAGGGCAGTCGGAGGTGAATGAGGGCGGTCCACGTCAACATAGAGTAGCCTAAGGCTGCAAAAGAGCGGCCGATGGTGGAGAAAGGGCGCGAAATCCTACGGAAGAGGGCAGTCAAGTCGGGTGAGGCCAGTCCATGTTGCAGTGGCTTACAAAGGGCGACCAATCGTGAAATAAGGGCGTAAAACTGCAAAGTAGAAGGGGATCAGAAGTCGATAAGGGTGGTTTGCATTGAAGTAAGGCGCCCAGTGGTATGCCATACTTCGCGCTTAGGTCCAGCATTTGCTGTCTCTGCCCAGACTGTAGTCAATTTCGCGGGGGGAGGAGGGGTGACCACTTTATCCATCGTGAATTCGTCTCGGGTGCCGTGTAAAATAACAGCAGCAGACTGTTGATTATTACGAAATAGGAATCCCCTCTCTTTCTCGCTATCTCCTCGCATTTTGACGCGACTTGATGCGTTTTTTCCTGTATAAATTACTTCGTCTGAAGCGGAGTCGGTGTTTTCATGGGAGGCTGAAGAACAGCACCAGGACGTGAACCCACACCCCTGCTCAGCGGTTGGATTACGGCGTGTGACAGCTGGACAGGGTGACGCAGCAACCTCTGCATCTGCACCTCCACAATAGCCAAAAGCAAGGCGGCACAGATCTACGGATAAAGGTCCTATGACGATGATTTGGAGATTTAGGGCACCCCAGCTGCTAAGGCTATATAGTGTCCAACGTAACTGGAGTTCTGAGCCGTCCGGGTTAGTTCAAGCATCTAAACCTGGAAGTGTCGGGTCCCCTGAGCTCGATGAAGGTTTACTACGGGCTCCCCAGGCGACTTGTTCAACATTCGGGACAGCATCGTTATGATGCAGAAGAACCTCAAATATAACACCGCGTCAATTCAATCAGACGAAGCCGCCTTCAACGGACTGTTTTCCTGTAACCCTGCTACAGCAGAAATGATTTCACTTTCCCGATGTGAATATAGATATCGAAATACTGTCCACAGGTTCAGGTCAATAGAATCTAATAGCGGAAGCAACACCACGCAACTAGTTTCCCATACGCAAACGATCTCGGGGTACAAAATGATGGTTGAACGGTTGAAGAAAAGAAAATGAATTCAATATGATGGTGGTTCCCTGCGGTTTTCAGACTCTGCCATTCCATACCAGCAGTCTACTGAAAGACTGTTAAAGGCAAGGATGAGTGTTCGCCACCGCACTAGATAAAAACGATGCCAAAGAAACAGTAACGCTAAATAGCCGTTGAACAAACTACGTCGTATCTTTCTACCGTGGATTGCCGTCACATCCCAACCATGGCTGACACAGTTAGTTTTTAAAGAAATTGGTGCAATATTATGGTTCTGTTCATCTCCACTTAGTGACCTACATGATGTAGGTTGATTGTGACGTCAACTGCGGCGTCTGCAGCTCGGAGGATCACAACAGGCAGCATTTTACAAACACGTTGTGGATCTTATGCGCGATGACTTCCCTTTGTACTGCATAGCCGAGAAAAAATTAATGGGCGCAGCATCGAGCGTTTCTGCCCGTACAGCGTTCAAATCGCTGATTGTGTTTGGGAGGAATGAGTTTAGATAGCATTCTGGCAGGCATCACAATGCTTCTCTTGGCTGTGATCTGGAGCCCACTGTTCTGGAATTGGCGTCCGTTTACCCTTGATAACATCTCTGGCAGCCATCGCACGAACTGTCGTATAGAGCATTGTAAGCAGTGCTAATTTTCGTATTTCCTCTACAGATGAACGCTTTGGCTGATTTCCTATAGTTGACACGATTGAAGTTTTTTTGTGATGTCATGCAACGAAGCGTGCAGTTCTCCGTTAAAGTGACCCTATTGTATGTTTGTTTTTGATGTTGCGAATCCCAGGAGCTAAATTCCTATTGCATCCGTAGCTATAATTCCGCAATTCCGTAGCTCATAAAATAGCGTGGTGTCATACCGTGCGTAATTTTTGCATAGACCAGACCACACCACAGCGGAATTCAGTAACGTAGCCGTGCGCCGTCTCCGTCACATCCAGCGCGAGACAAAGTGACCGAAATCCGTACCGGGCCAACAAGTGAACGCCAAAGATCGACTCCGTAATTGCGATATGTCCACTATCTTCCGGTAGAACAGCGAGTTGGGCAGTGGCCGTCCCCAGAGACGGACGGTCCGACCGGAGAGTCGTCAGACGACGTCTCCGCACCGCACGTGCTGCAGCGCGTCAGCACCTCCGGTCAGCTGGTGCTGCCCACGCGAAAGTCGACACCAGCGCACCAGTCCGAACACCCGGCGGGCTGCGGTCCGCCGCCAGGGCAACGGATCACACCCGCAGGTGTCAGCAGACAGGTGGAACTGCCACTGGGACCAGGCGGACCTTTTTCACAAGGATTTCAAGAGCCAAACTATCAGCGAGACGCGACTACCGCGCCCCCACAAGCAGGGCGTCGCCACATAATTTTTATTGGAGGGGACAGGGGAACGGACGACTCAGACTGACAATAACCGGAGGGGGAATGAAGATGGAGTTTAGCATATCGGACGTCTTTGATAAGCACAACGATTTTGTACTTCACAGACATTTAAGTAGGTCCAAGCAAGTAATAGTGAGAAAATGCAACAGACCTAAGTCATGTCGCATTTTTTGGGGGACGTACCCCCCATACAAAGCCCATGGCCACAAAGCACAAGGTTAGAGTGAAAGAAAGGAAGGCGGCCTCTGGTCTGATACAGAGTGTTTCTGACGGCGAGCCCAATACTGAGGCATATGGAGTGCCCACTTGGTGGTGCGCTCATCTGCCGACACGCACGAAGTCGAACCCATTGAGAAGACAAATATCGGGTTTAATTATCTATCGACAGGAGCAGAGCCTGGATGATTGATTGATTATATTTGAGACAACGCTCAAACGGCGCTGTCTTAGAAGAATTGCGGTGCCTCGTGGGTTTTGGACTAAGCTACCAGTCGCATAAAGCATACCGAAAAACCCTCTATTTTCGCATTTTGTTTCCCTCATAAAACAGTTTTTGAGGAGAACTATCATTTTTCGTTTTGAAACTAGTAATCACCCGCCTCCCTTTCCCCCTATGAGTGGGGGCTGTGGCCGGCGAGCAGCAAGGTGGGCCGAAATATGCTCTTTTATAAGCTATCATATTTCTCTGCAAAGGGTGAGTTTAATACAACTCGGAACACTACGTTTTAAGGTATGCGCTATCCCCCTCCCCCGCTGTCTCAGGTCAAGTCCCATTTTATAGGTGTCCCATGTTATAGGTTCCTTTAAATGTATGACTGGAAATGGGAAGACGGCAGAAGGACACTTTTGGACAGGACAGACAACTTCAACGGACACTTGCACAGAAAATTTAGACCACCGTTACCCGTCTCCAAAATTAAGGAAAGCCGGAAACCATACCTCAAGTCGGATCCGACTAGAGATCAGTTTCGGTGGTCTTCCGGCTTTGGTTTCTAATAGAACACCAGCGATCTACAAACGCAGCGCACCTCAAAACCGTGAACATTCGGTCAAAAGGCACTCCATAGCATTGGAGCAAAATAAAAGTGGCCCCGACATCTCCAATACCACAATGAAACGGCTCGGTGACCAGAAAAAGCACATCAATTGGCATTCAACCGAATTATTCAGCACAATAATATAGAATCTACTCAGCAGCAGAGCATTGAAGAAAGGAATATTGTACGACGCATTTCCTCCGCCAAACAGCTGAACATACTCCCATCCGGCACAGGAAATATGATGTAACGCCCACCGAAACCAGCAGAGTACGTCCAGCGTAAAAATATATAAAAGAATGCACTTCCTCGAGATTGAGAGGGAAATGACACGATGTTGCTAGGGCGAAACCACATCCGGCTCAGATACGCTGCACAGTGTTTTGATTTTTATTTTTAGCGCCAGAGCTACGCAGACCAAATGTTCACAGCAATTACTGGCTGTAGCCAAGTAAGGACAATATGGCTCTGTTCCAGCTGTTGCTCCCAAAGAAGATGAGAGGAGCTCGGAGCAGGTCGGAGGAAAATTCAAAAGTCAGTCTCCGCAGGAAAAGGTCGGAAGGAATTCGGAGGAGATATTAGTTGTTTGCAACTGATCAGCGCCAATATGGCGACCGTACAGAAACTAACCAACTATCGCAATTTGACCAACGCCTCCTTAGTACATATAATGCATTTCAACTGGTGTGAAACGCGCAAACAGTTTAATCACGATCACCAACCACCCGCAACATGCGTTTTTCACTGTAAAATGTTTTGGTTTGTTTGATCAGTTGAAATTCGTGAGCCAGAATAGACTCATGCAACTTCCTCCGGAAAATCCACCTTTGGTGTCGGGAGATTTTAGATTTGAGAGGAATTTGGAGGAGGCGCTGTAACATATCCGATCTGTATCACTTTTAACTTCAGGACTACCGCAGATTCAAAGTAAGCAACTTTCCATGTGCAGGAAAAGAGCGTAATTCCTCCATTTTTTGTGAGCGTGCCGAGCGATAATAGCCAGGGCATCCTCGACTACATAAAGTTTGCATTCCTGCTTTCTTCAATTGAGAGTCGAAACTATCATTTTTCTGGTACACACAAATCCCTAAACTACCACAGCGATTTCAAAAGCCTTCTGGTTCGCCGTGTTTAACGACAGATTACGATGACGTACACCACGCTGATGGAAACAATGGGAGCTATTAACATCGATGGACGGCCTGCTGTCCGGCGCGGAGGGCAGATTCGCCACTTTCCGCCATGATTCACCACTACGACATTCATGCGCAGAAATGGCGCGGACCCGGACGACCGCCTATCGGTTTCACAGCTGACGCACGGCAGGGGCGTGTCCAGGGCGGACTCCAGGGGGGGCGGTCGCCCCTTCACTGGGAGTCCGGTAACAGAGTCCGGTAACCCGTGCTTCAACAGAAGCACGGGGAGTGATTCTTATTACACACTGAAGGTAACTGGTGAAAGCTGTGCATGCCGTTTGCCTAAGCAGTGATCAGAAAGCCGAGTTGTTCTGGTACAGCGCATCTAATCTAGATTGACAATTTTTGGTCCCATTGAAATCCGGCGCCTTGTTTTTTTCAATCTGCACTCACAGCACCCTGATGGCAGCCGACCCTCCCTAGCATATCCAGGCGGCGGTCCTGAGGCCATGCGCAGGTCAGAATCCGCAGCACACGCACCGATTTGCTATTCTGATCTCTGATGGCGCACGAACTGCTTACGCAGAATCAAATCGGAGTTCTGGACTCAGTGAGCACCCCTGTTCGGATACAGGGACACCAGGTTCGCCCAACGCCGAGCATGCCTCGCTCGTATTCAGGAGAGGAGATTAAAAAAGACAGGCGTATTTGGAATGGAGATGCAGGAAAGGAGATTTGAAAACCGAATACCGAATTTCAATAGCGGACTCAAGCTTTTTCCTGCGCCAACGCCGTATGTGCGCACTAGATTAGACAAGACCTAGACAAGACCCTTAGACCCTAGACAAGGCAGCCAATTTGGCCACATTTGGGGTCTTTAGGAAACCCCAACATTTTTTCCCCACAAATTTATGTTGCATAAAATCGAGAGCAATGTTCCCCGATCCCAATGTGATATTTCCTTTTTCCAATTGCGACCATCACAAGTAATATGAGTCAGACTCTATTTGACTTTCCACGTAAAAACAAAGCGTGTGTATTGGTTGACTTTTCGAGACACCAGTCAGACTTCGGATGCATTTTCGGAGCTTTCAAACGTCTTGCGAGAAAGCGATGACTGGATTCCTAATTTAGCATCGCGGACGAAAATAGTCGCACGACGTTCGAAAGGTCCGAAAATACCTCCCAAACCTGCCAGGTGTCCCGGAAAGTACTCAGAGAACTCAATATGTGTCAGTTAAATACAGTCTACAGCAACATAAATTCGGCGTATCTCAATAAGCAGGATCTAAATAAAAACATTCTGAAATTGTAGTACGTAGCTTTGCTGATCTCTGTGTAGTACTGATAATGAATGGAGCCCTGACTAACGCTAGAGGATCAAAAGTACGCAGCACTGCACCAGAATTGACACTAGGTATATGAAGCAAAAGTATGCAGGTGCTTGAATCACGGGAATTTCTGATTTTCGATTTGAAAGCTCCATCACGCCTAAAAAAGCTAATCATATGCTTTACTTGTCCCCCAAAAATACTACACTCCATGACGACCCCAGACAGAACAGCAGACCGTCTGTCTCGTGCCCGGCTCCGTCCAGACGCGTGACTGCCACCGTTAGCGCCGCCGGTCTATTCGCGGTGCTGGACGCGACACCGCATCCCTCGGCGGTTGTAAACAAATTCCGTCCCGCCAGCATCCCACACGTGACGTCATACAACAACAGATGACGTCATCACGGCAGCCAGCTGACGGTACGATAGCTGGCCAGCCCGGCTACTCCCCCCCCTCTCACCTCACTGCCCAGTCGTACGGTTCGGACAAGGTGCATCAGATTTCGTCAAAATGCCGAGCCGGACGGTGCGGACCTACCAAAGCGAGTTCCAGAAGACAGGTTATGCCACTGAGAGGGAATGCGGTACACACGTCGGCTTTCAACTGAGCGATCGTGATGATGGGCTTACGAGCTGAGCTGTGCTGTTTTAAGCGATGCCTTCACCTGCTAGTGAGGGAACTATCGCTGGTGATATATTCGAATAGCTAAACAAATAAATCAGGAGCGTAGAACATGTCCCCAAACCCCCTGGTTGCATATTCCATTCGTCTCGAAATTACCCTCTTACGGAGCGATATCGCTTCATGATAGTATTCCTTTCAGCACGCACTGCTCTCCTGAATTCCCTTTCTCATTCCCGACAGGCCTGACGGCGGCGCCCCGCTGTTCGGCGGTGAATATGGCCGGCGCAGGACCGGCGGGGACAGAATCCGCTCCTAACAGCCCCGGTGGGCCTCTGAGCCACCTTCACCCTGGCGGGGGTTCAAGCACACCCTCGATATCGGCTCCTGCGTGGGACAGTGAAAACGCGAACGCTGGCGGATAGCTCACAAAATGCATGAATAAACTACATCAGTCACTTTTTGGCTCAGCTGAATATTGAGGTCATGACAGGTGAAAGAATGTGATGGCTGAGAAAAGAGTTACTGAGCTCTAGTGTCTGACAAAGTCGAGATATAATTAATTTTTAGGCACCATTCGCTTCCTATCGTTGCAGCGAATATATACTATACTATTATACTATATACTATACTATAAATACTATACGACTATACTACGTCAAAACAAACAAATGGCGTGACCTAAGGTCAGGTCAACGTCACCATCGGACCTAGCAGTCAATATGCATATCAATCGACTCGCAAAAACAAGCTATGGGGCTTAGCGACACATCCACTGCTGAAGTATTATGGTATCACCAACTCTGGCACTGTTGGGAGGACATTATGGTTGTCGGAAATACTTAAACAGAATACTCGCCCGGGGATTTGAACCTGGGCCACCGGCGTGGAAGTCCAACTCTCTTCCCCCAACGCCTTCAAAGCTCCCTCTAAATACATTGTAAGAAAAAGGCTATGTTTTGTTTTGAGCGATTGAAGATGGAAAAATGTGGCCTCCAGATTTCCATATCTATTTTACCACAAAAAGTCCTTTTAGGAATCCCAACAAATGGTTCCTTCCTTTCAATAATAAGTGTCGGCAATAGGGGCGCCAGGGGGTCTGGCCCCCACTTTTTGGTCAAAAATTTCCTTATCTCAGTCAAAATGGGAGAAAACGGACATTTTTAACCAGCTGGTGCGGAGGGCAGCGAGGAGCCCAAATTTGAAGTTTTTTTGTTCCAACGTGGAAAATTTCTGGTCAGCATGAGGTTAAAGTTTGGCTGGCTCCCTCACATTTTTGCCGGTGGCGACACTTACGGTTTCAAGCATGAAGAATAATGAATCTCCAAGCAGCGCATACTTCGACCAATGACATCGCTCCCTCCTGGTTTTCCGCTGTGTTTGGCTCACGCCCGGGGACGGTGCCCACCCAGTTGACATGTCCTATAGCTGACCTCTTCGCAACATAAAAATAGGTCACGCCAGGTCAGGTACCACTGCCTACATAGGGGAGAGGGGAGGCGGACATATTTCATCCACAACGGGGGAGCCGAGTGTTCGATCAGAGGAATGGGCGCTATATATCCTTATGAGGTTTGTGCACCCGAAAGCCCAAATAACCAACTCCATCAGACGAAAGGGACAACTGGTCTTCCGGCTCCCCGGGCCCGCCCCAAACTATATTCATCGTCAAAACATATTCCTCCAATTATTTACCAGCTTCATCAACTACCTTCCAGTTCCTCCAGTCCAGTACACAAAGAACATCCAGCATAGTGTTCAATATTCACAGCATAAGACTTATGTCATTTACTTCTAGATCACCAGCCATCTATAAGCTCACAGGGTTCACTTGTTTCCCTATAACAGTGTACTCACTCGTGGGGCTTCATTTCTATGTAGTTGCTGGGTATGAGTCCTTCCCTACTCTCCAGTTCGGCGCGAAACCAGTTCATGTCGTCCTCCATGTTCAAAATCTGCCGGCACACAGCCAATCACGTCAGCCGTTATCCCACAACAATGTTCCAACACACAACCAATCACGTCAGCCGTTATCCCACAACAATGTTCCAATACACAGCCAATCACGTCAGCCTTAATATCACCACAATGTTTAGGCACACAGCCAATCACGTTAGCCGTTATACCACAACAATGCACCAGCACACAGCCCATCACGTCAGCCGTTATCCCACAACAATGTTCCAATACACAGCCAATGTTCCAATACACAGCCAATGTTCCAATACACAGCCAATGTTCCAATACACAGCCAATCACGTCAGCCTTAATATCACAACAATGTTTAGGCACACAGCCAATCACGTTAGCCGTTATACCACAACAATGCACCTACACACAGCCAATCACGTCAGCCGTAATCCCACAACAATGCACCAACACACAGCCAATCACGTCAGCCGTAATCCCACAACAATGTTCAAATACACAGCCAATCACGTCAGCCTTAATCCCACAACAATGTTTAGGCACACAGCCAATCACGTCAGCCGTTATACCACAAAAACACACCTGCACACAGCCAATCACGTCAGCCGTTATCCCACAACAACACACCTGCACACAGCCAATCACGTCAGCCGTAATCCCACAACAACGTTCCAATACACAACCAATCACGTCAGCCGTTATCACACAACAATGTTTAGGCACACAGTCAATCACCCCCATGCACCCTTACCACCTCCCCCCACAGACACACATAAAAATCGCCGACTTTTTTACCAGGATGCAAAACATCCAATGCATCGTCGGTTTCAGGGTCGAGTCCCTGCCCTACTGAAAAATATGACTCACAAAGCACATAGTACAAGCAACAGATATTGAAGAATACTCTGCTTTTTAAAAACTCATGAACTCACTTTTGAGAATATTCTAAGCATGGAAATTTAAAACTCTGCACGACAGACAATGAGAAAATGGAACATTTTTTGTTCCATTTTCCGATCCTGCATAGCAAAACTGGTAAACAGTCTACACAGATTGGCACAAAATATAATGACTATATCCTAATAAAACATACATTTCAGTCAAGCAGAGCATAGAGGCAAAAAAATGGAACATCTCACAAACCCTACAAAGAACACTCTATTGATTAGTCCTCCACCATGCTCCATGTTCATGAACAACTATCATTATTTTAATGCAACTTTATTTTCGATATAAATATAGGTGTACAAAGACAATAGCAAGTTGCAACACAGGGTATACAATTATCTCTTTTGTAGATGTCTGGGCATTTCCAATAAAATATCAAAGTAGTGTTATAGATTCTTTAAAATTGTGTGCTACTCATTTGAAGAACTCCAATTTGGTTCCATGCAGTTCTGATGGAATGTAAGAAGGCTAAAACATACTCTATGTCATACTATTACCTTTAATACTGTGGTTATTGATATTATTTAAGGGTTGAACATCTCGAATCATTTTCAGAATTCACACGGCTGCTTTGAAGAACTATGCTCACAATGGAAACAGATTTACACAGGATCATAACAGTACACAAGCCTCACTTATTACTAAGCAGTTCACACAAGGGAGCCATTTTCATTTTTGTCTGGATCCTGAGAAGGTAATACACTATTTGGATAAAATGTCTCTGACATACATGTCCTGATAAAGTAACCATTCCCTCGATGTTTGTTAGGACACTATAAAATTAGAGCAGTAGTAAGTGGTGGTACCTGAAAATTATAATTGCAAGGGCTTATCAGGATGGGTGGTGTGAGCCCAGTCCTTCACTACATTTCTTTACCCACTACCAATTTATTAGGCAAGCAGGAGTGGCCTTGCCAGCCTGTGCTACCCAATTACTAAGGCTCCATAGGATAACAAGCTTCAGTTCATTAATGCCTTATATTGAAGACAAACCTGGACAAATTCTGGTCGCACAAGTAAAAGATAGGTACCTAAAAATTTATGCATATGACTAATTATTTACTGTAAATATTTTGGAAAATTATCAGCCATGCACTCTGTGGCATCCCACATTTCAACCAATTCATTTCCAGTAAACATGTATACAAAAACACAGTTTGGGAAGTTGAGATAACACCTTTATTTATGTTCACTTCCTTTTTCCTTTGCTTCTGTTTTCTTCCTATGTATCACTGTGTAAAATGAAAACTGATGATGAGATACTCATAGTGATAATCCCATCAATCACTGTACACAAAAGTAACAAGCAATTTCTTTCTGAAAAAAATAAGAAGCACACAACATGGAAATCCTCATGTATCCTCAACATCCTTATATATTGCTCATGTCTCAATCCTCACACATTTCTCACTCTCCCATGTTCGTATTCCAATGTTCCTCATTTTCGTTTAATCCTGTCCAGTGTTTCCCTCTAATATGTGTTGTGTATGGGATATGTGGCATACCTGGATACATGAAAACATGTATGGAAGAAAATTGGTGTCATATGCAAATTTCTTCTAATAAATACAGTTCTGATATCATACCAACCCAGTCCACATAATTTGGCAATAGACATAGTGAGGTGGTTGGGGCAGCTAAAATCTTGCCCCAAAAGGCAAGAGATACAATAATATTGCAAATGCAGACAAATTTGTGTTTAATTGAAAGAAGATATTGTGTTTTCTCATTGATATTTTGTCTTACAAGAGCTCTAACAAGACTCCCAGTAAAATGCTATGACATCTCAGAGCATCTGAGAAATTCTCATAACTAAGCATCCATTTGCCCCAGGTCTCAGTAACTGTGACAATCTGCATTCCCTGGCTTAAGCATAAAAATTACACCAAATCAATGTGGGTTTGTAATCTTAAGCTTCTACATCAACCATTATTTTGAGAATTGCTTGCTGGAATGGTAGGGTCTGAGTTCCCGAGGCACATCCCTTGATGACTTTTGTGAAACTTCCATTCCAAAATCCAGCCTTACACAACTTGAACACAATCTATAAAAACAATCAGTGTTGCAGAGAGCTACCCCAAGAAGTGCTTGTTGGAATTGGTCATAGTTTTTACACTCCATGCCAACACTGGCAAAACCATCAGGCAATGTCCCAACCCCCCCCATACTCACCTTTAAAACATGACCCTTGCGAAAACTAAGCTCATCGTCTGCAGTAGCAGCAAAATCATGTTTGGCAATGGCTTCCATCGCCCCGACCGCCCAGTGGCCGCACTTATACCACACTAAAAATTGGTTTCCTTAGGGACTAAGCCCTTTCACTATGCGTGGCGAAACCGACGCACCGGTCTCCAAGTTCACTGGGCACTTGTAAAAAATCACAGGCACGAAGAAAACTGTCTGACACTACGACAGAAATTCTTATTTCAATTGAAGAAAACAAATTGCAAAATATCTTAACCCACAAAATCTCCGACGGCACTCCCGGGGGCAGCAAAATACGACACGAAATCGCTGCGGATTTACTACACAATTTTTTCATGGACTCCCTTATGATGCCGGATAGGAGTTGGTAGATTACTCCAAATCTTATGCTTAAGTCCTTCAGAAATGCCAAGTGCTGGTAACAGCAGTGCTAGAACCCAAGGTACTAATGAAACTGGAAAATCATCCCGTATATAATGGGTGGATCCAATATTTCTGATAGAGGGAAGAAGGCGCATGGTCAGGGGTTGCACTTTCGGGCGGAAAAATCCATCAGCTGGGCCCAAAAATCCTCTTGGGATGGGATGGAAGCGACATTCAAGGGGGTGGGGCGTTATCGATCTTCCACAGGGCACCGTAACCATTTCAGTGCGTATCGATGGTCGATCGGGGGGGAAGCAACGCATCTGCCCCTGAGATCTAACTATCTCTGACATTTCTTTCCAGCTAAGCCTTAGCCAAGTGACAGTGCATTTTCTCAAATTTTTATTGTGGACCAAAAAAGGAAAACCATTATCAGAGCCTTAACACGCGCACTGGAGCGGGGCCTCGAGGCCCCCCCCACCTGTTTTTCCGAGGTGGCCGGAGAACTGCTTGTAGCCGAAAAACGAAACCTGGCCACATTTAACAGAATTTAATAGCGCGTCGATTGGTGAAGACTTTTGAAAATCGGCCGAACATTTTTTGACTAATGGGCTTTCAAAGTCAGACCTGCATTTTGAGATCGCCGTAAACGCGCGGTCGGACCAGTTAGCTTGCATTGAAGACCGAGTGGTGACGTCATAACGTCATATAAGCGGGACTATATGTCAAGGTCACTTCACATGAAGGTCAAGGTCAAGGTCAAAGGTCACAGGTCAAGGTCATATCTGCACTTTCAAGGTCACTGACCACTGTGCGTCCGGCCAAATGACGTCACCCCGTCTGACATATATTATGCTATGACGTCATCGGTAGGGTACCCCAATACAAAGGTCAAGGTCAAAGGTCAAGGTCAAAGGTCATTGGGAAAGGTTAATCCTCATTTCCCGCCAAACAGTGGCTAGCGTGTTAGTCAAAGTGTAAATAATAAGTAGTATACCATATGGTGACCTTAAATTTCAATGACCTTGAATGACCTTGACCCAAAAGTTGTGGGGAAGCCTCTTTGAGAACTCTTCTCTATGAACCTGGTCCGCCTTTAGCTTATTCCCGCCATTTTCCTGCATAATCACAGCATTTACCAATCGATCCCAGCATGGCCAATATTTGACCTTTATGACCTCGTTTGACCTTGAAGATATTGACCTAGGTCAATGAAAATTGGTCATCATGTAGATCACTATAGCCCCCACCCACCTACCAAGTGGCGATTTTCTAAACCTCTTAGTTTCCGAGATCTTAGGGGGCCTATCAGGCCCCCTCCAGTGCGGTTAGTGCCAGACCCCCTCCAGTGCGGGTGTTAAGCAGATGTAGGGGGCACGGGGGCACTTGCCTCCCCTACCTCCTAATCAACTATCGGCGCTCCCTGAAATGTTCACGGCGCCCCCTAAGAGGGCGATGCCCCCTGAAAGGTCAATGGCGTCACCTTGAAATATCACTTCCCTCCCCCCAGGATGTGAGTACCGGCGTCCCTGTGGTAGGATTTCGTGCTTACCTGACGAGTTTCCTCCCAAAAGTTGGGCCCCTTCCCCCTCTCCACCGACCATGTGCTCCCCAATCGGAAATTTTGATCCGCCTTTGATCAGAGCTCAGGGGGTGCATTTCATCATTCAGAAGCGCTCTCTTGTTTCCTTTCCTTTTCTCTTATATTTTCTTACTTTCGTAACATGCGCACTGGAAGGGGACTTGGAGGCTCTCATCTATTTTTCTAGGGTGGTCGGAGAATCGGTGGTATCCAGAAAATGACACTTAACCACATTTGAGAAAATTTAATGGCGCGTCGGTCAGTGAAATAATATTAACACGCACATTGACGGGGCGGGTACCCGCCCCCTCGGGTTTTTCGAGATAGAAAAACGGCGGCACGTAGTGCCGCCGTGCTTGGTGTACCTTTTCCTCATCATTTTTACAACTTCAGTGAAAATTTTAAGGTTAGGTCATCACAGGTCAGGTCACCAGTACAGGTCAAGTGACCCAACCTCAAAAAAGTTTAAGATAGCATAAGTCGGAGCAGGGTGAGCTTATCCGATTGAAACTCATATCACATAATGGCCCCACCGAGTTCTCTAACATATGTTCCGGTATTTGTGATATCGATGACCTAAGGTCAGGTACGAGGCATGACCTCTCAATTGGAAATACATGGGAAAATGGTTTTTACGGAATAACTCAGTAACGGATGGTGATAGAGCATTTATTTTAGCTGCATTAGACTCGCCTGGGCTTTGCGGTTCTAATGATATGCATTTTATATAATTTGACCCTGACCTGACCTCAGGTTAGGTCAAATCCTTGATTTGACCTAGCAAGGTCAAATTATATATCATTCGATTCGGCTTGCTAAGAGAATTCATATAGTTCAAGTCGTTTTGCTCTATCTTTACTTGTTCAGATGTAATGCCCGAAAAACTGAATTTTACATGTTATCCCTATGACGGGCATGTTTTGACCTCTCGTGACCTTAAATGTGACCTGACAAAAAAATGGTTCAAATGTTTTCGATGGAGAAGTGGATGGGCAGCCCAACGCCGTTTACCGTTTTTCGCTACCTACCGTGGTTCTCGAGATCTTAGGGGCGGGTACCCGCCCCCCGTCAATGCAAAGGTGGCTCAGACCCCCGTCAATGCGCGTGTTAAAAATCAGTCGAACATTGTGTTACTTATAGGCTTGCGTGGTCGGACGAATGCTCAGTCGGACTAGTTCACCTGCATTGGAGACCGAGTGGTGACGTCATAACGCCATATAACCGGGATGATATGTCAAGGTCACCTCACACAAAGACCGGGGTCAAAGGTCACAGGTCAATGTCAAATCAGTTCTTTCAAGGTCATTGACCCCAGCGCTTTTGGTTAAATGGCGTTACCCGGTCTGACGTATATACACGTAATATATACATAATATATTATGCTATAACGTCATAGTTAAGGTAACTCAATGTAAAAGCTAACTTCAAAGGTCAAGGTCAAAGGTCAAGGGTAAAGGTCAATCCTCATTTCCAGCCAAACAGTTGCTGTAGTGCTAGTTATAAAGTAGGTACATTATAGGTAGTATACCATATTGCGACCTCATAGGTCAATGTCCTTGAATGACCTTGAAACCAAGATTGCATGAAATATTCTTCGTGACCTTCCCTCTATGACCCTGGTCCGGCTTTAGCTTATTCCCGTCTTTTTCCTGCATAATCACGGTATTTCCCAATAAGTCCCCAGCATGGCTAATATTTGACATTTATGACCTCGCTTGACCTTAAAGATATTGACCTAGGTCAATGAAAATTGACCATGGTGTAGATCACCAGAGTCAATACCCAACCCCAACCGGCGTTTTTTCTGCTCCTCTTAGTTTCCGAGATCTTAGGGGGCTCCCAGGCTTCCGCAGTTAGCATTAGTGCCAGGCTCCTCTCCAGTGCGGGTGTAGTTTCGCACAAAAAAAAACCTAGGCAAGAGGAAGAGGAGGAGCAAGGGCATCCCAGGACCGATTTTTACATTGGGAGGACGGGCTCAGAGCTGGCGATGATTGGGTGTGGGGGTCGCATGTCAAGGATATGGAAAATGAAGGGTCCAACCAGTGTATTTCTTTCAACTTTTGACCCAGAACAATGAAGGAAAAAGGACACTTTTTGTTGCTTAAATGGACACATTTTCAAAGCCGGAAGGGAGATTTTGATTTTTACACGTTTCAAACAGTCCAAGTATTTAATTCCGTTAGTCGGGCACTTTATTTAGGTAAACATCATTCGCTTTATGGTAAGCATCCATGTCAATTGAATTTCAAGGAGACGATGGGCTCGGTGGTCCTTTTTCTGGAGGGATTTTCCAGCACTAAGTCCCGGCGGGTCCGCTGAATAAGACGCGATCCGCTCCCTGCGGTCCCTTCTAAAAAGAGGTGAGTTGACGACGCTATATAACTTTGGTCGTATATGAGTTGGTCTAGGTACCCCATCGATTACAGTCTTGGTTTTGGTTTCAAGTGCGCTGTGCCTAACCCTCGCCTCAGTGGGGGTGTTTGAACAACCTCTCTATGGGTTTTCCAAAGCAGTCGGAAAACGGCGGCGTGTGGTGCTGCTATGCATTTTTTACCATTTGTGCAACCTTTTCCTAAATTTTGGGCTCGGGCCATCTCAGGTCAGGTCACTAGGCCAGGTCAAGGAAACCCTATCTTCAAAAGCCTTTCAAGTGGTACCGGTAGGAATTTTAAACCTATTGACCTGTTGGGCCTTAACACAAGTTTCGGTTACGGGAATTTTATACCGATGACCTAGGGTGTAATTGTCATGACTTCAATTGGAAATGCATGAGAAATGGGAAATCTGCGTCTGCATCTGCGTCTTCCCATATTTCAAATGTCGGTCATTTTCAAACGCTAATCATCAAGAGGGAGCGAGGTGGTGACAGGTTTCTCCACAGAGCAGCCTCATGAGGCGGCTATCTGGAAGATCTGGTTCTCTCTCCCGCATAGAAACCTGTCCCACTGACTATCCGTGGTCGTGGGCTTGGACGGAGCAGAATATAGGCCATCTATCCTAGGAGAGTTAGGGATGTGGGACAGTTGCCCTGGGAGAGTGAAGGATAAAATACAGCTGTCCCGGTAGAGTGAGGGATTTGGGATAGCTGTCCTGGGAGTGTAAAGGATGTGGGACAGCTGTCCTTGGAGAGTGAAGGATGAAGTTCAGCTGTCCCGGTAGAGTGAGGGATTTGGGATAGCTGTCCTGGGAGTGTAAGGGATGTGGGATAGCTGTCCTGGGAGTGTAAGGGATGTGGGACAGCTGTCCTTGGAGAGTGAAGGATGAAGTACAGCTGTCCCGGTAGAGTGAGGGATTTGGGATAGCTGTCCTGGGAGTGTAGGGATGTGGGACAGTTGTCCTTGGAGAGTGAAGGATGAAGTACAGCTGTCCCGGTAGAGTGAGGGATTTGGGATAGCTGTCCTGGGAGTGTAAGGGATGTGGGACAGCTGTCCTTGGAGAGTGAAGGATGAAGCACAGCTGTCCCGGTAGAGTGAGGGATTTGGGATAGCTGTCCTGGGAGTGTAAGGGATGTGGGACAGTTGTCCTTGGAGAGTGAAGGATGAAGTACAGCTGTCCCGGTAGAGTGAGGGATTTGGGATAGCTGTCCTGGGAGTGTAAGGGATGTGGGACAGTTGTCCCGGGAGAGTGAAGGATAAAATACAGCTGTCCCGGTAGAGTGAGGGATGTGGGACAGCTGTCCTGGGAGTGTAAGGGATATGGGACAGCTTTCCCTGGAGAGTGAGGGACGTGGGACAGCTGTCCTGGGAGTGTAAAGGATGTGGGAAAGCTGCCCCGGGAGTTAAAGGATGGGGACAGCTGTCCCGGGAGAGTGAGGGATGTGGGACAGCTTTCTCTGGAGTGTAAGGGATGTGGGACAGCTGTCCTGGGAGTGTGATGGATGTGGGACAGCTTTCCTGGAGAGTGAGGGATGTGGGACAGCTGTCCCCGGAGTGTAAGGGATGTGGGACAGCTTTCCCTGGAGTGTGATGGATGTGGGACAGCTGTCCCGGGAGTGTAAGGGATGTGGGACAGATGTCCCGGGAGTTCAAAGGATGTGGGACAGCTGTCCCGGGAGAGTGAGGGATGTGGGACAGCTGTACCGGGAGTGTGTAGGGTGTGGGGGACTTGAAACACACCATCCTTCATTTTTATGCGCAAATTCTAATAGTTTCACCCCTGGGTTAGCCAAGGTCAGGTCCTAGGCTAGGTCAAGTGACCTCACCGACAAAAATGTTACAGGTGGCACTGGTGAAAACAGGTTTAACTTATTCATCTGATGTTAATGTCACATAGTAGGTCCACGGAGCACCACTAGTCATGACAATGGTATTTTTTAAAATAAATTTTGTCTAAGTTTTTTAAAACTTTTTTTTTGGAGCTGGAGCACCACTCAAGTCATCAAGGGAGTTCTCACGGAAACGCTGGCCCACCACCTGAACGAGCAAATTCTGTAATGAAGAATCAATTTCGACGCCAAAGTTTAACTTTTCACAAAGAAGAGGGACGGCCGGTCCACTCAGGTCACCCTCTCACCAGTCAGTTGTCAGCCCACCTACGTCGGATAAATATTGAGCGCCGGAGCGGCTCAGTGGAAGGGTATCTTTGTCAATGACAGAACCAGGTACCGGGCATGACTTCTAAATTAGAAATCTTTGGGAAAACGAAGAATGAAAACAAAATGACTTTTTTCTGTATATACTAATTGGAAAGCCTTCTTCGTTTCAAAATCGTGGTAACTTACGCCATTCCCGAAAATCAAGTTGAAATATTTTACCCTTGGCCTCCAAGAAGCCATTTAGAGCCTCTTAATCAGGTGCTCAGACATAGGTTGATTGCTTTCAAGTAATGGTGATTCAGCTTTTATTTTGATACCATTGTGTTCACATTTTTATTTCTGGTCAATTGATGCCCGTAACGATCATGTATGATAAAATAACGACATTGGCCTGAACTTTAACCAGGTCATTTCGACAAATAGACCTGATCTAGTCATATAAATAATTTCATTGCACACAACGCGATGAATGCTTACTTAAAAATTGGTGATAGCTTAACACCGCATTACGGGGTCGAGCCACCTGATACGGGGCGGTACCCGCCCCTAAGATCCGAGAACCACGGTAGGTAGCGAAAACGGTAAACGGCGTTGGGCTGCCCATCCACTTCCCATCGAAAACATTTGAACCATTTTTTGTCAGGCATATTTAAGGTCACGAGAGGTCAAAACATTCCCGTCATAGGATAACATGTAAAATTCAGTTTTTCGGGCATTACATCTGAACAGAAAGATAGACAAAACGACTTAAACTGTAGAATCCTCTTAGCAAGCCAAATCGAATGATATATAATTGACCTTGCTAGGTCAAATCAGGATTGACCGACCGAGGTCAGGTCAGGGCATATTATATAAAATGCATATCATTAGAACCGCAAAGCCCAGGCGAGTCTAATGCAGCTAAAATAAATGCTCTATCACCATCCGTTACTGAGTTATTCCGTAAAAACCATTTTCCCATGTATTTCCAATGGAGAGGTCATGCCTCGTACCTGACCTTAGGTCATCGATATCAAAATACCAGAACATATGTTAGAGAACTCGGTGGGGCCATTATGTGATATGAGTTTCAATCGGATAAGTTCACCCTGCCTGACTTATGCTATCTTAAACTTTTTTAGGTCGGGTCACTTGACATGTACTGGTGACCTGACCCGAGATGACCTAACCTTAAAATTTTCACAGAAGTTGTAGAAATGATGAGGAAAAGGTATACCAGTACGGCGGCGCTACGCGCCGCCGTTTTTCACTGTCTCCGAAAAACCCAGGGGCGGGTACCCGCCCCCCCGTCAATGCGCGTGTTAAACCAGTCAGAAGCTGGAGCTAAAAAGCTGTCCCAGCCTGCTACCTTCTTTGACTATCGTGACCTCGACATTGACCCAAGGCAAAAGTGTTCACATATTTTCTTGGCCATTTTCTCAATACTATCTACGAATATCCAAGCATTTTGCTTTTTCGCATTGCATCCAAGACCGAGGAATTAGAAGAATTGCGAAACAAATACCGAAACACTCGTCTCGATCGTTGGCTGTCCGCTGATTTTAGCTAAACCAGCGCGGCAATTGGAGCCACGTCTAACAAGAAACAGCCCATGTCTGAAACTACCAAACAGACCCGAAAGACAACGGCCGTTCGTTCTCGGTTGGTTGATGGTGTCGTTCCCCTTCATTAGGTGTCAGGAAGGCGACAACGGCGCGGTGGTTGGGAGAGGGGAGGAGGCGTCCGGGGGAGGGTTGGTGACTGCCACGCTGTGCGGGTAGAAGACTATCCACCCCCGTTTTTCTGGCAGGTGCCGACCGCTGAGAACGGCAGCGAATGGGGATCGGAGAGGGCTCCGAGTCTACTGACAGATTGGCAGAGTGGATGGCGGGTTTTTGAGAAACCTTTGGTAGTTTACGATCCGGATATGGGCCTGTTTACTTTTCTGGCCGATTGGTCCTGCTTCTTGAAAAATGGATAGGATCCGGATTAATGTTCCCCGTTTCAAATGGTCCATCCAGAATGACCGCAGAAACTGTCGAATTGGTCTGGATTGAGTCCTAATTTTTTCGGCCATAATACCTTCTACCACCTGTCGGGGAATTTTGTAACCAACAGATTTTTAAACACTTTAAGAAACGAGTGGATGCAAGAGGTGATAATAATCTTAAAAGATGCTAGATGCAGTGCTGTATCGAGGAGCACGACCAAAAGGTCACAGGTCAAGGTCGTACCAGCATTCTAAAGGTCATTGACCTCAGTGGTTCCTGTCAAATGGCGTTCCCCAGTATGATGTATGTCATGTTATAAAGTCAGAGTTAAGGTGACTTAGTGTAAAGGTCAAGGTCAAAAGTCAAGATCAAAGGTCATGAGTCAAGGTCAATCCTCATTTCCCGCCAAATTGGTGGTATTATGCTTGTTATAATGTACATTATATGGAATATACCATATTGTGACCTCACAGGTCAATGGCCTTGAATGACCTTGAACGGCTAAAAAATTCAGGAAATATATTTTGGGACACTCGCTCTATGACCTTGGTCTGATTTTCGTAGTAATATTGCTGACTTTTGTCTGCATACAAATGAAATTTCCCAATAATTCAACTAGCACTGTAAATATTTGACATTTATGACCTCGTTTAACCTTGACGATATTGACCTAGGTCAATGATAGTTGACTATAATGTAGCTTACCATAGCCCCCACACACGCTCGAACGGGAAACTTTCTGCGTATCTTGATTTTTGAGATTTCAGGGGAGGGTTCTTCCAGACCCCTCGCCAGTGCGGGTATCAAGTAGTCCCTGGTGACCTCTCAGAAGGCACGGGTCCAAACTTGCAACATGAACCTAAAGAGGTGCCTAAGATACTACGATTCGGAGAATAGGAAAGTATTCTGGGTAGTATCTGAAGAAATAGAGCCATTTTCGGCCAAAGGCCGTTTTCACCATGCATTTCCAAAGGAGAGGTCATGGTCCGTACCTGACCCTAAGCCATCGATACGAAAAATACCGGAATAAATTTGATAGTAGCCAGAGGACTTTCTATGTGTGATATGAATTCCACTTGGCTATGAATTCCACCCTGTTCTTACTCATGTTATTTTATTTTTGGGAGGTGAAATCACTTGACCTGCTCTGATGAGCTGACTTGAAATGGCTCAACCTTAAAACTGTGCAAAACGCTGCAGAATGGGTCAGGCATAAGGTGTACCAAATACGGCGGTGTTTGGCGCGGCCGTTTTTTTCGTGAAGCTGGAAAAACCCCAACAAAATCAGCGGGGAGAGGATTGAATTTGACCCCTAGCTGGTGCAAAGGTTCTCGATTGAGCCCGGCGGGGGAAGGGAGCTCAGGCTGATCACAATATTGTTAAGCACATCGAGAACTGAATGCGCTTTTCAGAACTCACACAGCGGCCAAGGCTCGTGATAACGCCTTCCCGCTTCTCTCCCTGGATTTAGCGGTGTTGCCGTGTCGATCAGTTCAGCGAACCAAAGTGGAGCATGCCGTTTTCGGAGCTGTCTTGTTTGGAAACGATAGCACTGGGGCACACATCACCACATCACATCAGCACACATCACTTGGGGTTCCAGGCCATCGATACGTGTTTCGGGATAGCTATGCGGCGGCTGTCATTTAGTATGCCATCACTTCTTCCCAGATAAGTCAGAGCTATAATTATATCAGGCGCACCCATCTTAGACACTAAAGAATTTGAACTCCATTGCCCAACCCTGTTCGACCAGAAACAAGACTTGAGGTTGACACCAAAGCGCTGGTATAATGGTGAGCAGGCCCTCCTCCTTCCCCTGACTTTCGTGATCGGGTGAATTCAGCTGTTTGACAGGGGAGGAGTGACAGGCTTCCAGTCTACTTTTGTAGCGACCATTCCAGCCAAGATAAAATATCCAAATATAGTTGAACTCCTTTGAAATGCATCAGTAAGATATCACGGCTGAGATAGCGTCAGGAGAAGCGAGCTTTACAGAGAAATACGTGACACCACAAAAAATGTTTGATTCAGTTTTCCGCTTGCTTGATTCAAGCTCATTTGAAGCAATGGATCCAACTTTTCCTTTCGGTTTGGCAGGGGTAATCTATTCATATATTTTCAGTTCAAATCAGTAGTTTAATCTCCGAGCTCATGTTCTGACTCCATGCACTCCCTCAGTGAAGATCGAGGTATTTATGACCTAAGAATAAAATAAAAACTGTGTTAAAGCATCTCAAGCTCTGCTGAGATGAAACATGTATAAACAAACATATATTGAACAGTGGGAGAATAAAAATATCCTCCCATGATTTTGTAGTAATCTGACAATGCTGTTCTCGATATTGAACACTGATCGCAAGTAGGAATAGGAGCCAGTTATGGAACAAATGGCCTCGCCGACAAATAATGAGACTTTATTTCTCCCTCGATTTCTGCCCCACCGATTATTTGTCGTTCACCTCATTCTTCTAAAGAAATGTATGCATGATTTGAGCGACTTCTATCCAGTATCTAGGCCATATATATAAATATATATATATAATATAATATATATATATGATGCCCTAGTGTTTATTGCAATGCTTAATGTATATGGGCATGTTTTCATATATGCACATGCATGGTGAGTCATGACAAGATCGCAAGGTGTACCTAACCAAGATGATGACTCGCTCTCTCGCTCTCCCGCTCTCTTGCTCTCTCTCTCCCTCTCTCTCTCTCTCACTGACTGACTGACTGACTGACTGACTGACTGACTGACTGACTGACTCTCTCTTTCTCTCGTCGCTGAGCGGAACTGGTACCAGCCCGTGGACTCGGTGGCCAGCGGACCCCGCTCGGGAGGAAGCGTCACTCCTGTTCGGGACTCCCCGCACGAGGGACGCGGAACTGTGCTGGAACATTTGTAATTCAATTATTTAAGCTCCAATTCTAGTTTCAGCTAAGTTTTTGCAAGCATTAGTAAAGGTCTGCGGAGTGGATTACAGCTAGGAACGTTGTTAAAGGTGCACTGCCGTTCTGAGCTCCGCCACAGACAACTTACTGAGAGCCAATCGAAAAGCCGAGGGAACAGAAGCAATTATGGTGATTTTTGCTGTCGTAATGGTGTCTCTCGTGATTCCAAGTGCACTGAGCTCCGACGCGTCAACTCAGGACACTTGGTAAGTAGGCAATTACAGATTCGCTAGTACTGCTATGTGACAAAATCACCTCCGGCTCAAAGGTCGTTTTAATTCACTTCCTCCGTCGAATTTCCCGTTTGCTTTTGCTAGAGTTAAGACGTATGGGAGGTTCAAGGCAGTAAAAAATTGTATATCAAAAACTGTTCATGTCGGAACAAAACACTAAAATAGGACAATGGTTTGTTTCGGTGAAATACTTATTGCAATGAAATGCTTATTGCCATGAAGATTTAGAATAATGAAAGATCTTCATACCAAAATTCAAGTTTGAAAACTAATTCATCATGATGCAGGGTTATTGTTTTATACGATATCAATGCAGTCTGAAATCATGGTGTTACTCTATTTGTGCTATACAAATATAAGAGTTCCCGAGATTCACAAGCAAATAAAGTGAGTCATGATCCATAGTCGGAGTCAATCCTCGGTCGGCTCAAGCTAATCTTGTATCAAAATTGAGTCAACTAACTTCTGAATGTGGTTTGACCCAGGGTAGACTCAATTGCTCGATCAGGTGAGTTGAATCAGAATAATAGTCAGTTTCATTTGTCAAATCGACGTCTTTATTTCTTTAATCTGTACTACAATTGCTGATTTTTAAAATAACTTACAATGACACTTTTAGAGGGGACCCTGGTATATTCAATTATCTATTATATCTAATCAATGGTTTTCATATCCACGCCAGGCCCAATAAGTAGGAAACGAAACATAACATATCAGAGGGGGCGAGCCAGTGCTGTCATTGCCAGTAATGACAGCACTGCAAAGATAAGACCGGGAAAATCCTGGACTCGCTATGATTATGTTTTCTTTGCTTTCCTTATTTTGACAATGATATGAACGCTATATAAATAAGCCTAAAAAACATAAGGTACAGTCTTCTTTCAAAGGGTATGCGCAGCGAATTTTGAACTTGGAGTGGAAAAAGTACTAGCGTATTAAAGTTTGAGCTGCCGCTCTAATCTTCTTTATTTCATCGGAATCATTTGTGGTATCCCTAAAAGTAGCTGACACTGGAAATTATGAATGAAGAATGTTCAAACTGCTGACCAAATCGCTTACAATATTCAAAATATGTTTTCCTTAAGTCAGATACGGTATGATGGGAGTTGTTTCAGTTTTAGAAAAGTTTCAACTTTCAACTGTCAGTCCCCTGGACTTTCCACCACAGACAAAAAACAACAGCTGGCTATGACAAGATCTTCTAAGTCGGGCCAGCGAGGCTGGATTACGCTTTTCCCGTTTCTCAGCAAATCACGAGTTCTTGTATCCATACAGTTTTAACCAAGGGGTTTACTATTTGGTCCATCTCCTGGTCCTATCTCAAATCAAACCCCATTATAGATTATAAACGCGCAACATTTTCTTTAACATGCGCCCCGTTGGGGTCGCTTGCATGACGCGCCCCGCTGGGGGCGTTTTTCGCCCCCTGTATCTCGTTCCCCACGAAAGCTAAAGAAAAATTACGGGCAGTGTTCGAAAGCTTTTGACAAGGCGAAGAAATTATATACGAGAATTTTTATGTCAGGTCAATATTAAGGTCAGCATAGGTCAAAGAAGGCTCCATAGGCTTACAACAGAGCAGTGTACGTTTCCCTCTCTAGATCTGCTCTCAGGGGAGATAGAGCAAAACTTTGTGCATCATTGGATTCCTCTTATCGCGGCAAATCGAATGATGTATAATATGATCTTGCTAGGTCAAATGGTAAAAATGACCTGGCCTCGAGCTAGGTCAGGGTTACAGAGTGACCTGGTATGGTCATGTTGCATATAAATCGACTCCTCGGAACAATATAAGCACAATGCAAGCAAAATGGGAGCTTTATCTCCATTCAGTGAGACGCTATTGACAAAACAAACACTCTCTGCTCCCGTGACCTGACATGACCTTTGAGAGGTCAGATGCTCAAAAACTCAACTTCAATGTCAAGATCGTGGTAACAATAGACAGTTTGAGGATTTTCAGCTTCATCTATTCAGTATTTACTGAAAACGAGCCCATTCTATTTTTCACCATAGACTTATAATGGGGTGACCAAAAAATTGACCCCACCTTAGGTCAACAATATCAAAATTCCGAGATAAGAGATTTGTAGACCCTAATGACCTTATCATATAGTGGACGTTTCAAACTGATCGGTTTGCTGATGTTCCTTGGACACTGCTTCAAACTCGTGATTTTAGGTTTTGAGTTCGTGTCACTTGACCCTGAATAGCTCCTTGACCTGACATGACCTTCACTCAAAAATTTTCTCAGAGTGTAAAATTGATCAGGGATAAGTTACTGTAAGTTTCGTTGTGCTGTGTTCCTTCGTTTTTGAGCTATCTGGGGAAAACCAGGAGGGGGGCGAATTTCGCTCCCCCAGCGGGGCGCGTGTTAAAGCTGTTGGGGTACAATATATCCCTTCATAACGTACTACTTTTGATGAAAATGTGCATATATTATACTCATTAACGCAGTCTTGATGGCGGTGATGCTATCAAAAGAGAAGGGAGAGGTTCACGACTACTGGGGTACAACAGGGGGACCACAGGATTCGGCAATGCGATGCGACACCTCGTGGGGATTTTTGGTTGCACAGTATCTAAGGAAGGCTAAGAATGTGTTATAAGATATAGACATATACCTGTGTTCAATGTCGGTCAAATTTCGTCTTATTTGCCTCCGAAACAAAAAAAGTATTCACAGAAGCATCTCAGGGAAGGTATCTGAAGAGGAAATTGCGACAAGCAAGAGATAAGGCACCAGGCCGCAAAATTAACCCCCCGGACCCCAGGGCAGAGCCCCAACAAAAAGGGCGTGCGCAAATCGCAAGTGCAAAGAAGCGTAAAAGTAAAATATCCACATGTTAGTGCTCAGGTCAATGGTTACCTCCAGAGGTCAAATAGGTCAAGATCGGCTATTTTCACTCAAATATCAATGATTAAGCAAACTGGGCAAACTCTACGTCATTAGAGCTATGAGGCCGGTAAAGACATTAAGTAAATTGCCAGAACTTTTCCGCTATGGAACGTAAAGACCTCCCGCCAGTGGTTTACCCCAGAGGTCACCCGGACCTAATATGACCGAGGTCACGAAAGGTCAAAGGACCGCCGTATATCAAAAAAACCAGTGACAAGACAAACACGATGGTGTTTGTTTCACCGCCAGCTCAATTAGGTCAAAGTTATTGTCAAAAACTGTTTTACCTCGGTGACCGGATGACCTTGGAAAAGTCAAAGGCAAAATGACCCCGGATCCGGAAAGGGCCCAAAACGTTGTTCTGAGCAGTCTGAGTATTGCAATCATTTTGTGGCTTTTATATCAGAAATAGCTTTTCCCCGTGCTTTCCAATGGGAGAGGTCGCCCGGACCGACCTCAGGGCACGAAATCGAAAAATCCCGGATAACACCGTAGACCCGGAGGGTTATAAGTGTGGAAGTTTCAAATCGATCGACTTAAATGTAGCCACAGAGCTCTAAAGGTGAAGAGGTACCCAGGTTGACCTCGTCTGGGACCTGACCTGGACCCGGTAAAATTTCAGGGATGATGGGAAAATATGCAGGAGAGGAGAGCCCTCAGCCGCGGTGCTGCGCCTCGTCGTTTTCTGCTATCCCGGAAAAACCTTAGGGGCCATCGATGGCCCCGATGGGGCGAGGGTTAACAAGATGTTGTACTCTTCAATGACACTGTAGTACCGCCAAATGTTTTCACTTCAAACTATTTTCTTCATATAACGAATCCTATACAAATAGATATATGTCTAACTGTATGTTGCAAGCAATTATATAGTCACTATTAATAGCTACAGCACAATGCCTACGAATAAGGCTGAAACCTGTGGATAGTGACAGCAAGTTATTGTTCTGAAACTCGTGACTCCGGGCACACCGTACCTTCCTGCGTTTTTTCGGTCGTTTCTTCAGAAGGTATTATTTTGTCCCCTGCGGCTCAATAATGGCATTAATGCACAACGCTTTGATATGAGTCCGTTATTTTTGGATAGTCGTTGCATAGTTCTTATAATTTATTGCACGTAACATGTTAAAAAAACTCTTGCGCAAAAGAGTGTGGAATGTGTTAGATAATGCCAGTTTTCATCGAGGTGTCACTGTTTGTCCGTTTCACCTTTCTTGTGTGGTAATCGAGTGTGGGCTGCAGTGGAGAAGCACGCTCAGCAGAGCTAACCACCAAAATTGCCAAAGTCGTCTTGTTTCCCCTTTCTCTGGTAGTGCTGAGGCAGCTTGTCCAATTTTACTTCATCTCTGCGTTTTAACTCGACAATCCCTGCGCTCATTACCCCAAAGCACTCATTAAACGGCCATTCAGAGCTGATGTATGTACAGTTCACCCGTGAAATAATGCGCACTTTTCAATGCATTTGCAACTCTCAGCACGTGTGGGCATATGACTGTATGCATCTATCTGTTCACGGTTGAAAACGTCCAACTCTGTCAACCTCGCAGGGCTTCTCTATCGCCTCTGGAGCCCTTTGACGCCGTCTGGACCGACGAGGGGGCGGCCCTGAACCGAAGCCGACGTCAGGTCGGGGAGGGTCTCAGCGTAGCGGTTCCCGACGGCGCCATCATCAGCATCGCACCCCGCTTCGGCTGGCTCCTCTACCAAGGAGAAGCGGATGAAAACGACGAGGCGGAGGGTGAGTGGCGCCGAAATGGCGGTGGTTGTCTGCTCAAGGTGCAGACCAAATTCCAGGTCAATGATAAATTTTCCTCGAATTCGATTCAATATAATTTTTGAAACGTTTGAACCAAAAAAGAGTAAAGAAACGCGGCTCGAGTAAAGGGTGAATACTCATAAAGACGAAACACCGAGAAATTTCTGACGCGCAGAAAATGGTCTCTCGACTGGTGCAGGATCTTCGGACTTTCCAATGGAGGATGGGGTATCTGATAGAACACCGCAGTATTTTTAATAATGAAATTTGCATCATTGTATTTTGGTAATAGGGTAATAATCTATTTGAATGAGCTATTGTGGTATGATGAAACATTAAAGGAATAACTATGAAGCAGTACTCATCATCTTCGATGAAAAAAGTTGCCTGTCCTTGTCCTTTCAAGGTTCTTTCTTTTATTTCTAAGACGGAAATAACAATGACAAGCACAAACATGCTAATCCAAACATCCTGGAAAATGTGCGCACCATAATTATGTGTGACAAATAGGCCCAGATTCAGTTATACCTATGCTTATTAGTTAAGGAATATACTTTAAGAAAAATTATTCAAATATCCCAGACCAGCTCAGGCACGCTGGGTTTCCCTCCCCTCTGACCCTCCCGTGTTTGACCTTGTATGACCTCCGCCCCAGAGCTGGACCTAGTGTTTCAGTCGGAGTTTTTGTACCATTTCCCGGCGACGGAGAAGGAGGAAAGTCATGATCGCTCCGGTCGCTTATTGGCTCATAAGGTGGGTCGCACGCATTCCGCTAGCCACGATGACAGTTTCAGATCAGAAACTGCGATTAGCTCTAATCTGTTAGCGTCATATCAGTCAGGTTCAAGCTAGGATCAATGTATTTTGTACTAGCTGCGCTCTCTGAATTATAATATTCAGGCTTCAAAAGTCATTTCAATTATTGTCTTTTTGGATTCGTAGGTGGCTCTGATGCTGGTAAAAATAAAAAGAACCTTAAGATTGCTGGGCATGCACATCAACCTTTCATTCTTGCAACGTTTTTGTAACAGTGCTGGCTTGTCCACACCATTCAATTCAATCATTGTGATTTTCCCACTGTATTGGCATCGTTTTCACAACCATGCACTCTCCGTTCAGGGGCAGGATCGCCGCAGGCACTTCGGCACCGAGGTCGACGCGGACGAGCGGTTCCTTCTTCATCGCAACAAGAGGATGGTTCGGGACAAGAAACTGGTGTACTCGGGCCTTCAGAACGTCTTCAACATGTGAGTGTCGGCAGTTGTAGTGTTTTGTTCTTGCTGCAGCTTGTTCTTTCGCCGGCCTTTGCGGTCGGTGGAGTACGGCTGGGTTAGGCACTCCAGTCCAGCGGTGCGATTCTTTTTGCTGTTGTTTTGACAGCAAAAACCTATTTATACAGTTGCAGACTCCCCTGGTTCGCCACCTCTGTGTGTGCGTGTGCTCCTAGCAACGCCGCTGTGTGCAGCTGCTGTGACCTGGGATGACCTCTGGTGACCTTGCAGCATGGGACTGGACGGCCGGGCCTGTCTGCTGCGGGCGATCTGTGAGGTCACCACTTCACCGCTCATCTATGATGGCGTTGTTGGGGAGCTTCTCAACATGGCCCTGGTGTAAGTCCGACCTCTACCCTCAGGCAATCAGTGGGGAAAGATTACAGTTTATATCCTAAGGAGTATTCAGAACATAGTTTTATCTTTTAGAGAGCCAAAAACTACTGTGCTACAGTGGGAAGTTTCCCTGTTCTCATGTTGCAATCTGTTTTGGGGCTCTCATTTGCTGACATTCTTGTCTGGGGTGGTCAAGTTGGCAAATAGCCCACAGTGTAATGGACTTAAGATTCACGACACATTCGGGCTTTACATCAGGGAACTATGCTCCCGGTATTTCACTACTGCTGCAGCAATATAGGAACACAACGAAAAATTAGACTCGGAAAAGAGCTTCCTAGTGAGGCAGTAGAATGCCTTTTGACGGAAGGCCTAAGTTCATTATCCTGTAGCTAGAATGCATCTTTTGGGGCTTATTCATTTTATCTTTAACGTACTCTCCTCAAGTTAATGGACGCCTACTTGATGTCTCCATTGGTTCGCTAGTTGAGTGTTGCTGGGTAAATTTTTTTTTATAAAACCATGTTTTAACCCACTCCACATGCCTGTTTTCCGGCCTCTTCCACAGTTCTCTGGAGGATTGGTTAGCTCACGGTCTTAAAAGAGTGGAATTTTGCATTGATAGCCATCCAAGTCATATGCGTTGGAGCAAGGCATTCAGATGCAGTCCATGAAATTGACTGCATTGCGATGAATATAAAATTTCCACTTAATTTCGAACAGTTCTCATCTAAATTAAACCACCGGCTAAGACATTTACATTCAAAATGGAAAGTTTTAAACTTGGCTGCACCCGCAAACGTTCGTTTAAAAATAATTGTTGGGGTTTAACGACGCACTAACTGCCAGGGTCATACGGCGTCGCCAACTCTCACCCTGTTGGAAGGGATTTTGGGGATCAGATCGACTTATTCAGAGGCTCCGCCGGGACTTGAACCCGGGACCGGTGGCTTAGAAGACAAGGGTGCTGTCCACTAGGCCACCTCATCCCCCGTTCGTTTAAAAACATTGGCTAGAGCATTGCAACTGTTTTTGAAGGCTGCTGTTACAGGCAGCGCTCACTCCCCTGGACAAAAGTAACAGTGTGCGTAGTTTTTATCAGAGCGACGAAGAAGTGACCGAAAGTAAATTAAAAGTAAAATTAAATAGCGCTGGCATGCCACTTCGTTATGCTTCTCTGCATTGACACGTCGGAAACTAACCCAGACTTAACTGTGTACAAGATAAGCATGCCTCAGCATTGAATTTTTCTCAAACACAACACCAGATTAACTCCCTTTCCTAAGCAACAAGGAAATTAGAAATTATTGTGTTGAAATTGTCAAAACATAATCAAGAATCCCAATAGGAACAGGACAATTTAGAAATTCATGTGAATGTAAAAAAACAGCTAATAAACAATAATAATTTTTGGGGTTTAACGACGCACCAACTGCCAGGGTCATACGGCGTCGCCAACTCTCACCCTGTTGGAAGGGATTTTGGGGATCAGATCGACTTATTCAGAGGCTCCGCCGGGACTTGAACCCGGGACCGGTGGCTTAGAAGACAAGGGTGCTATCCACTAAGCCACCTCATCCCCAGCTAAAAAACATCTAACAAAATACCAACATCTAACAAAAACAAATACCCACTTCCAAATGCTACTCATGGAAAAACTGGCACATTCTGGAGTGTTTCATTTGTATTAACAAATGAAACAGTTACCACAAAAATCCTCTCAGATGAAATATTGGCCTAAAGAAAATAGAGATATAGAAGCAACATGTATTACATCGCGTCATTGTTGTTAGCATTGGACATCAGAACACAGCCATTTCAAATCAGCTCACGTGCATCGACATATTTCAGTCTTGCTAAACAGTCGCACAGGTATGATTATATAAATATGCAGTCCAGTCTCCAGGCGTTTACCTACGGTGGTTTAAATTCCGTAGCTAGTACTTGGCTCCTGAGCTTCCAGCGGGCCATCGGGAGATTCAGGTCCACCCAGAGGTCCACCCAGAGGTCCAGCTAGTGATCCACCTACCGGCCTGTTCAGAGGTCTCCTGGGGCCACTGAAGGCAGGACCCCTGGGAGCGCCCGCCAGCGGGCCGCCGAAGGCAGGACCCCTGGCAGCACCCGCCAGCGGGCCGCCGAAGGCAGGACCCCTGGCAGCACCCGCCAGCGGGAACTGTACCTCACCGTCGTACCGCACCACTGCCTGGAAGCCGCTGTTGCCCTCCACGGAGTAGGTGACGATCTGAGTGCGACCGTCAGGCAGCAGGACGTGGTACTCGCCTTGGGTGACCACGCCGTCACTCTCCTCAGCGTGGCCGTAGTCGTTCCCGAACTCGGGCTCAAGGACCTCGTAGTCGAAAGCGTAAGGCCGGCTGGGTCCATCCACAAAACCGTTCGGAAGCAGATTCGAGGGGTTGCCCCGATTGATGAAGCGATCTTCTGAAAAGGCTCCTCGCCTAGGTCCCAGAAAACGGTACTGGTCTAGAGGTCGAGTGGTGAGCCCACCTAGAGGCCCACCTCTTACAGGATCCAGAGGTCTGATGGGGCCTCCACTCAGAGGACCACCTAAACCTCCTCCCAGCCCACCACCAAGGCGTCCGTTGTAGCGTCCGCGGCCTCCTCCGGTAGCTGCCGGGCCCGGTGTTCTGCCAGGGGTGCTGGACCTGCCGGCGCAGGTGGAGGAGGGGCGCCGTAACCCTCGGGAGCAGGTGCAGCGGACACAGCCGCCAGCAGAGCACATGCACACACAGCACACCTCATGGTGGATGGAGAAGAGCTCGCAGTGAACGCTCAGATGAGAGTGGTGCCTCCTTCTCGGGTGTGGGGATTTATAGGAGACCTCTTTGGTGATGAGCTCTCACTCTTGGTATCGTTTATTAGCTCGGGGTTCAATCATGAGGGGAGCACAGACTAATTATAAACCACCACATATGACAATAGCATCCGGTGTCCCGTTACTTCTCTGACCTGAAGCTCCGCTGTGGCTTGTGTGAGAACCAACAACCGCCTCGTTAGGGTTGACGCAAGGTCACTTCTGCTTTACCACTCACTTGGCTATGTGGGATCATGAGGCAATAGTGCTAAGTACTTGTTTGATGATGACCGG
This sequence comes from Lepas anatifera, assembly GCA_034440635.1. Taxonomy (NCBI): domain Eukaryota; kingdom Metazoa; phylum Arthropoda; class Thecostraca; family Lepadidae; genus Lepas; species Lepas anatifera. Next base: position 267,763 of record JAOTON010000101.1, on the reverse strand, counting down.
TTTTCTGCTCATTCTCATAGTCTACCACAACGACTGCGAACATGGGGACACCACACTCTCAGTCGTCCACAAAAGCCACTAGATGTCTGGCTTGTGTCGCAGACAGACACCAGCTTTGTGCTAAGCACATGATGTGAACCATTGCTATACTTTATGAGCTAGTGGTGAGCGAGGCAGTGTGGTTTGCACGGGCGGAGTCAGGATTTATCAACCAAGGGAACTTCGAGAGGAGGCGCCGTATGAACAGAAGGTGTGTGTCGTATTGGCAGGTCGGGGGACACAGATCCCACCGTATGGGCACCGTCATACTCGGGTTTTGGGGGAAGGGCAGGGACGTGACGATTTAGCCGGCCCGGGGACGTCTCAGAAGGCTCTGACGGAGAAAACCTTGGGCGCTCTAGGGAGAGCTGGGGTGCAGCCCGTGGACAATCCTAGTGAAGTTCTTGACTAAGACCTGAAAAGTACTTTTAGATACCTTAATGATATCTCAGAGGGCGTAGGTCACAGCTTTCAACTTGACCTTGAAATGTGGTCAAAGATGTCATTTTTTAGAATAGGAAGTTGGTATTAGCGGTATCTACACAAATCGAAATATTTTTCGCTATTTCTGTTTTTCCCCAAGCATCTACAACGAAGAAATACCTGACCCTAGATCATCGATATAAGAATCCCGTTATCACAGTTGTTGGTGCTTGTTGGTCTTTTCAGGTTGGTAGTGTGAATCTCAGACAAATGTCTAACATACTCTCACTGCTGCCACTTCTAACACATTTTGAAGGGGGCCTGGCGAGCTGGCCTTAGATGAAGAGGACCCAAAATGTTTGGAATAATTGTAAAACATGATCAATAAAAGGCGATTGTAAGTTGAAAGCTGATAATATAATGATAAGCCATTATAAGAAGGGCGCAATGGTGCTCCGTCGCTTTTCCAGCCGTCTAAAAAACAGCGGGAGGTGTGTTCAAGTACCCCAGTCTCACACCGGGACGAAGGTTCATTTAAATGTTTCTCTGCATGTACCTTTCTGATTTCAGCTCACATAGATCAGGTGTTTTATTTGAATTTTTCGTGCCATATTTTGTTTATGTCCCATAATTTTGTATTCAGCTGGTAAGTTTGCTGGCTCAAACAGCGTCCTACTAATTTTCTCTCCATATTTTTCTAGATTTTCACTCCAAAATTTAATCGGGTGATTCTCTTTCGTGAGGCAGTTTCCTATTTAACCCTTGCCCCGGTAGGGGTGTTCAAACACCCCCGGTCGGGTTTTTCCAGCAGCACCCATAGACGTTGGCGCAAGGCGCCGCCGTACTTGGTACACATTATGCCTGATCAATACTAGAACTTTTCCTAGATATTTTAAGGTTGGGTCATCTCAGGTCAGGACACCAGTGCAGGTAAAGTAAAGTCACTCCCTAAAAAATTTTAAGAAACATAACTAAGAACAAGTTGAATCTATCCAGCTGAAACTCACATCACATAATGGACCCACCAGATACTAAAAAAATGCTCCGATATTTTTACATCGATGCCCCACGGTCAGATACGGTTTCTGACCTTTCCATTGAAAATGCATCGGGAAAATGGAAATTGATTGAAAATTGTTTTATTTCTGTATATACGGCTTAGAATATCTTCCTATTCTCAAAATGGTAGCATCCTTTGCCCTTCTTCGGGTTCATGTTGCATGTCTGGACCTGTGACCTCTGAAAGGTCACCTGGGACTAATTAAGCACGTTTTCCTACTTGGGTCAGTAGCTTCGCAGAAAAATGATATTATAGTTTTCATTTGGATACAATTACGCTTGGATTACTATTGCGAGTCGATCGATATGAATATTGGTTATGCTAGGTCAGATGGTGACCTTAACCTGACCTTAGGTCAGGTTATTTTTGGTTTGTGTTTCATCACTCTATGAGCTTGCATGGCCCGTATTGCATCCTTCTGTATCCCTGACCGCGGGACGTTTCAGTACAATCCAGCTGGCAGGGCGGAACCTGCGCACGCAGGTTGGGCTCGTTTTTCCATTTGCCATAATTCTCTGTTTTGCATGTGTCTATATTTATCATAATGCTATGTTTTACGATGCTAGAACACCGTCGTCGATAGAACTAAGAGGTCACTGATAGAAAATTCCGATTACAGTCAGTTGGAGAAGATGCGCTTGGAGGCCTGCTGGCCTGCTGGCCTTGCCTTATGGTCTGACCTACTTGAAACAAACCTACCTGACCCGAACCTGAAATTTCCTGGAGGTGACCAAAACAGACCAAAAAAGCTCAGCCTAGTCAGCAATTTCTCTTCAAACGTCACCAGAGTTCCGCTAAGCCCACAAATCCCGCAACAGGAGACAAGAAAACATTCCCACTTCCTGCCCAGCACGAGTTAACCTTCAAAGCCGGCTGTAACCGCCACGTGAAGGAATAACTCGAGGGCCAAACACCAGCGGAGCATGTCGGCTACCATATCGTGACCCGGTGAACAGTTTACCGGCCATCGCCGCTGGGAACTCACACCGACTTCCAAGCCAGGCGCTAATTTGTCCCGGAGGGAAACCAGTTTGTGAGATGTTTATCCAGTGTCGGGAGTTGGACTCGCCGGACGCGTCACGGATCTTGGTTTGGGTTTCGCTGTCGCCGACTGATCTTTAACGCACCAGGTCAGCACTCTACCCTGGTCCGTGTAACCTCTTTTTCCGCCAACACTACTCTGAATTTATTTCCTATCAACAAGCTATTCATTGCGTTGCTTTCTCAACTCTCTCCTTCTGCCGTGTAAACAGACGACCGAGTCAGGCAGTTTCCCTTTGCACAGCTATTCTTTACGGTGATCTCATCTGCGTGGAAGCAAATGAGTGTTGCGTGGTCCAGATAGGACGGCGGATGCATGTCGCCTTCTCCTGGACGCGACAGTGATACCATCCCAAACAGAGGAACGCAGCTTTCTAAACAGGAATAGAAACCAAACCTTCCTTCTTTAATTGGCCTGATCTGGTCCGAGTTCCAACGGTAACTTGTTGTTATTTTCCGCTATCGGGGCCGGCGGTATTCGATTCAGTTCCTTCGCAAACAGCCACTAAACGAGTACTTCGTGGAGTGGATGTCCTTGTAGATATCGAATCTTATCTCATTCAATTAATTTGCGGGTTTTATGAGACTGGACAGAAAATTACGGTGGGCTCGGCTCTGGGTGTGGATTTGGACTGCCATGGATTGGTTGCAGTGAGTATGTTTTACATGGATTGGGTTTGTGTTGATAACCCTGGTGTCTAACGGACTGACCTGGGTTGGTCGGGAAAATCTCGGGTATAGACCAGGTTGAATCTGCACTTAGCTGGCCACGACACACGTTGAACAATGCAGAGGTCAAGACAATATTACGTTTGAAATATATCAGGTTATGTTTAACATTAAGTGGTCAACTTTTTACCTTTACAGCTTCATCTGCGGCTCAAAAATGTAATAAGAAACACACGTTAGACACAGACAAGTAAGGTTTTAAGCGACGCGCCATCTGCCAAGGTTACATCGCATCGCATCGCATCTAGTTGGGAAGAATTTGGGGTATCAGATCAACTTATTCAAGGAATTTCCTGCGGAATTCAGCCCGAATTCGTCTCCACTACAGGATCAACCCAGAAGACACTTAACGGAGAGGAAAGAGTCGCAGGAAAGAGCTACTTTCTGCTCATGGAACGATTATTTTTCTGCAAACTGCATGGTTTTGGATAAAAGAAGTATGAATGCAGGGCTTGTTAGGTAGGTATTTTTCACGGGACATATACTTCATTCATGTGGTGTACACCCTGAGATTTTAACACGCGCATTGACGGGGGCGGGTACCCGCCCCCTCGGGTTTTTCGGAGATAGCAGGAAAACGGCGGCGCTTAGCGCCGCCGTACTTAGCATACCTTTTCCCTCATCATTTTTAAAACTTCTGTGTAAATTTTAAGGTTAGGTCATCTCAGGTCAGGTCACCAGTACAGGTCAAGTGACCCGACCTCAAAAAAAGTTTAAGATAGCATAAGTCGGAGCAGGGTAAACTTATTTAATTGAAACTCATATCACATAATGGCCCCACCGAGTTTTCTAAAATATGTTCCGGTATTTTTGATATCGATGACCTAAGGTCAGGTACGAGGCATGACCTCTCCATTAGAAACACATGGGAAAAATGGTTTTTTTACAGAATAACTCAGTAACGGATGGCGATAGAGCATTTATTTTTGCTGCATTAGACTCGCCTGGGCTTTGCAGTTCTAATAATATGAATTTTATATAATCTGACCGTGACCTGACCTCAGGTCAGGTAAAATCCTTGATTTGACCTGGCAAGGTCAAATTATATATCATTCGATTGGGCTTGCTGAGAGGATTCATATAGTTTAAGTCGTTTTGCTCTATTTTTACTTGTTCAGATGCAATGGCCGAAAAACTGAATTTACATGTTATCCCTATGACGGCATGTTTTGACCTCTCGTGACCTTAAATGTGACCTGAAAAAAAGGTTCAAATGTTTTCGATGGAGCAGTGGATGGGCAGCCCAACGCCGTTTACCGTTTTTCGCTACCTACCGTGGTTCTCGAGATCTTAGGGGGGCGGGTACCCGCCCCCCGCCAATGCGAAGGTGGCTCAGACCCCCGTCAATGCGCGTGTTAAGTCAGCCAAAATGTTAAGTGGGATAAATGAATAACCGACCAAGCGGTTTCTCGGTATGACCTCTATCACATGGCTATGTCGGTTTAAACCCCAGCAGGATCTTCACAAAGAGGATCAGCCCACACTAATACACTAAGCACACCCACATCCGAGTACGGGGGTGAGGCACCACCATCCCCCGGAATGGAGGAATGACACGTTGGTCCGTTGGTGCCGTCCGTGCCCCCCGGAGAGAGCACGCGGGCACGATGCCCTGTTGCCCTCCTCGTCTCAGAATTACATCACATTGTCACGATTGGAAATGTTCGTGTGACTATCCGGGGAGAAGGGTGTCGATAGGCAGGGAATTTTTACATTTTCTCTGCGAACGATAAGTTACGGGATAAATGCAATACCGATCAATGCGTTTCTCGGCATGACCTCTATCACATGGCCATGTCAGTAAAAGTGCCATTATAAAGGTGTCACATTCCTTTTAAGGTCACTGTCATTCACAGGAGGTTCCTCAATTAATAAATGAGCGCCCTTAAATGGCAAAGGATGTTCCTAGGTCAACCATGCGAGCTGGCCTGTTTAATACCTCAAGGATGGACCCTTGAAACAGCTCAGGGGAAACTCAGTCCGACTTGGACAGTAGAGTACATGTACCGGTACAGGTACATTTGCCGTCGATGTACACAAGGACTCGGACGGCTACGGTCCAAAATTTCGGGAAATGAGGTCTCCAATGTTCTCGATGACTTGCTGTGCTTATAGCTAACCCTCTGCCGCCCGGGAAGAATCCATGACCCTATAACTCCGAAACTATTTGGGCTAGTGCAAATCTGAAACAATTCGTTACAAAGGTGTCCAAATTCAGTGTCAGATCATTCACATGTTTAAGCACTCGGGTCAGTGTTTCGACATTCAAACGTCTAATTGATCGCGTCAAGCCATTTCATTAAACCAGCAATGCAGTGTGACTGCTGTATGCATTAGAGGCCCAGTAGCGTACCAAGGAGGCCCCTGACTGGAAGAGGACAATCATATGTCAGCAACAATCCCATATCTGAAAAACGGTCCATTGAACAAATCAAGAGGACCCCGTCCAACGCAGTAAATGGTTCGCAGAGAGCTGTACTGTGGCAGAGGAGGCCACTAGCGTCCCCGCGCGTCTTTTATCATTTATATTCAAAGATATTTGAATGCATTGTACGCCCCGTGTTGACTTGAGTCTGTGCCGTGATTTTGTTCCGAATCTATCTGGCCCTTCTCAGCGCAGGCTTCTCTGGTGCCCCATAAGGGTAATTCCTTCAACTGACGTATGTCTTCTCGTCCACAGACCTCGACACACGAACGGACACCATGACAGTCTGAAGCCCTATGTCGAGGCGGAGGAGCACGGCCAACTGCAAAACGACTGCAGCGCCGTCTACCCGGCCTGCCCTGTATCACTGTTTCAGCAGGTGACGCCAGGCTCCGTTGATTATGAATGAGTGTCGCTGGCGTTGGCTGGAGTCGTGCGGACAGGCTGCTCTGTTTGGGGTCCGTTTTTAGCTGGTGGGATGCTGCTTCTTCAGTGACATAATATTTGGATTTATGACCAGCCGTGTGTTGAAGAGACCATGGGACCCCTCCAGCACTCCGCTGTCTGATACAGCCATGTCCATGGGTGTGCCGGCGGGGAATTCCACTCCACGGCTCCTTAGTTTACAACGTATGAATTATTATCCTAAATTAGCCGACGCTATGGGTATTCGCTGGTATCCCATGAGCTTCAAAACCATCACGCTCATCGTTCTGATCTTAACGTTGTTCTCACTCAATGCACACTGCCAGTGCGACCCATTGTGTGTTTAATGAGAAAGCCGTCAACTACGAGCATATCGTCCAAGCCCAACCAGGCACGTTATCTGCATATTTCTGCGGGGAAATGGACCGTACGAAGAGGATGTGTCATAGCCAGGATATGGAATAATGTCATAACGAGTCCGCTCGGCGTCACCATTGCGTTTTCCCAGAAGCACCTCACTACTGCGAATGAGCTGCCGGGCCCTCCAAGACGAGCCAGCGATGCGCTGTTTACCATGTGGAGAGAAGTGAACCGAAACATTTAGACACCTTGTTATACTGTTGTTGTTACGGTTTGTTACGTGATTTCCAACCTTCTGGGGCATTTTTTGTCTCCAACTCCCTGTTGCTTCTCTGTAAATATACAGCAGCTGTGTGGAGCAGTGCATCTGTCGCGGCGGTGGTTGTGATGAAGCTGATTATCTATTCTGTCTGCAGCTACCTTGGCCTTGCGGAACAGAGCCGTGTCTACATGCTGTCTCCCTGGAGCTCCTGTGGCTCGTACAGCGCTAGTCCCGCACACTAGGCATGAAGGGAACCCATTGACTTGTGCAGACTAGTGTTGTTATGATGTAAAATAGTAATGCATGAATGAAATTAGATGCAGCCTTGCGTCATGGCAACGTCTGGGATATGACCCTTCAGGGAAAAAGTGACCGCAAATAAATATAATTTCAGGATTTCTTTTACCTTATTCATTCACTTTTTTGGTTGATGTATGAAACTATCCACTGTATTTCAGGGGCGGACGCAGACCCGAGTTTTGGGAGGGGCCAAGCCAAAATATGCCTCTCCTCCGGGGGGGGTGGGAGCAAAGATTTTTTGCTCTACAGACCTAGTGTAAACACATTTTTCAGCGGTCGACAGACAAGCTACCTCTCCAAGTACATGATCGCTCTCCGGGGAGGGGAGGGGGTGGGAGCGAAGATTTTTTGCTCTACAGACCTAGTGTAAACACCTTTTTTCGAAAAATTTTCCGGCGTTTGGGGGGCAAAAGATAGCAAAAGATAGCCCCCCTCCAGCGCTTTGGGGAGGGGCCATGGCCGGAATGCCCCCCCCTGCGTCCGCCAATGCTGTATTTGATAGACTAGAATCCAGTATTCGAACTCGTCCTGATAAACTACCACTTTCTACGGAATGTCAAAATGAAAAAAGTTTTGGGCTAAAATGTATGGACATTCTAAAACCGCGTACCGTTCTGGCCGTTACAGCCCCTCTGGGGATGGTGGCTGGGCATGGGACCAAACTAAGTTGTGAGGCACAGGGATAGATTCAACAAGTGGGGCTGGGGGACAAAATGAGAACTGGCCCTTAGCCCTTCGATTTTCGCTGATCTTCTAAAAGAGAGGTTTTCATCGGTCAGCGGTCGTCTACTAAAGATATGGCTATGACCCCCGTCTATCTCTTGGGCTTGGTCAAAAACGCTGCCAACGGCAAAGGGTGGGAGGGTCGGGAATGGTAGCAATCTTTAACCTCTCGCTGAAACGGAACTATTACTTCTAGACCCCAAAACTCTTCGGGTTAGGGTTTCTCGTACCCTCTCGCTCATGCTAGTGATACAATTAACCCGCGCCCCACCGGGGGTCCGGCGCCACCTTCGCCCCACCGGGGCCATCGATGGCCCCCCTCTAACTCCGAAAATATGGGCGTTAGCGCAAATCTGCGAAGTGCAATAAAAAGCTCGCAGGAATTCAGTAAGAAGTTACTTCGCATGTTTTAGTGCTCAGGTCAATGGTTTGACCTCCAGAGGTCAAATTAGGTCAAGATCGGCTATTTTCACTCAAATATGCAATGATTAAGCAAACTGGTCATAACTCTTATGTCATTAGAGCTTTTAAGGCCTGGTAAAGTTCATTTGATAGGAAATTGCCAGTACTTTTTCCGCTATGTGGAACATAAAGACCTCCCACCAGTGGTTTGACCTCCAGAGGTCACCTCGTGACCTAATATGACCTGAGGTCACGAAAGGTCACAAAGTGACCTTGTCGTATATCAAATGAAAGCCAGTGACAAGAAAAACACGATGGTGTTTGTTTCACCGCTCTAGCTTAATTAGGTTAAAAGTTATTGCCAAAATACTGTTTTTGACCTCTGGTGACCTTGGATGACCTTGGAAAAGTCAAAGGGTAAATATGACCCCTGGGATCCGTGAAAGGGTGTCTAAAAACGCTGTTCTGAGCAGTCTGAGTATTTACAATCATTTTTGTGGCTTTTATATCATGAAACAGATTTTCCCTATGCTTTTCCAATGGGAGAGGTCGCCTCGTGACCTGACCTCAGGGCACGAAATTGAAAAATCCCGGATATACACATTGTAGACCCTGGATGGTTCATGAAGTGTAGGAAGTTTTAAATCGATCGACTATAAAATGTAGCTCTTACAGAGCTCTAAAGTTGAAGTGAGGTGACCTTGGTTGACCTCGTCTGGTGACCTGACCTTGGGTGATCCGGGGTAAAAAATTTCAGGGATGATGGGAAAATGATGCAGTGAGAGGTAGAGCCCTCAACCGCGGTGCTGCGCCTCGTTGTTTTTCTGCTATCCCGGAAAAACCTTAGGGGGGCTATCGATGGCCCCCCGGTGGGGCGAGGGTTAAGATCTTTCGGAACCCGACGGAGATAGGAAATTGCTCTTACATTTGGTACTTATTATTCTGAGCATTATCATCATCATCATCATCCTCATCATCATCATCCTCATCATCATCATCATCATCATCATCATCATCACCACCACCAGCAGACACCAGCCTTATCATCATCATCAAATTTTATGGATGGTTGGACATAATCAAAAACGTAGCAGCAGAATCAGTAGAAGGTACGAGTATGTACATTACTCTAGTGAAAATAGTTAATCAACTGATCTGAATCACGGTCGTGCTCGACCGGCACAGATGAGAACAGACGGTAGGGCCCGATAAACCACGGAAATATCATCACTGGATTCACGGATTCAAACACGACGGATCCAAATAAAACCATGCAGCGCCCAAAAATTGACACAACCTGTCTGCCCTGCATAGAATTGGCTAATCAATGAAGCCATGGGTTATGCAGTTGAGGCTGCTCAACATCTATGATTCTATTTTCATATTGTTGGCATAGATGCCTTGCTTTTTACTCAGCTGATCGGCATCCTGAGAAAAAAATATTTTGGGTTCAAGTCCTGAAGGGTCCTCTGAATAAGGTTTCACCGGCTCCTATTAGTAATCGCTTCTCGAAGTGCTAAAATTTTCCGAGAAATGTGTATCGTGAACTCCCCCCTCTCCCCGCCCACTGATGACGAAAACCTGCCGCTCAGGGCAAAAATTAATCTGATACAATCTGTCAGTGGTTGCAGAAAAAAACTTTCCTAGTGTATGATTATGCAGTTCCCTCCTTCGGCTTGATCCCGGAATTCGGGTCTTTTTTTCGTATTTTTCGAGCTATTTCACTCTCTGTGGGAGCAGTTCTACCTCCTCATTTCTGCACTCAATCTCGTCTTCTCATACTTCCCAAGGTAATATTTGTATCAGACATCTAGCCTCTGGATATACACAGAAGCAATCCGAGCAGAGGCAGTAGATCTCCGCCCCGCCGCCCCGTCTAGCCGGCTAGATCCTGAGGGTAAACATGCCTCTCATTCTGAGAGGGTTTTCGTCAACCCATCATTAATCTGCCCAACTGACGTCATTCCGGCCATAGGTGGATCCAGGACTCCCGATAGTAGGGTGCTTTGGTCAGTGGGCGCCCCTTGAGCAAGGGGAACACTTTGGCCAGCGGCGCCACCTCTTAAGGTGTGTGCTATCAGAGGGGCGCCAATTGGCATCGTAGGGGCGCCGATAAATTTTTCCATGGGGGTGGATGGAAAGCGAAGTTTCAGGGTGACATCGGGGTGGTTCCAAGGGTGATTCCAAGGGTGCAGTGTTTAGCGCCGAATGGGTCGATAAGGGCACCTGTCCCCCTTACCCTTTTCCCCTGAATCGGCCACCAGGAGTGTTTGTTTAAAGTCGACAAGTGTATGCAATCAGTGAGTGACTTTGAGTTTATACGCCTTGCCTGGCACAAGCGAAGCAGCCAATTACTACAGAGGGGCCTCCTCTGCATGGTGATTGGTCCGACTCGGGGGGCGTGAAAACAGGTGGTTTTAACACTTTTGCTCTCATGAGTACGTCGGTTGGTGTCTTGTGCTTTGCACACAAATTAGCGCCTCGGAGCTTAGTGATCCATCTACATTTGTAGCAGAACGCCAGCTTTGCATCAATTTCATAGCTAAGCATAAGTTTGGGTTTGCCTACTCTAGGAAAAGATCGTGATGGATTTGGTTGCAAAACATAGCGTACCTCAGGGGGCGTCTGAGGCTGTTGCCTTTTCATATCGATGGAAAGACTTCAAAGAGTAGAAGAATCGTCGCTAAGGTAAGGAAGAAATGCTCACAATGTGCCACCTTAATGAAAATAGAGTGTTTCTAATAGAGTACGTAACCTGACAGTCTTTCCCAGAGAGCACCGGCCGTCATCGCCTTCATTCTACCAAGGAAATGGGGAGGGGGTGGCAGCATCAGCGATGAAAGCCTCTGTCTACTCTTCCATCTACTCGGCCGAAAATAGAGCTCACAGTTTTAATTGTATTGCCTTGGTATTGATATGGGGTACATAAACGGACTCGATGCAATAAGACAAACACGATTACTGCAAAACTAAAGTCCTATTTCTTTCACTTAAAAGCTAAGCTAAAGTATCGTAAATCACTTACCTCAGTCCTCAGATGACGTGTCAAAGTGACCAGTCAACTATTTAACTGGAGTGTAGAAAATTGAACTTATATTCATGGAAAAGCGTGGGCTACTTTCTAGTCGCATCCGGACGAAGACAATTTGATTCCGGAAGCTCAGTGCTGAGTATAGGAACGGGCCGGAAAACCATTTATCTTCAGTGGCCTAAGATTGTGGGCTTCAGTCAGTGCGGGACTGCACGCCGGGCGCGAGCTGGCTTCTCCCAGAGCGTGTGCTGGGGATTTCCAAGTCAGGGCAGCAACGCTGCCGGAACTCTCCAGTGCACTTGAACGGATGAGCACATCGGAGGTAAGTGGGCCTGATTGTATAAGCACCGGCATGCTTAAGATGGCTTTCTCAGTGACGGCACCCCATCTGCTCAGAATAGTCAATCAAAGCACTTTAGGTAGGTAGCGAGTATTCGTGGAATATATAATTAGATAGCGAGTATTCACTTTAGATAGTGTGTTGCCCACTGAGCGGAATGCCCCCGTCCTGAGTTGAATGTCCAGGTAACGTCCATTTTAAATAAGTGAAAAATCCGATGCACACCATTTTAGACCCATTTGTAGGTTATGTACCGTCTCTACACTCGCTGAACGAGTAGTTTTCGCTCAGTTGACGACATATTTGGAGAAACATAACATAATGCGTCCTGAACAACATGGCCTCCACCCAGCTCACTCTACGGAGTCGGCGCTATATGGCCATAAAGCGCCGTATATATTGGTCTCACATAATGACCAATATTTCTCCTGAAAATGGACTGCCTACGAGAATATTTCAAGGAATAGGTGAATAACAGCTTATCCACTTGAAATCGTGATAAAGACAACCTTCGAAAAGTTGGATACGTCGAGCATCGCCGCTTGGAGAGTTGGGCGGCACGGCATTTATAGTAGGCGGTTCAATGCCAGCTCCGGGGTGCGTCAGATTGTAACAGGAGGCTTTTCAGAGTACAGTGTTGCACGGGGTAATTCAGGAGAGCGTTTGCGGCCGATCTAGGCGGTTTTAACATTTACAAACAATTTACCATCACACATTCCGTGTGAAAAACCAGTAATACATGCTAACGACACTCAGTTTTGAACATCTCGCAAAAAAACAGTCGGACACAGGGCGAGTCTTGAAAGCATATTCGGAGTAGTGAACCGGTCGTATGGTCAGAACCGGCTAAAGATATGTAAATAATCTAAAAACGGTGTTGATAATTTTTTTCATCCCCAAAAGGAGGTTCTGAGAGACTTTTTAAATTTCGGGGCTTCCATTATTACTCCATCGCCTAAGATTAAAATTCCAGGGGGTATCTCTCGATTCCGGAGTTCAGTGGGAGGGCTATGCTTTGCAGATGATACGACGTTGCTATAGTACACTGTCTGAAATCTCCAAATTTTTGTATCGCCCTCTTAACACTCTGCAACAAAACATTGTTGAGGCCCTCGTTTTTTCACATATCCTATACTGCGTCTATTCTGACGAGCGGCTACCTGCACTGCTTGTCAGAAGCATCCCGTCCAAAAAGAGCTGAACCGTGCCACCCGCATTGTTACCTGCTCTAAGTACCGCGACCAAATACCATCTCTATGTAATGAATTGATGTGGCAGAAAATAGAGATTTGTTTTTTAGCTCGATGTGATCGCTGCCTGTAAGTTTTCACGTCAATGCAGTTGGGCTGAAAGGTTGAAGTGAGTTCTCCGGAGTGGTGGCCAAGTATCTCTTCAACGCACAAGAGCGGTGGATGGAGGTGAGACCAGCAGTGGCTGCCACGTCTGCTTTCGGAGAGCCGCCAAGGTTTTTGCCCATCGCGCCATATACCAGTGCAGCCGTGTCGCTGAACCTGTTAGATAATGGACATCCGTGAATGTGGGAAACGGCTCAGAGCAGCCAAAGGTCACCTACAGCCTTCGGCGTGCTTATGTCGTGGCATCACGCTTACACAAGAATATGAATGTTTACTTGACGTGTTTTCTTAATAATAATTGGGGCTTACCGAAGCACTAAATGCCAGGGTCATATGGCGTCGTCAACTCTTTCCCTGTTGGAAGGGTTTCTCGGGAGCCAGCTTGCTCCTTGTTCAAGGAAGCCGCCGGGCCTTGAACCCGGGTCGCCTGCGTGGAAGCCAGCTACGCTGGCCACTCCACTACCGCGCCCCCTTGACGTGTTTTTATGTGTTTTACTGTTCGTATTGTTGTATTTTAGCATTGATCAGTCATGACATGTATGAACTCAAATCCTGATGGAGGTTTAAGATAGTTGAATGAATAAATAAAATAATTAATTGTACTGCATTTTCAAATTCATACCAACCGTAGGAACTTGAATGCAGACATTTTAAAATTATGTCCTGTAGCCTTACAAAGGGGCCACGGATCTGACTTCACCTTAGATTATATAGGCTGCAATTAGGCCCCAGCCACTCACGTAGCGCACTCTGGGCTTCAAAGCATTCTCAGACCAAGGGAGAGGCGCTGCAAATAGAGAATAGAGTCAATGTACAAGTACGTATCTGTGCGTATATGTACGGATCTATCAGGACGTGAACGGAGCACCCTTCCCCATCAGAAACGAGCCGAAATTACTCAGGATGACTGAAAACTAATCAATCTCAAGCTTGCTGATGTCGAGATTGACGCAATGACCAAATATAAATTTTCAATGGATATTATATTAATACTACAATGAAACAATAAATTTATTCAGGAAAACCCTGTCTCTGCATCATTACAAGATATTCCATTCCGTACCTGATGCTCTAAAAGCCCAAGAGAGGTAAAATTGGCTTTTAGGAAAGTGTTATGCAACAAATCACTTTTTGACATTATTTTTCAGTTATCTAGATCGATGTAGTAGCAATTCAAAGTGGAGATTGATATGCATATTACCTGAATAATATGAAAAAATGAATTCCTTTCGGATAATCCCGTATCATTGCTCTCCACATATGGGACCATGTATGTTCCTGACATCCTGACCAGCAGCAGCCAGTGAGATGAGGTTGGAATTTTGGGGCAAACATCGGTGCGAAACGAAATCATTTTATGAAATTTCTTCCGTACTTGACCTGGCCTGGCAGGCGACCTGGTGACCTAAGGTCATGTCAGTAGTGACCTCCTGTTATGAGAAGGGGATGTTTTTCGTCCTGAAGCTCTACAACAATCATGTGAAGGGCCTAGAGTGATGCTGATGATGATTCCGGTCGAATAAGGATATTCATATGGAGACTCAATCACCGGAGGAAGATCCGGAGATTCCGGTTTGAATGACAGTCGATTGGTGGCGAGGACCCGCGCCGTTGCGCCGTCCCCGCCGTCCAGGTCCCACCTGGTTCCCTCTCGGGACCGGAGGTGGCTGCCTTCGGGACCGCTTTCGGGATGATTGCCCGGGCTGGGATACCCGAATTGTACCTTGATCCGCTTAAGTGATTCAAGGCATAGGCGTTCGCCGTCGGTCCAATCTTTTCCGTAGTCGGTTTGGTCGGCTAAGTGGATGCATTCGTCAGCTGGTTGATACTGTTTTCATACAAGTAACTAGATCTTGTGGGTATGAATTAATTAAGCTATAATTATCTTCTTATCAAATTATAGTCTTGCATTTTGTCTACATATTGTGCGATGAGTAAACTATCTCGCCCGGTATGCACAAGATACCAGCCATAGCGATATCTTTAGAAATCAGCTGCAGCGAGGCTCCATGATGGAAGAATCATTTGCCTTTTGCCGGCGGAGTCTTCCTAAGGCGTCACGTTTTTCTTGCAATGAAAATGGAGGGACTGAGGTCAGTATTGATCCAAGTGTCAAGTTTTCCGCACCTGTTTTAGATTCTCTTTGAAGAATTTTCTCCTCTTCGCATTTCCCTGCCCCCCCCTGTATTGAGGACGATAGCAAAAATCTCAATAAGTGGGATGTTTATATCCGCTCGTGTTCTCTGGTGACCCAGTCGTTGACCTTACCTTAGAATGGTGGACAGCGTTTTGATTCGTCTTGTTGAGGCTTCCAAGTGATATCTTTAAATTTGATCGACTTTTTCTCATGGGTAAATTATCTCAAGATAGACTTTGATTAGGACTACCACTTGACAGAAAAACATTTATTTTGAAACGTCATTATAACAGGTTGACTTGATTTGACGAAGCTGTTTTTGGTTAAAAGTTTTATGTAAATAACAACAAAAATTCGAAAATTTGAGGATGCTATGCATTAAAGTCAGCTCAGAATAATGTCCAACACCAAAACAAGGATAGGAGATTTTGCGGACCCCTTGTATTGCCGGGCTTGACTATGATTTTGTCTTTTTTTACTCTGTACAGATCTATGCAGAACCATTTTCTGAAAGTGCTGAGGCGATTCATCACATCGAATTTGAAATTCAACTTTTTTCTAGAGTTTATATTATTTCTGATGAGAGCACACGTTTCGGACAAAGACGTGCATTGCCTTTCCTTGAGGAATGGGTGAATGCGCGGACACGAGACACTTGAGGACAGCCGAACTTAGTCAAGAATTTCATCGATGGGCTCAATGATGGAGTTGTGAATTTTTTGATTGATCTCTTGATCTATTCTTGCCTTGATTTGTTTGTTTAGAAGTTTACCGATACGGCTCACCACTCTGCCAGAGTTTTCATTCAACGCCATGTCATGGTCGTTATAGTAATGTCGGTGGTGAGGACTTGACTTGGCACCTGAAAAGAAAGGACACAGAGTTGATCCTTCTTTCTCATAATGGAAAGTTTTTCCTGCAATGAAGCAAGGTTTATCTAAACAAGTTCTCTCGTCTTGCGATTCACTCTCAATTGTTTTGTCTCTCGTGACGAATACCAAGGACACAGCATGATTCATGTCAAAGCTGCGACGAATAGCTTCACTTGGAGAAAATTGTTTAAAATCCTCGAGGGACCAAAGTAGGGCTTGAGAAGCACAAAATAAACTGTTATCACAAAACATGGCATGAGTCATCCACCAAGATAATACCTAACTACCAGGAACTAGACTGTAGAAACGAAATTTAGAGATTGCCAAAGAAATCGAATAGGAAACCAATACTTACCAGACAGAAGAACGATGAGCAAAACTGAACAGAAAATTAAGGATAAAACCTTCATTTTTAGAAATAAAAGCCAGCCAAAGAGAGGTAAAAACAAAAAAGGTGCTAAACGAAAATAACTTAAATTAAGATGGAGCTTTGCAAACTTAAAATAGCTTTGATTTTGAACAACTCGCGTGCCGAATCACATGCTCTCAAGCATTAAGAGCCTTCCATTATTGATATTGGCATTCGCAATATGCCTAGGGCAAGCTTTTGAAACGAGCTAGTGTGTAGATTAGTTGGAAAGGGCTTAAGCAAAATTTAGTGGAATATTGACCCCCTAGCATTTTAATGTGTGCCCGTGTATTTTTGTATGATAAGAAGGTAATACTTGCTTTGGAAACACGGCAGATGATGAGCTTTTCACCAGAAATTGTCTCCATTTTAGTCCTGTAAATGTTCTAGTAGCTATAATGTTGTATAATGTTTTGCTTTAAATGTTATATAGCTTTGGTAAACCAAATTTGATAATAAAAAGGACATAAAAATAGACCCTTTAAGTAGCAGCACTCTTGCAAAATTTTTAGTGATTTTTTTTGCTGTATCTGCCTGTTAGAATATATAAAATTTGGCACAGAACCCATAGAAAAAACTCCTTCAAATTCTTATATATTACAGTCCCATATATAATCTTCTTAACATTAATGGAAGAACATATTGCAAAATAAGCGATGCTTCTTGATTTTTCCTTAATTGTCTTCTTGCTTCTTGATTTTCTTGATAACAATAATATAATATTTGTTGGGGTGCAACGACACCCCAACTACCAGGGTCATACGGCGTCGCCAACTCTCACCCTGTTGGAAGGAATTTTGGGGATCAGATCGACTTATTCAGGGTCTCCACCGGGACTTGAACCCGGGACCAGGGGCTTAGAAGACGATAGCTTTTTTTAATATCGTGTGCGTGCTCCTCCCAAGGCCAAGGCCATCTTATCGACGTTAAAACATAATAAACACAACTGCCTGCATTTGGAGACTCTAAATAGTCATTGTCTTTGTCTTAAGCCTTGGGCCAACAGCATTGGCATTTTATGTTTAGTTATTGAAATATCCATTACACTGTACATATGATTATCCCCATTAACCCGCACCCCACCGGGAGTCCGGCGCCACCTTCACCCTACCGGGTGGCATCGATGGCCCCCCTCTAACTCCGAAAAATATGGGGGTTAGCCATAATCTGCAAACTGTGTTGAAAAGCTCATGTGAATAAAGTATGGGTTTACTTTTATGCTTTAACGCTTATGTTAATTCTATAACCTCCAGAGATCAAGTTGGGTCACGATAGGTCATTTCCACTAAAATATGCAATGCCTCAGAAACGTTGGAATAGGACTTATGCCATTAGAGCTATTGAGATCTGGTTAAATTTTTTTAGGAAAGTGTCATTTCTCCGCTATGTGGAACATTATGAACTCCAGCCAGTAGTTTGACCTCCAGAGGTCACCTCTTGACCAAACATGACCTGAGGTGACGGAAGGTCATAAAGTGGTCTTGCCGTATACTAAATGACAGCTAGCGATGAGACATACACGATGACGTTTAATTCAGCGCTCTAGCTTGATTAGGTCAAAATTTATCGTCAAAATATTGTTGTCAACCCCTGGTGACCTGTGATGACCTCAGATAAGTCAAAGGAAAAATCTCACCCCTGGAAATCCGTGAAAAGGTGGCCAAGAATGTTTTTTTCTGAGAAATCTGAGAATTGCAATCGTTTTTATGACTTTTAAACCATCAGACAGATTTTGCCCACCTATGGGAGAGGTCGCCTCGTGACCTGACGTCAGGTCACCGAGTCAAAAATCCCGAATATAAATTTTGTAGACCCTGGAAGCGTCATCAAGTGTAGATAATTTCGAATCAACCGGCTTAGAAATGCAGCTATGGTAGAGCTCAAAAGTTGAAGTGAGGTGACCTCGTTTGACCTTGCCTGGTGACCTGACCTAGTGTGCTCGGGGTAAAAAATTCAGGCATGGTGGAAAAATGATGGGGTGAAAGGTAGATCCCTCAATTGCGGTGCCGCGCCTCGGCGTTTTTCTGCTATTCGGAAAAAACCTTAGGGGAAACATCAAACCCCCGGTTGGGCGAGGGTCAATATATGTCAGAATGGAGTTCTGCCGTGAAAAAATAATTCAGATGTGTTAAAATTGTCCAAAAAGTTTGTGCCTAAAACATAAGCCATGCTAAAGTGGAACAATAACGCCCAATCAGGTCACATTCAACCACGTTCACCAATCTGGCCTCCCAAATAACGGGACTCTTGCCAGCGTAATGGGTAAAATGCAGCGTGGCACTAAAGAAAAAGAATATGAAAGCTAAATTACTTGTAATAAATTTGTTCCTGTCCCACAACATTGTATTGTTTTTGAAAAACAAAGACAGCATTATTTGTATCAAAATTATATTAATTTTGTTTCGGTAGACCGGCAAAATTTTCAAAGATGTTAGAGAAGTCTTGCCTCCTATCCACCAAATGCAGCATCACAATCGGTAAGGGTAATGGTGTATATAACCTGTTCTGAGCCATTTTCCAGGCCTATGATGTGGTGGCGCTACCCGACTGGGCATGACTCACCAGTCCTGCCTTATCTCGGGAAATACGTTTGAAACTCTTATAGCCGGGTTAGACTAGAGGTTACCGTTGCAGACTACGGTCAGAACTGCGAGTAGCGTGGGTTCACATCCCACCGCGCGCTGCACCTTTCCGTGTCCCGGATGGCCTGTTCAGCCCTTGAATGGGAGCTCCTAAAACGCCAGACCCAACCCGCCGACCCCTTCAAAAGAGAAGACGGCACATTGGAGGAAAAATAGATAAAAATAACAGAGAGCAAAATAGATACATAGCTTCCCTCTCGTAACCCCCCTCCCTCAAACAGTTAATTACTATCAAGCCATTTTCAAGTTTTCAGTGTTGGATAATACCACATTTTCAGGTGAGAATATCGGTAACTGGACAAGATCAAACGGAATTACCTATTGGACTATATCTTTTCTAGTGCAGTAGACTAAGCTCTTAGCTAAGTGGATAAAGGGTCTAGTTGCATGCCCCTCAACTGGCATCGCTGGTTGGTGCACTGCGTTTTTCCCTCCACTGCACTCCAAGAAATCAACAGAAGAAGGCGGACTGTGTTCAGCAAACATTCGAACCTGCACCAGAACTGGGACAGCAGACCCAAGCAAGCTAGTCAAAGCACCAGGACCGTCTCGTGAGGAACACAGCCTGCTGTTCCACCCTCCTCTTTCCACACAAAGTGCAAATATTTGGCAAACACGAGGAGCGCTCAAGGACGTCACATCCTGCCGAAAGGTGATTCACGGGGCCAGCAACAGGATGCCCGACATGGTCTCTACCCCAGCCTGGTAATTAGACAGATGAGGTAGTGAAGGGTGTCGCACAAGGCTGCTCATAGTTTAAAAGAACAGAACATATATTTCTGTCTACTGTAAACACCTTAATTGGAGAATTCAGTTGTGAAACAGACATGTACAAAATATGGCCAGCATACTAGCCTGCTGAGCGACAGTCTTGCTTTTGCAAGAAGTAAAATCAAGCCGTTCTTCATCCAATAATCCAATATTTACGAGCGCTGATTTTATTTTTGTCTGAACCAGGTACGAGTTCTGATAAGGACTATAGGGCATTCTAACATTTCAAACAGTAATTTTTAAATGTATTGCTCATTTTGTATGACTTTCAATCGTGTTGCAACATATCTGAGCTTTTGGGTGAGTTTCCCTGGGTCTTATGGAAATTCACAAAAGAAACAGTACAGTGCAAGCAAAGGCCAAGAGGGATGGATATCCGGCAGTTAACTCAGGTCGTCACGGTAAGGGCGAGCTTTGGGTTATAGTCCATCACCACCTGGGGGTCATTTCTAATCTCAGAGGGGTGGGATGATAAGCGATATTTTAAGAGGGTGCCATTGACCTTTCAGGCGGCGCCATGATATTTCAGTGGGCGCTGAGAGTAGATCTGGGGGCAAGTGCCTCTCTGTCGTCCCTGGATCTGCCAAGGACGGCTGACCTGCTTAGAAATACTTTTTGAAGCTCCCTGCGTCTGAATTTTTACTTTGAAAGTCGGACATAGAAATAACAAAACATCACACTGAACGGTAATTTTAGGTATTTCCGCAGCTTTTCTAGCGTGTTTTGGTGTGTACAACACAGCTGTCCCCGGGGTCCTGAAGACCCTCGAGTTAGATGTATAACTGACACGGAGACAGGGGATTTGCTTATTTATCGGCGAATGTGTGTGTTGTACAGTCGGTGCAGCTGCTGTGTAGGCGGGAGTGACGTCAGAGAGGCTGGTCCGTCACCACCCACAGTCTCAGCCAACCGCCAGCCGCCGCACAACCACGGCGGCCAATCAGAGACAGCGGAACATCCAACCCGACTTCACGGCAGTGTAGTGAGCTGCAGAGGTGCTGAGACCTCAGAACACGGCCGAACCTAAGCAAGAGGTGGTCTCATCTCTAGACATTAGATCCTAGCTGAGTGGTGGCTGTGAGGTTCGAGTTCTGAGGTCAGCTGCGTTGAGGTCAGAGGCGAACGGAGGGTCTGTGTAGGGCCAAGCGGACGCAGTTATTCATTTCTGATCCCGGAGTGGAATACACAAGAGCCTTAGCTCTACTGCAGGAGCTGAAGCACTATCTGAGTGTGCTCACGCTTCAGGAAGACCGCGACTGTACGGGATTTTCACTGCGACTGTTCAAGGGAAGCGATATCTTATAGTTTCTTTCTCGTGTAGGGAAGAAACACGTAGTAAGTCGACAGATTTGGGAACTTCAGAAAACAGCCAGCATGCTCTCATCATCAGAGCTGGTCGCCTTGAGATCGGTGGATAGCGATGGTGTATCTCCCGCTCCATCAGAAGCGGCATTCTCCTCCTCCTCCTCGCACATTCTCAGACAAGCACCAGAAACTGTCCAGAACCGCCCGCGACCCATCCTGTGCAAGAGCCACAGCGTGGACCACATCGTCAAGAACACGCCGAAGAGGACCGTCTCGTTCCAGCTTCCAGAAGATACCTCGCCGAGCGGCGGCCTGGCGGCGCTGGTGCAGGTGCTGAAGCGTCTGGCGCAGCTGACGGCAGGAGCCCGAGCCCGCTCCAGCAAGCCTGCGAAGGCCCAGCAGCGGATCCTGCGACAGCCGGTGTTACACGTCTACCTGAGGGGTGCGTCAGGCCTGCCTACACAGCGGGTTCCCCTCTCCTCCGTGCATTCGCTACGGTGCCCTCATCGATGTAGTGCCTCCGTGCACGGGAACATGTCTCAATGACTGGCTTTGTTGTTATGGTTGCTTATTGTTGTGTGCCTATTTATACTGTTGGTAGAGTACGCTTAGGTAAAGGCCTAGTGACATGTCATTTGTCTAAATACAGTGGGTAATTTATGACTTTTTCCGCTCATCGATGCAGAGAGAATGGATCAGACTTAGCATGTGCCATTTGAACTAGGCTTGCTGTGTATTTTTAGTAAATATGTTACTTGTGCTGTTACTGGACGTTCTGTTCATGTCAATCACCAATAATAATAAGGTTGGGCTTGTGAGGATCTCATTGTACGAAATGTGTTATATATCTGAAGATAGGTATCCCACTAATAAGTGATAAACTTATTAGTGAGTTAGAGGGATTAATTTGTGTTCTCAAAGGTGAAGTGTGACGTTTCATTTTGATGCACAATCGCACATTTTGCCACTAGCGTACCGTGAAAAAGCGTTTAGTTAGGACTTAAGTGAGAGCATGTTAACAGTGTGGGATAATGATTGAATAATGGAAATTTTATTTAGTGAAACATTTGAAAACATCACTTATAAAAGCAGAGATGCGACCACACTTTGATAATAATGGACAATAAATGAGGCAGTAGAAAATAACTGATTTTGTTCGTCATCGGTTTCTGATGGGTCTGGTATGCGAATACGCTATCCGGCTAAGTTAGCTCTAATCCTATTAGGCTCCTGGCTACCCATATTCCTGCCACAGGGCGGCAGATTCAACTCTGACCCTGAACGCCATTTTCGAACAATGAAAATTAGATTTTCTAAATCGTACGCTGGGAAGTGCAAAATATACATTTTAAAAATTGGTTCTTAGATTCTCCATAATTCATGGCCCTTTTTGTTTGATTTTCACAAAATTGGTACGTATTTACAGAAAATGGGTGCCAAAATGTCGAATTTCAGCTATGCAGCTTTCAGATACGCAAAACATTAAGTTAAATGGCGGATCCAAGGTCAGGTCTACATCGTGAAGTATATATACTTAGTCAGTTTTTGTGGCATAGATAAGCAAACTTCAGATGCCGCGTGACATCTTTGACATCGAGATAAAAGGTCTAAGGCTGGAAAATAATCCGAGGCAGAAACAGGAGAGCAAAATAGTGGGCAAGATCCATATTGCTAATTTCCAAAAGGAATGCATATACATAAGTTTCTCGGCTATTGATGCTTTTCATATTGCTCAACCTTTATCCACCCATGCCAAGACCGGAGGATCTGAATACTCTTGTCTTCTTGATCCGCCCATGGATGATTTTTGCTCTTTTTGGTCTAAGAACCAAATCCATGCCAAATATGGTTGTTCCCTCTATTTCACTTAGTATACTAAAAGACGTTTAATAGTTGTTGGGGTTTAAGGACACACCAACTGCCAGGGTCATACGGCGTCGCCAGCTCTCACTCTGTTGGGAGGGATTTGGGGGATCAGATCGACTTATTCAGAGGCTCTGCCGGGACTTTAACCCAGGACCGGTTTTTTGGTAGATAGAAGCGCTATCCACTAAGCCATCCGTCCCCATAAAATGCGTTTTCACATGTGTGAACTCCCTACATTACAACACCTGAGCACGCCTATATCGTCTTATTATTATATAATATAGGGCTGTAAGTATAGTGTGGTTACTTTTGTTCTTCTCGGCTGGTCTGTGACCAGTCCACTCACTTTGCAGTCCGATTACATACATTGGAAACCCTGCAGTTTGAGTTGCTGGAACCGCCTCTGTCCCACAAATTATGTGAATTTGTACATGATAGAGATCTAAAAACTTTCCGATCTACCTAACCCGTCGGTGACTCTACCCTCATTTGGCTACTTTTTTAGTTACAAACAGAATCTTTCACGAGTCGGTACACAGTCAGGATATGTTTTAAATAGTTTTTTCAATGGGCGACCGAGTCGGCCCAAGCCAACAACTGCCATCGACCTGGACCGCCTGGCACATTTGTCCATCTCCGCAGCGTTCAGAACGAGCTTGGCGCGGGCTGCGACTAAGATTCTTGCAGTATCGTTGAAAGCAATACGCGCCGTTTTACACGACCGGCGTTCTTTTTGTTTTAGGTGCGTCTGTGAGTGTTGGAATCTACTTACATTCGTGTTCCCTGATTTTGCTGTACGGCGATACACGTAACATTAGGTACGGCGACCATCGAAGAAGTTGGGATTCTAGTCGGCGACCACGAGCTCACTTTTTAGACCCCTGGTATATGAAAGATCACCTTACATCTCATTTATAATATTCAAATAATCTGACTGCTCCCAGTATTGTTACGGACGGCTTTGTTATACCAAGAACGAAGCGTACACGATAATACTCGGTTTGCGAGTAGTTCCTCCCTAAATAGCGAGTCATAGCTCCGCCCCTGGTGACGATTGTATCCCAAAACTCTCAGGAAACCTGCCCAATTTAGTTTCCCGGAAAGTCAGAAAGTTTCAAAAGTCTATTGCCAAATGAGATATCCTGGAAAAACATGAGGGGTGGAAAAAATAAATTCTGACAGGAATTCTGCCTTAATTTAGAATGCCAAGTACATTTTTTGTCAGCTACGAGTTCCGCTGTTAGTCGAATGTTTCCTTTTTTGCTCAACAATGGTCTTTAGGCCCCCATGTCTCAGAAAACTAGGCTAACTGATCGATGTAAGTAGTATTGTTCTGAAATACACATATTTTGGATGCTGTCTAGTTTAACACCCGCACTGAAGAGGGGTCTGGCACTAACGCGCAGTGGAGGGGGCCTGGTAGCCCCCTAATATCTCGGAAACTAAGATGCGTAAAAAACACCGTTTGAAGGGTGGGTGGAGACTATGGTGATCTACATTATGACCAATTTTCATTGGCCTAGGTTAATATCTTTAAGGTCAAACGAGGTCATAAACTTCAAATATTAGCCATGCTGGGGACCGATTGGAGAATGCCGTGATTATGCGAAAAATTGGCGGGAATAAGCTTAAGGCTGACCAGGGTCATAGAGGGAAGGCCGCAAAGAAACTTCTCTACAACTTTTGGTTCAAGCCCATTCAAGGTCATTGACCTATAAGATCACAATATGATATACTACTTATAATGTACGATAGGACTAGCACTATAACAACTGAGTGGCGGGAAATGAGGATTGACCTTTCACAATGACCTTTGACCTTGAACTTGCAATGAGTATCTTAAATGACGTCATAGCATAATATACGTCAGAACGGGTAACAACATTTGGTCGGAAGCACTGAGGTCAATGACCTTGAAAGCATAGGCGGATCCAGGATTGACGATGGGGGGCACCTTCCCGGGGGCGCCATCCGACCGGGGGCGCCATCCGGACCAGGGGGCGCCACTTATGACCGGCAAAACCTATCAGGTGGGCGCCAAATCCTATCGGTGGGCACCGACTTTCGCATCCCGGGGGGGTGGGAAGCGACATTTCAGGGGGGCGCCATCGACCTTTCAGGGGGCACCGAGGGTCGATCGGGGGGGCACGTGCCCCCTTGCCCCCCTGGATCCGCCTATGCTTGAAAGTAGTGATATGACCTTTGCCTGTGATCTTTGACCTTTAACCCTATTTCCGTCAGGCTGGCTACCTTGGCAGGGGGGAATATCGGCCCCTAAGATCTCGTAATCAACCGGCCGATTCTAAAATCAAAGTGCCATAGATTCCTCGCGCTAAACTTTATTTTGAAAAAAAAATTTCAAAATTTTATTTTGGAGAAGGTCGTGCAAAATATACAATTTTGGTTATTTTTAGATTTCCATAACCCTTGTCTCGTGTACAATTTTCACAAAACAGTTCAGATTTACAAATAATTGCCCCAAAATTTTCATATACTCGAGTTACGCAAAAATTCGAAATTCAATGGCAGTTCAGGACCAGGACTAAGGAAATATATACAACCTAAAAGTTTTGTTACGCGGATTAGAAGCCGTCATATACGCTTGCCATCTTACACATAAATAAATGAAAAAAAAAAACCACAGGGGCGGATGCGTAAGGTAAAACAGTGGGGTAAAATACATACCAACAATATGCGAATGTATGCATGAGTATATTAGTCCCTCGACTAGTGAAATTTAATTTCGATAATTTTACCCTCCCATGGCAGCTCTTGGAAGGGGGTGACATAGGCGGATCAAGGACTCGTCATGGGGGGTGGGGTGATTGAAACACATTTCAATATACAACGATATTGAGTCGCGGCGGTGATACTGCTGGGAATATACATTTTGAAAATGTGTAGTGACTGGACACGCCTCTAATCAGAATTGGGTATAACTATTTTGAATTTTCATATACCCAATTGTATTCGCCCTGACACGACTGTAAGCAGTCTTCTCACTTACTAACGTTTAGTCCTTCTTGATAACATTCCCCCATTTAACCGTAACCGCCCCTGATAATACAAATAGTACAATAATGCACATCATCTACAAAAAATAAATAAAACCATATAACTGTATCAGGATCAGCAAGACGGCTTCCTTTTACAAAACCCATCGCATACGATAATACTGGTTTATAGAACCTCCCCAAAACCCAGCCATAGCCCGCCCCTGGTAAATATATAATCTGAAAATTCAGAAAACCTGCCGTACTAGTTTTAGGAAAAGTCAGGAAGTTCAAAGTTCTATCGCAAGCCGTTTCGGAGATATTCTCGAAAAACCGAAGGGGGCAATATTAGCCCCCTGCCGGAAATAGGGTTAACTTGGCCTTCTCGTGAGGTGACCTTGACATATCATCCCGGTTATATGGCGCTATGACGTCACCACTCGGTCTCCAATGCAAGTGAACTGGTCTGACCGCGCGATAGTGGCGATCTCAAAATGCAGGTCTGACTTTGAAAGTTTATAAGTTAAAAAAATTGACAGATTTTCCAGCTTTCTTTCCCAATTTACGCGCCGTTTACTTCTCTCAAACATGGCAAAGTATCGTTCTTCGGCTACGAGCAGTTCTCCGGCCAACCTGAAAAATAGGTGTAGGGCCTCCGAGGGCCCCCTCCAGTGCGCATGTCAAGGCGTAACACAGGTCATGTAAAGCATGAAAGCCGAATTTAACTTGAAATACTCGATAAGCTTTGTAAGCTTTGGTCATTGAAAATAATGTTGATATATTTGGAACGCAAAGCAATATAGTAAATTTACTTCCGCACTGTTCGATGCCAATTTCTACTCTTCCAATCGTTTCTGCAGGAGGAAGGTGGAGAAAGGCTCACAACTCCATACAAGGTCAAATCCGGCTGCCCGTAGGTGAGAAGCAGCCGGATTTTAAAAACGAGACAAACAAGTCTTACTGTGGCGACCAAACAAGTGCCACGTGAAAGCAGGCGTGACACCCGAGATTCGAGCCTGGCCCCGATTTGATACTCCACTCCTGCCGAGTTCGTTGGGGTTTCCATAGGCCTTTTCCTTGATCTGTAGCGTCATCCCTGCTGGTCGATCCCCGACAATAGCCACACTTGTATTTCTATCCTTGCTTCCCGTCACCATCTGCCCTGTGATGCCGCACATCTCTGTGGTGGAAAACCAATAGTTGCGCTAATTTAGAGAGATTCATATTAAAGGGAATGTGGCACCTTTATAACGTGATTTTAACTGAGATAGTCAAGTTGTAAGCCATGCCGGAAAACCCGTTACTCAATATATCATTTGTCTTGGAACTCAAAATTTCCGTGGAGAAAAGCTAAGAACCTACCTGAAATGTACCCCAAATCTACCCCGCCAGGCAGCCACAGTTGTCAGCTCTTGGTGTGACGACAGCACTGACGTCACGGTGAGTAATCAGCAAATTGAAACCCTTGAAGGCTATTGATTATGGTAGTAGTTGCCAGATCATGACGTCATCTACAGGCAGAAGTTTATTTTTCACCCTAGATGAGCGTTTTAAAAATCAAAATATTGAGCTCATTTAACATTTTTTCAGGGAAATCAGGGACGTTTTCATAATTTTCGGCTAAAGATACCCCTAATTTCACTAAATTCCTGGATTGGACCAAGGTGCCACATTCCCTTTAACGGAACAAAATGATATAGAGAAAAGAGCATACTATCATTAATTCCAAAGGAAATCTATAATTCCTTTCCACAGCCACACTCCTGCGTTACGCTCGATAAGACGTGTCGTCCCGAAGGAGGTACGGCAGGGGCGTAGCAGGGGCCGTCCAGTCAGCGCCCCACTTGGCGCTGAAGGGACCTCTGGCAGGAGAGCGGTGCCACCAGTGGAGATAGTCACCGTATTAAAATAGGTCACACAGAGACCCCGCCGGCTTTTAAAGGGAATGTGGCACCTTAGTCGAATCCTGGAATTTAGTGTAATTAGGCGTATTTTTAGCCAAACATAATGAAACCACTCATGATTTCTCTGAAAAATGTACAAGAAGCTAAATATTTTGATTTTTAAAATTCTCCTCTAGGGAAAGAAATAAATATCTGCCTGTGGATGATGTCATGATCTGGCAACCATTACCATACTCGAAACGCTGCAAGGGCTTCGATTGGCTGATGCTCACCGTGACGTCAGCATATGTCGTCACACTAACAGCCATGACAACTGTGGCCTGCTGTTAAAGGTACATGAGGGGTACATTGCAGGTAGGTTTTAGTTTTTTCTGCGGAAATATCGAGTACCAAGACAAAAGAAATATGGAGTACCGGGTTTTCCAACTTGCTTTGCAACTTGGCTATCTCAGTTAAAATCACGTTATGAAGGTGCCACATTTCCATTAAGAGGCCGCCCGTCGTAACACGACACGTGACCCGACACCTGGTTCAGTCACTGGAGACGGACAGGGTGAAAAGCATCCTCCTGAAGGCCAGCAAGGTGTAATTGAAAGCTGCAGACCAGAGGGATACTTTAAGTGGTAGGTCCTCCATTCAGCAGAGTTGGAAACGCCATTGAAGCCATCGAAGGCTCAGGAGTTTACCCAGGCCACAAAAGGCAGACATCAAAGGCTTCACTAGGGACACACAATGATGCAGACGAGGAACGTAAAGGTTTCTCTCAGAGCTTGAAAGAGAGAGATAGAGAGTGAGAGAGAGGAGAGGAGAGAGAGAGAGCGAGGGAGCGAGAAAAGGGAACTTTTTCTATCTGCTTGGGATGACTAGCGTACATTTTTTTCTCCTGGCTCTGGAAGATATACGTTTGAATAAGTGCGTTGCGTATCTGAGCTCAAATCACAAAGGTTAGATATTGACCTAAGAATGACGGCCACAGCTAAATTCTATGTAAAGGCTAAGATGGTCTATCCTTGTAAGAATGCCAAAAGCACTACACAAATATTTTGAACCATTTTAATCTGCGTATTGGACCACAGCTTTGCACCTCTGTCTCTTTTTTCATTTTCTGAAAAAAACTACCTAATCACATCATTCTGCAAGGGCCATAAAGAAATTCGACAGGTCTCGACAAAAGAACTGCAAGGGCCATAAAGAGATTCGACAGGTCTCGACAAAAGAACTGCAAGGGCGTCAAGGAAATTCGACAGGTCTCGACAAAAGAACTGCAAGGGCCATAAAGAAATTCGACAGGTCTCGACAAAAGAACTCTGTAGCACGTGTGATGCCGTCCGTTTCTGCAGCATTTGCGGCTCGCCCAATCAATAGTGCTTTCGCCGACACTCACGCAGCGCTGATATCGGCACATGGAAGAGACAGTTCCATTATGCATATTGAACCCTGCCCCCCCCCCCAGCACCCAGACGTTCTATTTGAAGCCTGCTGTAAGCATCAGATGAGAGTGGCGTACCACCGGTCGGATCGATGCCCTCTCAAAATCCGGCTCGCACCTTGGTAAGTGTGTGATAATACGTGACACCATCTCTCAGAGTAGCACTATCATTGAGAACGAGGTGCGCTCCCGAATTATAGCAGACTTTCTCTCTGGATATAGCACTGAAGGCACTGAAAGCCAAAAGAGTGAAATGAAGTCTGGTGTCACTCTCCCCTCAATTCAACATTTTTTTGATCTTTTGCTCCACAGTACAGCTGGTATAATTTCAAAGGCTCTCCCTCGGGCGGGCTCTCGAGGTGCGTTGCAGAGATTAAATATAGCTTCCTTTCACTATAAAAGTCTGAAGAGCAGCGTGTGATTGGATTATTACCTTCCCTGAGCACTGAGACGATCATACCAGCTGCTACTCTGCAGACGCAATGTCGCAATCCACGCGTGAAGAACATGTTCAGCATGTGAATGTGTCTTGTTACACTTTCACCGGAAAGGCCGATCAATTCAGTACGCTTTTAGCGCAGTAAGAACCAAAATAACTACATCAGCCCCTGAGTGCGCGAAAGCATCTGAAGTACAAGGAAAGTGAAAATGGCAAATGAGAAACGATCAGGTATGAAGCGTATTACTATTTTCTATATCAGGAACAAGTAGGATCCTTAGCATGCCAGTCTATTTCTATCTTTTTATGTGATACAACAAAGCCAAAAACTGTGACAATATTTTTCTGACAATAGCATCAACATAACCATAACCATGTATTTTCCATTTCTACACATACAACCAAACATTAAACACTCACGATTGCTACAAATGCCACAAAATGGTGGCATGAGTCTAGGTTTGTATCCCTCGTGTGTGCATTATGTTGTGAGCATGATCACAGCCGCACCGAGCCCACCCCGCCCCACCCGCCGCTCCCGAGGCATCAGTAAAGGAAAACCAGTCATCCGCATGTCCTCAAATATTTGATTGCAGAGTAAATCGCTTTGAATCGAATATAAATTGTTGATATGCTTCTGCAACCCGGAAATAGACTTCAGAATTCGATTCGCATCCTTTCAGAAATAAATCCATTTTACTATGTAGGGAGAGAGACAACGGGCCTGGCAGGACATTTTCCAAGAGCGAGATGTGCGGCTAACTGTGACTCGCCAAGATAACTCATATAATGTGCGGCGCATAAGAACGAAAACAGGGAGGAGGCAATTCCTTTACCGTGTCGTCACATTCTACAACCGACTTCCCAGACATGTATGGGATAGCCACGCGGCATCGTTCAAACGACGACTCCAGGCACACATGTGTAACCCCTGAAATTCAACTGGGTTTGCTACTAATTGTATGTGTGAATATGTGAATGATTTTGTATGTATATTTTCTCGCACTTCATCTCACTCTTTCCAGTTATATAACACAAACCATAAAAAACCAAAATTGTTTGGATGTACTTGAGGATAATAAAAATACAAATACTTTTTTAATTTCATTACATGTCTTTATAAAAACACACAACGCTCTTTCCGACAAACAATCCACAAACCATCAAAATATTCAAAACATTTTCTATAACTGTTAATTAAGTGGGAGCTTCGCACTTATAGTTTCATCAGGTATAAGTATAGATGTCTTCTATTACGTGCTCCGACTTGAGCTGTGAGTGGGAGACGTGTCCTGTTGGTGACAAGACCTGAATCTATACGAATGAATACAAATACAAATACAAATACAATCATGATGAAAACATCTTACTGCTCCTTGTCCACTGGTAAGAGGTAGCATTTCCGTTACAAGTCAGTGAGCATGGAAAAGCAAACTAATATGCAGCACATGGTTAAGGCTACTATAATGCTTTCACTGCAGAGTCATGCAATCTTTTGTAAACAATTTCTAATCAACCCAAGGCGGAAAGATAATACCATCACTATTTCTTCTGTCTTCCCACTTCTTGTCCGAATCGGAAATTAATCATAGATAAAAGAAGCGGGAAAAGCTTATTAAGTGTCCCTGTAAATGTAGGTAAGTTAAACGAAAGGCTAATCAGAACAGTGTAAGCGAATCAAATGGAGAATTGACTTAGTGTAAAAAGAGCAGACGCGGCTCCAAAGCAGCCTCTACCATAAGTCACTACGGTTTTTCCAGCCACTTATTTCGATGTTAGCAAAACAACTGACACTGGAGCGAAAATAGATTTAAGGCGCACTTAGGCCAAGGTTAAGACCAGCACTGCTCTGTCATTATACTTAATGGTTCAACTACATACAGCATTCACCGAAGATTAAAAATGGGGCTTAAGCCAGACAGCCAAATATTATCCATAGGCGAATGTCCCGTTTGTAACGGCAGCTTAAATTGCTGAGGAGCTAAATTCGATGCCGTTTGACTCCAAGGAACTAGCCCCGTTTGAATCCTTCTTAATGAAACGTTACTGCCATGAGCCCATCGACCGCCAGAGGTAATTAGTCGACGTGTCGGGACTGCTCCGACACGAGTCGGCGGCAGGCGGTTTTCCCACCCACACCCCCGCTCTGATAGCTGCGCAGTTGGTCCAAGGAGGGCCTGGCAGCCGGAAGTGAGCGATTGCGCGCTTCTCTGCGATACTGCGGTGTGGTAGCACAATGCTGCAGCCGGGCCAGCACCTGAGACGCAGGTCTGCTTCGGCGCTGACGTCATGGCAGCGCGGATAATCTTAATACGGAGACTTGAGTGTAGCCCCAGATAAGAGATTTCCCTCAAAATGAATAGACTTTTAGAGTGATGAAATGATGTCCCCGATTGACAGAATGAGTACAATAGATACCATATTGTGAAACGATATACTATGCAAAGGATTATTTGCACCTCAATGGATGTCGGCTTCAGTTTTGAAAATGTTAAATCATCTGGCTCTCAAAGTATTTCTCCAACTTCGTTGGCACGATCAGAGTTTTTGGGCCTCTGCTTCTGCGGCGGAGCGGCAATTGCGACGCGGATGAGCTTCTGCGCGTGGACGTCCGGTCTGATGCAAGTCCATTGATGATGATATACCTGCGTGGTTGGCTGGTGGCGGTCTCTTCTCTTGGCGCACGTGATAGTCAGAACGGGCTAGAGCATTCGCCACGCACAGTGTCTGTACGTTGAAAGTAGTTTTTTATAGTTTATAGCTAATAAACTATAGAAGCATGGGTCATGTGAAAGCTTAAGAAAAATATAAGAATGTGTTGGAAATATTCATTGAAAAAAACACATTCCGGTTACAAAATACGTCGCCCTCTAGCTGTAATGTATTCGAAACATAGTGTCAGAGGAGTGATCTTTGACCCTAAAAACATGATAAAACAGAAGACAGTAGAAACGATAGAAGACTCAAAACCCACCCAAAATAACACAAGTTTACCTCAGAACTATCGCCACCTCTATACAACACTCCTCGCTTGACAAAGGTGAAAGACCGAGACGTTGCGTTTGTCTCATCCCACGCTCCTCACCAATACCCAGGCAGCCCATGCTCTTACTATGTCTTAGCCTTTTTGTTTTGTTTGTTTTTATTCTAGGGTTTAAGCGTTTTGGTTTCTGGACTGTTGCATATTTTGCCTTCTTGGCTGCCTCCGTATTACATTTAAGCTTTTTTGGCCGACGAGTGTTTTTTGTGGGTTTTAACCGGTGGCGCCACCCACGGGGGGAGATGGCCCCCAACTCGAAAATAGGCTAGCCAAATCAAAGTCAAAAGCTGCGTGAATTAAAAAATACCATGTTTAGTGCCAGGCAATGGTTGACCAGAGTCAAATAGCAAGATCGGCATTCACCAAATATGCAATATTAACAAACGGGCAAACAGTCATAGAGCTATAGGCCGGTAAGTACATTTATACAAATGCCATCTTTCCGCTATTGGAACTAAAGACCCCAGTGGTTACCCCAGAGGTCACCGGACCAAAACCAGGTCACGAAAGGTCAAAAAACCCGATAAAAAAAGCAGTGACAAGACAAACACGATGGTGTTGTTCACCGCACCAATTAGGCAAAAGTTATTGTCAAATACTGTTTGACCCGGGACCTATACCTAAAATCAAAGGCAAAAACCCCGGGATCCGGAAAGGGTGTCAAAACGTTGTGAGCAGTCGAGTATGCAATCATTTTGTGGGTTATATCAGAAAAGCTTTCCCATGCTTTCCAATGGGAGAGGTCGCCGGACCACCAGGCAAAATGAAAATCCCGGATAACACCAGACCCGGAGGGTCAAAGTGTAGAGTTTCAAATGATCGACTAAATAGTTAGACCTAAAGGTGGGAGTACCGGGACCTCGTCTGGTGACCTGACCTGGGTACCCGGGTAAAATTTCAGGGATGATGGGAAAATGTTGCAGGAGAGGTAGAGCCCTAACCGCGGTGCTGCGCCTCGTCGTTTTCGGCTATCCCGGAAAAACCTGGGGCCATCGATGGCCCCCGGGGGGCGAGGTTAAGTCTTTTAGCGCTTGTAAGGTCTTCTGTTTTATCATCTTTTTAGAGTCCAAGGTCACTGCCACAACACACTGTGATATATGGCATCCTATCTTCAGCAGGCTTTCCGAGAACTTTTTTCACTTTATTACGCTTTATTTTTCGTCAACGAACAGTGCAACGTGGCCAATGGACAATAAACATCAACTCTTTCTCATTCACAGGTAGAATTGTGCACTGCTACCATCCTTCCCAAGCTTCATAAGCTTCATCATGCAGGGTCACAACTAGCTTTAAAAGATTTCCCTGCCTATTGCATTTTCCAGCGGAGACCATTTCTCTATAAATCATCGCTCTTTGTTTTGGAAAACATACGTGTCTTTAGAAGTACCAAAATCAAAACATTGTCAAAACTCTAATCCCAAAAACAGTATCGGAATAACTGAAGGTTCAAAATGCCGAGAACTTGTCAGTATTTGAAAAACTGAAAATGGAAGATTCATAGTATAATAACTATAGCTGCTGGAGTTTAGCGACTCACCAACTGCCAAGGCTAAACGGTGTGGCGAACTCCATCCCGCTGGAAAAGCTTTTGGGATCAGGTAGTTCTTACTCAGAGGATTATACATATATATTGTTGAAAACGGTGCTTACTGCTATCTATCTTAATTCCGAATTAATAAAACCCGCATTTTTTCCTCAAAATTTTCCTGGAGCTTCTTTATATGATCTTGGTTTAATAGATACTGAGAGTATAATGCTGCATGCTGAAGTTCAACATCAAATGCCAGGATATCCTCTTTGGACCATGGTGAGCTCCCTAGTTTGGCGTTCTTGGCAGCCATAGGAGAGTGAAGTCAGACTGGTGTCGTCACCCCTAATGACGTCACGGTTCAATGTTTCCGATCCCCAAACACCGGGCTGTTGACAGAAGCGTCCCGGGGGCTTTTCGTTGTCATCGATACTGTTTATTCTCTCATATGCGAGGACTATTGCGGCATATAAGATGTGAAATAAATGGTTTTTGGCCTACTCTTGACAGATTCTCCAGCTCAAACCATCTAAAAAATTAAGTTTGCTTCCAAAAATCGTAAATATATCACCATAATTTAGACCAAGGCTTCGCCTAACACGATGGCTAGCAGAGGTCGAATGCAATAACCTACCAAAGATTGTCAACATTGCAACACGTGGGTGACGGGGAAAATGTCTGATATTGATTCGGGAGGTTATTAAAAGGGCTTGAGAACAGAATCTGTGAGTTAATTCCTGTCGCCGGTGTCCAAAAAATATGCACTGATGTACGGGCAGGAAGGTAAATAGCACAGCCGCCACTGAAACTTGCATGCCGTATCCATGAGGTGTTCAATTAGGCGACAATATATTTCCCTCTATAAAAACACATCCAAGTATGTATACCAGACCGCACATTACCTGACATCGTATTCATAACATTCACACATTCTAACTGCTCTCAATGTTGTAACGAATGGCTTTGTTATACAAACAACGCACCGCACACAATAATGCTCAGTTTGTGAATACATCCTTCCTAAATACCGAGCAATAGATCCGTCCCTGGTAAATATTTTATCTTAAAACAGCCAGGAAATCTGCCCAATTTAGCTGCAGGAAAAGTAAGAAAGTTTCAAAGGTCTGCCACGAACCTCTTTAGAGATATCCCGGAAGACATGAGGGATGGGCGAAATCCCGCCCTGACAGTAATGAGGTTAAAGCCTAGAAGTTCTGAGCACTTCCAAACTGACAGCAACAGGACAGTTACGGTTACAGCAACAGAGAGATGAGCATTCTTGGGGAAAAATGAACAAATTGTCACAAATGGCACAAACATAGTCAAGATATTGTACATACATTAGATATCATTACCAAGTAAAAAAACTGTGCTCTGTCTTTGATTATGATCATCTCGAGCATTGGATCATTTAGATGGCAATGTAAGAGGCTCTCTTATTAGAAGACTTAGAGCAGACACTAAGAAATGAGTGAAATTAGCGTTAACCAGGCGCGTGGGAAGAACAATGTTTTCAAATCTTGCCCAGAGAAACAAATCGTCCGTACAGACACTCTGAGAGAATATGTCTCAAAATCCAAATCCCGACATTTCACTTCTTTAGTAGCCTTTCAGAGATATGAAGCGGGTCAGTTCACTTGGGCGTCGAAGCTGGGGGACGGGGTCACCCCATCATCCAACTGGCACACCGGGGGAAGTCCCGCTCAAAAAGTTTGTCATTTCATCTAAGCTTTTCTAACTTGCTCCTAATTACCTGCGTAAGCCTTCGTAACTGTTACCAATTCTAGTGCAAGTGAATCGCACTAGAAGGGTGTCCAAAGACAGTACGTTCATCCTCCCCCCCACAGCCATCGCCAGTCCAGGCTCAAAATCCCCATGAGTTCGCACCTCAGGGTAGAATTCCATCGTCTGTCCAACTTTCCCCAGCAGGTCGACGAGGTCAACAGGTACCCATTAAAGCTATGCCGCCTGAAATAGCTGACCCCAATGACCGCCCGGTGTCGGCTCGTGTCCGCACCCGTTACCGGCTGCTGGGGGGCAGCTGTCCGGCACAGGAGATGGCGCCACTGATCGATTGGTATTACCGCACCGCGTGGGCGGCCGCCGCCGAAATTGGCCTGCCGTCGGCCCTCTGATGGATCGGTGTTGCCTCCATTACCGAGCACCTTCTGAATCGCAACAGCGTCTCTCCTAGTTGCTAAGCCAACTCAATTGCAGCACCGTTTCCGCATTATTAGCATACAGAGTTGAAATTCAACTATCTCGCTTAATGCAGGAAGTCATTGTAAAAACATAGGAATTGCAAAGATTGCAACAAGTGGATAAAGAAGTTCAGGGCCGATGATTAGTGCCAAGCTATTTTTGGATCCTAAGGTTAGCTTTTTTATTCTATTCTATTTGTCTGCACCGAAAGAGAGAGAGGGGGAAAATAATTAAGAACGATTTTGTTTAGATTTTTGTACACGGAATTTAGGTGGCGATGTTCTGTCAACAGCAATTTAAGGTGTATTTATGTAAAACAACGTGCTGTTACCAAAGTGCTGCAGTTTTTCAGTGAAATGTGAGCGGTGGTGTAAGGCTCGTGCTTAACGAGGGGTGTCAATTTTTCTTCGAGTGCAATTTTGAAGGGGTAGACAACACAACGTAGTGTTTTTGCAGCTGATTTGGCAAACTAAATGTGCTATTTGGCCTTATTGTTTGTCTAAAAATTAATTATATGTCTTCTAAAAAATATGTTCACGGGACACACAACTATGGAATGAAGAAGGATTAGAATATAACAGAGCTTTCGCGAGCGGTCCCGATGTGGACTGCTCGCATTGGCCTGTTTGTTTCGGTCCTTTGTTAAAGCTGGAGTTTTAATTCCGTCCTTGATAACGCTTAGTTCGATGGCATTTGCCTCAATAACCACATATGGCTTCGATACGTATTTTAAGTCTTCCTGTGATACCAGAACATTTACAAGACGCTACTTCCGAACAGTGCACCGTCACTTCGGACAGTGTACACCCACGTCTGCCGCATTCTACCGGTTTCACATCCTGCGGGCCGTCTACTATGCACTCACCTGTTTAGTGATTTAGTCTATCATCAAGGATTTAAATTCAAAATGGTTGCGACCCGATCCGAAAACAGCTATCCAAGCGAACGAAAAGCAAGAGGAACAGCCCCCAGCGCAAGGGTGGTTACGGAAACTTAAGAATTACGATATAAAACGATTCTGTGCACCTAAAATTAATAGGTAATCGGTCAATCTAGCCGAATAATCTATGTACAAGTGAGTCCCAGGCTAAGAATAGCCACATGTATTTGTGGAGCGGTCTGATGAAGTAAAATAAATAAATAAATAAATAAATATATCACTTGTTTTCCTTTGCTCGTGGCAGACGAGCCACCCTGACATATGTGCTGGAGCCGTCTTTGATTTTTATGCTATACAATTGTGTTTTTAAAACCCACGCGAAAACGAAACAACACACTGGCTTGTATTTCTATGTTTAAAAATAAATCAAATGGCTGTTACTAATGCCAGCATCATTATCATCTCTATGTCACAAAAATAGTCATAAAGTAGTTTTATTAGTCAATTACTGGAATATATAAAATGGGTGGAACAACACCTATGGAATATCGATGTCTGAATCCCTTTCATAGCTCGCCTTTCGTCTTTTCCGGTGGGTGGCTCCCTCCGTCATCTTTGCTCAATCTAGTGTTGGTGGCATCACCCAAGCTCCTTGGTCTAGTGCGTGCTGCTGTAGCCGTCCCTGACGATGTTCTGCGAGAAGAGCTTGAACAGAAATATCCGACAGCTACCGCATGGGATGGTCAATCACTTGGCTCTCAATGCAGATTTCTCTCAGACCTTTCTGCTCATTCTCGACAGCATTCAGGACTTCGACATAATTCCTCTCGCGATGTTTTGATCACGGCACCGACGCCGACTGGTCTTCTCTTTAGCCATCTGCCTTCATACATGACATATGCTTATGGTGAGGTCGAGGGCCGTTAAAGAGGAGAGAAGTGACTTGTTACCAGGCAGCTTTGCACATTATATGTATATTTTAGAACTCATGCATTTGGTCACCCAGCTACACCTCCTATGGTCAAGTCTCCTACTCTTTGAGACGCTTGGCATATGTTACCTCTGGTAGTCTTATGAAAGTCGAAAAGCCACGAGACAAACTGGCTGCATACTAACCATATTCTCATACTTGCCTGTCCCGCAGCTGACTGACTTTAAGGGAAATATGGCACTTTTATAACGTGATCTTAACTGAGATAGCCAAGTTGTAAAGCATGCCGGAAATCCCGGTACTCAATATATCATTTGTCTCGAAACTCAAAATCTCCGTGGAGAAAAGCTAAAAACCTACCTGAAAAGACCCACATGTAACCCAGCTAGGCGGCGACAGCTGTCAGCTGTTGGTGTGACGAAAGCGCTGACGTCACGGTGAGCAATCAGCCAATAGCCAATTGAAGGCCTTGAAGCGTATTGAATATGGTAGTAGCTGCCAGATCATGACGTCATCTACAGACAGAGGTTTATTTTTCACCCTAGAGGAGCATTTCAAAAATTAAAATATTGAGCTTATTGTACATTTTCAGGAAAACTCTGGAGGTTTTCATGATTTTCGGCCACAAATGCCCCTAATTACGCTAAATTCCTGGATTCGACTAAGGTGCCAAATTCCATTTAAGACGTCTTCTTTATCACGCCTGCTGTTTCACCGTGCATTTTACTACTGGCCGCCACCAAAAATACCCTATATCTTTCACTTGGAGAAAAATTGTCAGCAATCAAGTTATAGCATTGGTAGGCAATTTATAATATTTTCTGGAAATGCCTTCATTCATGTAGGCAAGCTGATGTTTCTGAGCATAGTTATGGAACATTTTAATCCATTGAAGCGTATTCATGATTTTTTTGGCAGAAGAGTTGATGTGATCACCGTTAAACGTATATAATGTATAGGCAGAATCAGTACAGTAGAGAATTTCACTTTTGGCTTAGAAAGTGATTAAGTCGCATTAAATGATAAGGAAAATAGCCATGCATGGTGATAGTGCTGCATGATTAATAATAATGTATTATTTTTTACCAGATTACAATTTTGAGTGTCAATGAAAGCGTCTGTGACGCGGAGGTCTACAGCCTTCTGCATAGAGTAACTAGCGCAGGGAATTCGCTCATAAGAGCCAAGTCAACGCGCCAGGAGTTTAACCTCGCCACGGGGCCATCGATGGCCCCCTAAGGTTTTTCCGGGATAGCAAAAACACAAGGCGCAGCACCGCGGTTGAGGGGTCTACCTCTCACTGCATCATTTTCCCATCATCCCTGAAATTTTACCCCGGGTCACCCAAGGTCAGGGCACCAGACGAGGTCAACCAAGGTCACCTCACTTCACCTTTAGAGCTCTGTAAGAGCTACATTTCAAAGTCGATCGATTTGAAACTTCCTACACTTCATGACCCTCCAGGGTCTACAAGGTGATATCCGGGATTTTCGATTTCGTGCGCTGAGGTCAGGTCACGAGGCGACCTCTCCCATTGGAAAAGCATGGGAAAAGCTATTTCAGATATAAAATCCACAAAAATATTGCAAATACTCAAACTGCTCAGAACAACGTTTTGGACACCCTTTCACGGATCCCAGGGGTCATATTTGCCCTTTGACTTTTCCAAGGTCATCCAAGGTCACCAGAGGTCAAAACAGTATTTTGACAATAACTTTGACCTAATTGAGCTAGAGCAGTGAAACAAACACCATCGTGTTTGTCTTGTCACTGGCTTTCATTTGATATACGGCAAGTCACTTTTGACCTTTCGTGACCTCAGGTCATATTAGGTCACGAGGTGACCTCTGGTGGTCAAACCACTGGCGGGAGGTCTTTACGTTCCACATAGCGGAAGAAGTACTGGCAATTTGCTATCAAATGTACTTTACCAGGCCTCAATAGCTCTAATGACATAAGAGTTATGCCCAGTTTGCTTAATCATTGCATATTTGAGTGAAAATAGCCGATCTTGACCTAATTTGACCTCTGGAGGTCAAACCATTGACCTGAGCACTAAAACATGCGAAGTAATTTCTTACTGAATTCACGCGAGCTTTCTATTGCACTTTGCAGATTTGCGCTAACGCCCATATTTTCGGAGTTAGAGGGGGCCATCGATGGCCCCCGGTGGGGCGAAGGTGGCGCCGGACCCCCGGTGGGGCGCGGGTTAAAAAGGCTAAATGACGACGCATTTTTTACTTTCCTCAGCCAAATTTTAGGAGTATACTTTATTACAGTCATTGTAACTTTATGTTCTTTGGATGTAAGACTTCATGGAATGTTTTATGGAATATAATAAGCTGTAAGGTATGCATTTATTTAAAAAAACAGTGTTAAGGCAATGATGTTACAGAATGGTAGAAGTATTCCCGATGTACTATAAAAAGAGACTGGTGGTTTTTTGGGTTCCTCAGTCTCATCAATCATACGATGTTTCAGCAAGAGAAACACGATGAAGACAGAAAATGTACCTAATGTGATCATTATTTTGTCCGATTAACGAGTAAAACTTTTTGATCCAGCTTTAGAGCCCTAAGCATCCTGTCTGGGAGGTCCAAGACTGCCCCTCCCATCACCAACACCACCCCACAGTGCCCTATCTATCAGTCCCGAGAGCGGGAAATTTCAGAGATGATATATCGCGTGCTATTTCAGGTTATAATTGCTAAAGCGGGAAAATGATACAACACCAATGGTTTCATTGTTGTTCTCCCCACTCTGCCGCCGCGGCGTATGCTCCCTGATAACCCTATACGTATGCCGCGCGAACGTGTAAACAAAGGGAGCCCACAGCATCAATGCGACGGTTCTGCTCTGAAAGTGGACAACTTTTTGTCAGAAGTGGAGTGCATCCGATGCATCAACGTTTCGGCGTTCATACCCTGTCCTATAATAACAACCCAGTGCCACGGAATTTTGTAGCTATAAAATCTGACTGTCACCACTCTATCCATTCCTACGAAGAGAACAAGAAGGAATCAAATCTTAATAGAATTGAGAGAAAACATCATAGTGAAAAATTTGGGGTCTTTATTACACAATGCTGCTGAGGTCACCTAGTGTCTCCAAATCTCACCCCGTCGGGAGCGGATCTGCAGGGATCGGACAGACTTATGCAGATTAACCGCCCATGGATTCGAGCCCGGGTCAGGGGCCAGGCATTCCATTACTCTCCCCCACACCATTGCATCCTCCAAACGTTTCCGGAAAAATATAAAACAGGGAGTTTTACCGGAGTTCTAGAATCAAGCAAACTGGCAGTGACATATTGCCAATAAGGCTGGAAAACACAGTTAAATATTTTAAGAGAAGTCTTGCAAAGAACCTTGAATAGTCTTAATATGATATCTCGTTATTCCCAAAACTTGCCGTTTGAGGAGAAATAGATTTGTTCAACGTAAAATTTGGCCCAAATCCTGCTCTTCTCTGGGTTCCAGGGTATCGTACTCTATTGCCGCTTACCGTAGACACCATTCAACGGAGAGGGACGGAGCCGCGGGGAGGTGTTGGTTTTGATATCTCAGCTAAAAACTCATCAAAGTGCTATATTCTCTGAAGATTTAAGCAAAGCGACAACACCATCACATATAGGAACTATTCAAACAAATTTAAATTTTGCATCAATAGGTATTTTTTGGTAAAGTGTTTCTATAAACTGGAAGCGGTGATATTTAGTAGCTCTTCACCCATCCGAGGGGTTACTTGGCTGCATGTATTTTTTTTTTAAGAGGCTTTATTCTCATGCCACGTCTCCTCGAACCAAATAATCAATACCATGTATGATCTGCATCTCTCAGATCCGTGACAACGGAATAGTTAACAAGCTTCTATTTTCCTAAAACCAATCATGCATATTCGTGGTAAAAGTTGTTGGAACCTTTGTAGGAAGTATAGCTGCACTCAGGGGCGGACTCAGACCCGAGTTTTTGGGGGGCAAACCCATGTCTGCCTCTCCTCCTAGGGGGTGGGCGGGGGGGGGTGGGAGCAAAGATTGTTTTGCTCTACAGACCTATTGTAAACACCTTTTTCAGTGCTCGACAGACCTAGTATAAGCTACCTCTCCAAGCACATGATAGCTCTCGGGGAGGGGGTGGGGTGGGAGCGAAGATTTTTTTGCTCTACAGACCTAGTGTAAACACCTTTTTCAAAAATTTCTCAGGCGTTTGGGGGCCACAAGATAGTTTGGCCCCCTCCAGCGCCTTGGGGGATGGCCGGAATATCCCCCCCTGCGTCCGCCAATGGCTTTACTATCACACACACATATATATGAAACTACGCTGCAAAGGCGAATATCAGACTTTGATTAGTGCAATCATACCCGACCCTTGTCACAGAATCATCATCAAGTCCAATCATATATGTGTGCTGGCTCAAGTTACATTTATAATTTCACGCTCGGGAGAGCACCTTTCTAATCAGACCCAGTCATTTCCAGACGGTCGATGCTCTCATGCACAATGTAATCCAACACCGAAAATAGAGAAATCACGTGCAGCACTCACGTGACGGCAGTCGCTACCCGGTACTGATCAGGAACGGAGCTCTGCTGAGATACAGCGTCCTCAAACAACGCCCGGCGCCAGCAGCGCCTCTGGGAAAAATGGCAGGATCGCTAACAACCCATAGCTATACTGGTAGATATTTGAGAATTCTCTTTGATACAGTAAGACTAGTTTCAGCTTGGGCTTGTGCCAGATGGCCCACGGTACTTATCTAATACCCTGACGGATCTCGTCAGCTCAGATATATATATCTTAATTCCTGGGAAAATCCTATTTTGCTCCTCAGTATTTGCAAGTTAAGGCACCAGCTCCTGACGTTGCTCGGCAGGCGGAAGATGTGCCAATTATCTGCTAATAACGTCCTTATTGTGTTCAGGCCGTCACTTTCATCTGCTTTTTCTGCATTTGCTTTGCAGTTCAGCTTGCCGGATGTTGTACTCAAGCATGTTCAAGAGCAATGTCAATAACACGGAGAAATGACGGGAGAAATGAAAACGTCTGTGCGTTTTCTTGAAAACTGTCACACCTTGCAATACTCGATTCTAGCTGCTAAACAAACCACCATTATTTCGCCTTCTAATGTGCTGGAATTCTCATGCGTCTCTTGTATCACATAACAGCACACGCAGCCACATGGAATTTGAACACTGGTCAAAATAGAAAAGAAGAGATATGTTTGGTTCAAGAATCCATTTCAAAGCACATGTAGTCAATTCGGTTGTCTGGTAGTGACATAAAAAGACAAAACAAATGTCCACACAAAATTTTATTTGAAACTTTTCTCAACTCCTATCGACGGCGCCTTTGGAAACTGCACATACTGTTGCCGGAGCGAGAGATGCATTACACTCATAGACAAAGACAAATTTCGATTTTGCCAACTTTATTGGAATTATGTTAGAATAAACGAGGCCTAACATGCAATGGACGAGTTCGTGGTAAGATTTTACCACAGCACCTAGTCTTAAAATTAAGCTGATATGATGCTGGAAGTTAGGTGCTAGCTTCCATCTATTCCTGCTTACCATTGTCTACGTTAGCTCTAGCTGGTAATGGCACACCAGCACATGATGGCACTGCCTTACCTCAGAATGCTCAAGCTACAATTCTCACACACCATCGTCTGTGATTTAACCATCAATATCGCTTGAAGCTCTCCCTGTTCTGCACCCGTGCACTTCTGGCCTCCAAGCGTGGCAGTGCTTTCTGTCCTAGTTCGCCGCTTTTTCTCTGTGGTCCAGTAGCGTTCTCAACCGGCACATGGGTGACAATTGTCAGCGTATTTCGCGTTCGACGTCTGCGAGCGTTGACCAACTCCTTCAGACCGTTTCGGAAGGCCTCGTTGGTGATGCTGTAAACCAGAGGGTTCATGGCGGCATTGGCGTACATCAGATAGTGGGCTGTGTACCAGAGCGCTTGAAAGAGCGGAGTGATGGAGCCGGCCTGGCCGGAGAGTCGGTACCGCGCGATGACAATGGTCGCAAACGGTGTCCAGCAGACGAAGTAGACGACAGAGGCGGTGCAGAGCATGGCAGCGACATGGTCACGGCCTCGCCTGGCGGCGGGAGCCGAGTTAAGGCTTCCGATCCGGTGCGACACACGACGAACTGTCGTCTCCAGCTTGGCGAAGATGCAGGCGTAGCTGAAGAGGATGAGGAACAGCGGCAGCCAGACCAGCAAACAGCCCACCACCAGCCAGTAAACGCCCAGTACGTGGACGTCTTCCGAGCAGTAGATCTCAGTGAAGTTCTTCCAGATTCTCACCCGATAGTGGCGCCACAGAATCAGGGGAGACGCCAGAACGGCCGCTGACACCCAGATGGCGAGGCTGATCTTCCCAGCGCCCCTTGGCGTCAGACTGACGCGTGTGGGCGCTGCAATCATCAGGAGGCGCAGGACGCTGACCGAGCTCAACGTGAAGGCACTGACAAGAGTCAGCAGCAGCATGACGAAGCCCTCCGCCTTGCACATGAACGCTCCCAACATCCAGTTTTGATAGAAATCCTCCACCATGAACAGGCCCGGTAAGATGGAGGCTGTTAGCAAATCTGTCGACGC
The DNA here is from genome assembly GCA_034440635.1 of Lepas anatifera. Lineage (NCBI taxonomy): Eukaryota > Metazoa > Arthropoda > Thecostraca > Lepadidae > Lepas > Lepas anatifera. Next base: position 222,897 of record JAOTON010000101.1, on the reverse strand, counting down.
CATGTTTGCTAGTAGAAGATTCACCGGTGTTCGCATGTTTGGTCGTACTGCTATCAAGACAATGACAGCACAGTTTCCGAATATCCCGAGCAGAATAACTGGCGCAAAGGTGAGAGCTTTGACCAGCACCTCAGTGGGAGATCGCACCCACCAGATTTCTCGTGGAAAGTCGTACTTCGAGAACGGGAAATCGTCGGGGCTGACCAGTGCTCCTGGTTCAAGCTGCCACGAGAGGTTGAAGAGAGGATCCCAGGCAAAATCAGAGCCCAAACGAACATTAAGGCTTGAGATCATTTCGACCAGTTCTCAATCACAGGCTTGAGGTCTTTTTCTGGAGACGGCTTACATTTTCTTAGTTGTACGTCAAACCTCAATAATTTTTAGCTTCGTGTTTGGCTCCTAGGCTCTTTCAGGCACATTTTGGTTCCGGTTTTTATTTTTAATAGTTCCGCGTACTCTCCTAGGCTCCCAGCAAGTTTTTCCTGGGTTACTTAACACTATTTGTCGACTACATGGAGAAAGTTACACTTTTTAAGCAACAAAATTACCGAATTTCTCCCTCAATTGGAAATTACGTTGTACTTGACCCTGTCCGGCCCGCACAAATGACACTTATGCAGGGAGCGATGTAGTCCGAGGTCGGGCGGCTGGGGTCTGACTAAAGCACTCCAGTCGGTCGGAGCTCGGTTTTGACCCGTGACACATGGGACACAGATACCAGTGACGACAGAAAGGTGTGGTTTGGCGCAGTGGCGTGACCACATGTATCTGCGATGTGAAGCTTGGTATCATCGATACCGCTCTATCAAATATTGCATCTCATATAAATCGAGTTATTTTTATGAGACAGAATGTAAACAGCAATAGTATATAAAATCAAAGGAGACCCAGCTTGATTGCTGATGTCCTCCCGGTCCCACCGCCCCTGAAACGGCAATTTGTGGGATGAGGGCCATAAATGGTCGCATGACTTATGTACATGATGGCACAATTACGCATCCCAGACGAGGCAATAAAGACATCGGCATGGTATCACAGTGGGAGAGTCCTGATAATTGCTTAAGCACCACTTTCGTGCAAAGTTAGATCTTGTCACACATCAGGAACCTATTAAATGGGAGTCAAATATATATAGTCAAATGTCATGTGACACTGTGAAATCACATGGAGAAAGCATGTCTCACTCTAAAGGAGGATGGGTAGAAGTAAGCCATAGTGTTACGAATCGTCACAAGTGGAGGGGGAGCTGGTTCCAATCGTTGCATAACGCCCGCAGTTTAGGTATTAGGTGCGTGTGTGCGTACGAGCGTGCGTGCATGCATGCATGCATGTGTGTGTGTGTGTGTGTGTGTGTGTGTGTGTGTGTTTGTGTTTGTGTTTGTGTGTGTGTGTTTGTGTTTGTGTGTGTGTGTGTGTGTGTGTGTGTGTGTGTGTGTGTGTGTGTGTGTGTGTGTGTGTGTGTGTGTGTGTGTGTGTGTGTGTGTGTGTGTGTGTGTGTGTGTGTGTGTGTGTGTGTGTGTGTGTGTGTGTGTGTGTGTGTGTGTGTGTGTGTGTGTGTGTGTGTGTGTGTGTGTGTGTGTGTGTGTGTGTGTGTGTGTGTGTGTGTGTGTGTAGACGTGTAGGATCTGCAAAATGGCGGGTTAAAATAGATGGGTGGGCTGCATACTGTATGAGGCGGCGAGGATGAGACAGACGAGGGTATTGAGATGAGTCAGTATTTCACTGCTTCAAAAATGTTTCTTTGGGATTGGCTTCCCTCTGCTTGATATCATAAATTCTTCTTTGACAACCAGGTCTGTTCCAAAGGATTGGAAACATGCTCTGGTGACTCCTATCCCAAAAGGCAAGGTGGCTGCGGAGCCATCTGAAACTCGGCCAATATCAATCCTCCCGGCTATTACTAAATTGGTAGAACGTGTCGTGCAAAAACAACTCTCTCATTACCTGGAAGACAACAAATTACTTTCCGATGCACAACACGGCTATAGAAAGCACCATTCTACCGAATCAGCTCTCCACGTGATCACTGACGTAGCTCTTCAGGCTATGCAAGAAGGTAAAATTTCAATTCTGGTACTCTTGGATCTTTCGAAATGTTTTGATGTAGTGCCGCACTCAAAATTACTTGATAAACTTAACCTTTACGGTATAGAAACCAGCTGGTTCCGCAGCTACCTTGAGGGCCACACCCAGCAAGTTCAGATGCGTGGTATCAAATCAAAAATTCGGGATAATAACATTGGTGTTTTCCAGGGAGGATCATTATCATGTTTGATGTACATGTTGTATGCTAACGACCTGAGTTTGTGTGTCGGCAGCGATGTCACAGTCGTGCAGTACGCTGACGACACACAGGTTCTTGTCAGCGGCAAGAAAGGTAATATCCAGCAGGTCGTTACCCGCATCCAGGCTGCTCTGTGCTCCATGCACCAGTGGTTTTGTCAGAACGGCATGAAACTTAACGCCAAAAAAACAAAGATGTTAGTACTTGGTACACCAGCTATGCTGCGTGACATACCCCCAATTTCTTTAAATTTTTGCGGCACCACAATACCTGACTCCAGAGTTGTTCAGAACTTGGGCCTAAGCATCGATCAACATCTAAATTACCAATCACACATTGATGTTTTATCGCGTAAGTGTACCGGAGTTTTGTTAGCACTGAGTCATGCCAGACATGTTATACCACGAGCTGCCCTTAAGACTATCGTCGAGGCACTTGTTTTCTCCATTGTGCGTTACTGTTTATCTATATACGGCTCGTGTGGAAAAATCCAGATCCATCGGGTACAGAAAATTATCAACTTCGCAGCGCGCGTTGTGACCGGGCGCCGGCGTCATGATCATGTTTCGGATGCTGTTAAGCAGCTTGGCTGGCTCACTGCCGAACTTCTAATCCAATACCACACTGCTACCGCTGTGAACCGAACTGTGGTGACGGGACTACCCGCACACATTAGACAGACTTTTTGGACTGCGGGGAAGTGAGGTGCACAGCCACGACACCCGCAATGCCAGCGCGTGGACTCTGCCGCCGATACGCTCTGAGGTCGGTCGCCGCCGTTTGTGTTACAGAGGCGTATCTATACTCAACCAAATAGGAATACGACCTGGTGCACCCCACTTTCGACAAGATCTGAGAGCGGTGCTAACACGCCGTGGTGCTGAATAGGGACGAACGTGCGCTCGATCTCTGGTTGGCAAATGATGCGAAGTGTCGATCGATATTGAATGTTTATGGCCATGCATGTGTGTATTTTAGGTTGTGATCCCTTTTTCCTCTTTATTTACAGTTTGACGTGGACAAGTGAAAAGCCCTTTGAAGTGGATCTTGTTTGAATAAATCTGAATCTGAATCTGAAGATACAGGGGGATACATCTCTCCACTTTCTAACCAAAAAATCTGATTTTAGGATGTATGCTGTGCTGCAATACACTGACAGGAGGTATGCTGAGCCGTAGTACAAACTCAGATGATACACTGTGTCACGACACAACTGCAAGGGATATATTGAGCGGCAGTACAACCTCAGGAGGTATTTCGTGTCGCAATACGACCGCACGAGTTGTTATGCCGCCGTACAACCGCACGCGTTATGTTGTGCCTCAGTACAGCCTCAGGAGGTATGCTGCGCCGCAGTACAGCCGCACGCGTTATGTTGTGCCGCAGTACAGCCGCACGCGTTATGCTGTGCCGCAGTACAGCTTCAGTTCTATAGAACTAAAAATACATTTTTGGGCTGTCCCTGAATTCAGCGTTTACAAAGAAATGACGTGTATTTCGAGCAGATGCAAGCCTCATCTTCTCTACGTGACCTCGACCCAGAATCTACCACGCTACCAGTCGCTGGGCTCATTGAGAGGAAAAGCTTAGGAGAGAGATCTGTGGGCTCGAAAAGTATTATGCTCGTAAAGCACGATGTCCGGAAAAGGCGAATTCTGCGAGGAAAAACGTAAGGTCAGATCGATTAGCATACTTTGCGCTTAATCAGAAAAAGAGCGGTGCGCAGGGCTGCCGTGCTTAGTTTAACTCCTACGTGGTCTTTTCGCAATTTCCGATGAAATTTTGGGCCTAAGTCATATCAGTTCACCAGTGTATCGAAGTCACTAGTCTATATGTGAACTAACCCAAAAGAACATGCTTAGAGGTGCAGCAGTAAGGGCAAACTTAATCTATCGGTCTGGGATTCATATCACATAATGAGATTACGAAGTAAAACAACTTGCTGTAACGGAACTTTTTTATATCAATGACCTGGAGTGAGGTCAGAGCAATGATGGAAAAACGTGAGAAAAACGGTTTGGAGAAACGGTTTGAAAAAACGTGGGAAATTGGCTCAAGTTCAATAACATCGCAGAGAATGGCGATAGAGCGTTTATTTTGGTGTCATTGCGTTTAGCTTGCCACTACGGTTAGAATGTAGTTCTTGCCATGGAGCTTAAAGAGGAAGGGACGGAGACGTTGGTTACAGATGTGAATGCAGAGTCGAAATTCCTTATTTGTGTCGTGTATTTGTATTACTTATTTGTGTCGCTTTACCGGGCGTTAGTGAGGCATTAGTTAAGCACGTTTGATGCAACGTATGTGTGTGATTTAGCTGATAGGTTTTCCTGGAAAACCTGCCCTATTGACAGGTGATTTCAAGACACCAGAAATCGGATGGCTCAGAGGTCCTGTGTTATCCGTTAACGCTACTGTCTGCGACCGTTGGTCCATTGCGGGTCAATGCTGACGGAGGGATGAGGCACTGCCAGACTGATTCAGAGTCAGTGAGCCGACTGGAGATAGTAACTATCTCGATCTCGTATTCTCAGAATCGGCCGAAGAAAAAAATTGACGTTGGTGGTGGTATTTCTGCCTCATCTTTCTAAGATCTGCACTGTGTTTAAAGCAGTGCCCTGAAGTTGGCATTTGGCATGAAAGGCCCCACTTAGATTCATTAGTTTTAACATTCTAAATCTTTGGTTTTGAAATTTTAATAGCACAAATAAAAGCCAATGCCATCAAAGTTTCCTTATATTAGAAGTTGAGCGATACAAGCAGCACCAAAGCAGCAAGCGAAGCCAACAAAATAGTGGAGAACGGGGCTGCTGATATAGCTAAAAAACGTTAACATGTTACTTTCAAGGGCAAGACTGATTCTTTACATATCCTTATCATGGTTTCTTCAGATTAAAACAAAGCAACACATCTTTCGAAACCTCAAAAAGCAAGACATTCTAATACAAAGATGTTACAATAAATTCCCAACATAACCATTTTCTCCGACAAAGAACATTCCGAAGAATACCTTCTTCAGAACGCCACTGAAAAATCTTCAAGTGTATGAAGTCCGTGTCTGACAGATGGTATGTCTGAAAACGCTACAGTTACAGTAATCTTATTTCCCCACATGGTAACAAGAAAACTAGCCCTCGGCCCGTCACGAAATCTCAGCCTGTACTAATATTACTAATAACGGTAAGAATATATTTCGTCTCCTTTCCACTCACAAGAACCTCCGCTTTTACATGCTTAAGGTGAACACCAACCGGCAGCGTTAACTCACTCTACCATTGGAGGAAAAAATCACAAAAAGTTACAAACCCGGAATACAGCTCGTAGTTTTGCTAGCTAGGAGTAAACCCCTAAAGCATGACTAAAACTAATATGGGCCCGCCCAGAGTAGCGTCCAACAAGCTCTGTCTTGATAATGTATCGCCGCGGGTGGTCTGGAGCGTCAGCACGTACAACTAATTGGTTTCTTGATTATTAGTTACATTTCAGGTAGGTTTCTAGCTTTTCTCTATGAAAATTTTGAGTTTCAAGACAAATGATATATCGAGTACCGGTTTTTCCGGCATGCTTTACAACTTGGCTATCTCAGTTAAAATCGCGTTATGAAGGTGCCACATTCCCTTTAAATTCGAGTTATTTCTACTTTTGCCCTTTGTCGCATTCCACTACTTCAGGTGCAAAATGTCTGTGGCTGAGACAACATCTGCCACCGGATAACTAGGGGATCTCGCAACAAACCGGCTCATTTCCTGTGTACGCTGTTGGGAAAGTTGGTCGGTCGGATACTTCCGGGAGCAGGCGGGCACTGTCCCGATTTCAAAAAAGCTCTGAGAACTTTCCCCAGAAGGTAATTGCAGTATTTTCTAATCCAGCTGTCCGGCAATACCTACCTAGAGCAGCTACAATTAATTACTTAGCATATCTACCTAACTACCTAGGACCGGCAGGTGGTAATAGGGATCTGGTATCTTTTCTGTAGCATTTAAAAAGCTTCATGTGGGCGCACGCGAAGCAAAACGTGGAATCGTCAGTAAAGTTAATTGAGTTTTTGCGTTTTCCTACCAATAATTTGGACGACTGGTGTCTTGCCGCTTGTGACAATGTTTGCTATACAACCAATAAGGTAAACATTGTCACAAGCGGCAAGACACCAGTCGTCCAAATTATTGGGAGGAAAACGCAACCATACAACCTATAACGCTATACAACCAATAAGGTAATCATCTAGAAATAAACCAAAACGCAGAATTACAAATATCAAAGCGATATTTCAGTGATGGCCCTCCGGCAGACTCAAGAAAGCATTGCACAGCTTAAAACAAGGTTAAGCATTCTTACATTAATCATAATTATATTGAACCTCAAAGCTGTACACTGACCCACTTTGATGTTGTGCAGGGATGCATGAAGATACTTTACCTGTACTTTTCCTTTCAGTACACCTTTCAGCGGATTTTTAGACACCCACCACGTGAGAACTTTGTTCCGTTCGTGTTCCGTGGGTGACACTTGGACACTTTTTCCGACCTCTGACACGAAGTCTCATTCAAAATGTTTGAACAGACTTATTGCTTCCAATATTGTTACAGACGGCCTTGTTCTAAAAACGTACGGTGCACAATTAAAAGGGGTTCACGAATATGTCCTCCCTAAAACCAAGCCCTAAATCCACACCTGGGTAAGATATTATCTTGAAACTTCAAAGACTCCATCCATTTTGTTTTAAGAAAATTGAAAAAAATTCCAGCCGTCTATAAGCAGCCATTTAGGAGATATCCGGGGGAAACATAAGGAGAAGGCAGGGTCCTCCCAACAGTAATAGTGCAAAGAACAAGGATAAAAAACACAGAAATGTTGCGGGTGCCGTTTTATTCAAACACAGTGACGATGAAGCCTTCGTTGTGCTGTCACAGCGGTGTTCGGCCTCTGTTTCAATTGGCAAACGAAGCTCTTGACTATGTCTAAACCGATGTTCCGTTCAGCCAATATTCCGACGTGAGGCTGGCGACTAGACCAATCGAGTGACGCGAACTTCTCCCAAGGTGCAAATGACAGACTGCTGTTGAGAGCACATTGTAGATGCAGTATTCCAACAAGTTTGCGGTCAATAATCTTTAGCGACAGAGTTTTCACAGCGCTCTCACAGAGGAGCTGATGGGCTGCATGACTTCCGTGAATACGAACTCCATAGTGATGACGTACGCGGTTATGCCGGTAAAGCTTCTTGCGAGCTTGCAGGAGGCTTTCATCCTGGAGGCGGATGCAGGCGACTTGCTCACCTTGACTTTTGTGTCTTTAAAAGAAGACATGCGTCTCTCCGTTCGACGAAACATCGGACCCCTTGCATTGATCATCATTTTTTGCTCCTTTCAGACCGCGACCTTAAGAGTCGACGATGTGTTGTATCAGGTTTCCCGTTGCTTGAGTGGATCCGGCTTTACTGCGTGTCGTTTAGCAGAAACGCCATCGTCGTTCTTGTCAGCGCCCAATGCTGGACCCAGGCCATTGGTTTTGGAGGAGGGCAGCAAGGGCTAAAATCGGGGAAAACAACTATGATTTCAAAGAGAAACAGCAAAAATTCTTAATACCTTTCCCCATTCGGTCCCTGGTACCAAAGATGCTCATTGCGGTCTCTGAGTTAATTTCTGGGAAAAGACACTCGTTTGGAATCTTTTCATTCAGCCGTTATGCGAGTTCTGGGATTCTCCGCTTTGGCGGAAACAGCCCAAGGCTGCAAGACTCTTAGGTTTTTAACTTCGAATGTCGCGTGTTTCTGCACGAGAAGCTATTTTTACACCGGGCCACCATTGTCAATGTGGAAGGACCAGAAAATATCGAATATGTGAAGGTCTCCATATGTTAGCATCGATTATGTCTTTCAAAGGTGTGTTTCCAAAAGTTGGAAAAACGTACAGGAAGCACTTACAAGCATTGTGAGCAAATGCTGTTTGTGTGCCCATCAAATACATTTTAAATACAAAAATACAATACTAATGCCCATCAATACATTTCAAATACAATGCAAATGCCCATAAAATGCATTTCAAATGAACTAAAAAACATACCTACTGATATTCTTAGGCTGGTTTCTCTCTAGATTACCCGGCACAAACCAGGACCTGGGTAGATAAAAACTGAATAGGTGCGCGCATCCATAAACCCACATTCTAGACCAAAAAGTCCACGCAGCAAACCTTCAAATCATGGGCCACACACACTGCTGAGAATCACCCTCATATCTATATGTACATGGACAATGTTAACCAGAGGGAGACACAGACACCACCACCTGTAAAAAAGTGAAGAGACAAATCAACAGAAGCAGGGGGTCCGCTGATTGAATTCGCTGCTCCGCTGCTTGCCGACACTCCAAATGGTAGCAGAGTACCGATAGTGGCTTCTATGAACAAAAAGTAGCAGAGTAGCGAGAAGCGGACTCGACAGATTTCAAACCTGTTTTTTCACTTAACCTTCGCCCCGGTGAGGGGTGTTTGAACACTCGCATCCCCTCAAGGTTTACCGGCGGCACGAAAAAACGGGCGGCGCTAAGCGCCACTGTACTTGGCACATCTTATCCGTGATCGATTTCGCAACTTTCCACGCAATTTTAAGGCTGGGTCATTTCAGGTCAGGTCAATATTGCAGGTCAAGTGACCTCACCTCCAAAAATGTTTAAGGTAGCATAAGTAATAAAAGAGTGAATCTATCGCATTGAGACTTATACCACATAATGGCCCCATCGAATGCTACAAAATATGTTCCGGTATTTTGTATATCAATGACCTAGGGTCAGGTACTAATCATGACCTCTCCATTGGAAATGCATGGGGAAAACAAGAATTGGGCTTTATTTGCGTAGATACAGGTGTGAATACCTTATTCTCCAAATCGTAGTCTCATGGACCCCTTTCTTTCAAGGCCCATGTTGATATTTTTCCTGTGACCTTTGAGAGTTCATCCCAGCTACTTCAGCAGGTTTTCAGACTTAGGTCAATAGCTTTGCCGGAAATGACGATAAAGCTATTGTTTTGATACCATTACGTCTGGAGTGTTATTGCAAGTCGATTGATGTGCATATTGACTATGTTAGATCAGAGAGTGTCCTAGAGCTGACCTGAGGTCAGGTCATTTTTGTGTTTTGGCCTAGTATAGTCATATTATACATCATTCGATTTGCTGTAACGAGAGGAAGCGACTGGTGTCTAAAAATGATTGTAGCTCAACTCTGTAAGACGCTAGAGCCAAAAACTATACTCTAACATGCAACATTCTTTGACCTGTCACGACCTCAATATTGACCTGAGCCAAAAACTGACCAATGTAGTTTCTTCATGAATTTTTATAGGCTATCCACCAGCTTCGCGTTTTTTTCGCTATTCTGCATAGGAGCCGAGTTCGAGCGGGGTGTGTGAACACCCTCACCATGGTAAAGGTGGCTCGGAGGCCCACCGGAGCGGATGTTAAGGGGATGTTAAGGGGTTGTTTACCCACCCCTTTCTATTAATCCACATTGTGGTACTTAATGAGTGGCACTCGCGGTGGTTAACGGCGACGACGGACGAAACCCCCCAGGAGCAACATATAATAATAAATGATATAATATAATAATAATAAAGAATAATAATAAGAAACAATATGTATGCGTGTGATTAAAATGTTAATATGTATGAACTATATTCTTGTGTGAGACTAAAACCTTAACTGGAATAAAAATATTATTAGGCTAAAATCTAACTGTGATCCTACTCCGTAGTCATTATTGCTTGTTTTGAGGTCCCGATCGGGCTGTTAGTAAAAATGTAGGTATCTTATTATTATTGTTTATTTGGCTCATGCCCAACCTTGTCCACTAACTCTCGAGTCTTGATGCATGTGTGGGCCGTAATATTTGATGATTTGGTTCTCCTTGTGTTTGACACTTGAACTTTAGTTTTTCGTTGTGTGTTCTGCCCATCGTATACATGTTTACTTTTAATCATTTCCTTGCGTCGACTCGATTTTTGTTAATTGTCCAGTATTTGTACATTTTACCTGTCTTGTACGTTTGTCCGGTCTTATATGTTTTCCCCTTTTTCTTTCCTACTACCCGTTGCTTTGTATTATTTTGGTTTTGTTCCGATAACGGGCTATATCATATTTTGCTCCGGTTGTATAATTTACTCATCCGCTTTATGCTATTCTACACATTCCAGTTGTCCACACTTGTTTTCTGTTTCTGTTCTAATCTGTCATGATCTCAATACTGACCTGAGTCCAAAAGTGGCATGCGGTTTATTATTTCCTATGAGCTATTTGCGTTTTGTCGGTATCCCATGCAGGAGCAGAGATCGAGGGGTGTTTGAACCCCCTCCACTGGGACGAGGGGACCCGGAGGCCCACTGGGACGGGTGCCAAGAAAAGTGAGCTGTGTCGCGTGTGCTTAGAACCGTTCGCATCAGGGCTAAATCGAGAACAATTTATTACACCGGGGACCACAGCTCTCCCAGAGGTCTCGATGGAAAATCCGACCGGTGACGTCACTCCGCAATTGAACTGCTGGTGTGGCTGCAGCAGGCCAATTCTGACGTCACCGACGGGCGGCGACACTGGCGCTCGCTCCGCCGGGCTCGCAAATGGGATCGGTTCACATTTCGCTGGACCTCATCAGGGGCTTCAGGCCACGACGTATTACAGTGGGAACGGTCCAGTCGAGGTGCTCCGCGGTTGATACGAACCACTCTCAGACTGTGAAAACGGCCCTGACGTCACCAATTGAGTGGAGACCTGACATTTGCCAGATGAAATTCATTTGGACAGCTGCAGGCGAACCTAAACGGCCGGTCCGGGGTGCGTGGCGTTAGTCGTCAGCGTCACGGAGCGATTTATGGAACAGAGCGCACCTCTCGGACCTGGTTATCATCGACTTTCACAATGTTGGGTTCTAAATGATGAAGAGGTTGAAGCGCCTTAAACCCCAAACAACAAAATCTTAAGGAACAATTCCAAGAATATCAAAATTTGAGGAGTCATTTCTTAATAAGTTTTCAGAAAGCTTGCTGAACGTATGGTGCACTCATCTGCATAAAGTGTTGTGGGAGTGACCTGAGACCCTATAAAAGATGATACCGCAGACAAAAGTAAAGAGCTCTGCCTTAGCTTACCCGTTTTGGGTATTTTAAGTTTTCTAGAAGAGGTTTTAAGCATTTTAGCCGCTTCGGTCTCAGGTGTTCTTAGAATGTTTTATATTTGCGCTATGGTTTTCTTTTTGTTTCTGAAAGTTGGTTTTTGGGGCGAGTCTTAGGCATTTTAGCTGTTACTGTCTCTGCTTTGTCATCATTTTAGGGTCTTAGATCACTCCCGCGAGACTTTAAGCAATCATTTCTTCTCAGCACGACCAAATCACATACCTCTTTACCAGAGCACACCACACAATCTAACCTGCATCCGCTGCCTAAGCAGTTAGTGGCGGATTACTTCTCTAGAATAGTCTCCAAAGTATTATTCATATGGTGGAAAATCTGATAATTTCCCAATGACCTAGCAGAGATGAGTTATTTCAAGACTTTCGCATACACATTCCAGGTCCAAAAAATCCACCAAACAGATTTGTGAGCGCGGTAAGAGGAGCCAAAGACACCAGAAATGTTGTATCTTCTAAATACGCCGCGTAAGGGGAAGTCCTCTCTCTTCGACAATATTACACCAAACATGGGAAATAATTTTCACATTTTTAACACGTGCATTGAGGGGGCGGGTCCATGCCCCTCCTCGGGCTTTTCGGAGAGGTCATGAAAATGGCGGTGAATATCGCTGTCGTACTTGGTATAACTTTTATACTATCATTTCTACAACTTTTGTCAACATTATGGGTCCAGATCATTTCAGGTCACGTCACCATTGCTGGTTAAGTGACCTCACCTATAAAAAAGTTTGCGATAGTATGTATAAGTAAGAACAGATTTAATCTTCGGATATGAAATTCATATATAATGGGCTACTGGATACTACAGCATATTGTTTGGTTTTTATCTCCATGACCCAAGGCCAGGTACGAGCCATGACCTTTCCATTGAACATACATGGGAAAATGGTTTAAACTGAATAAAAGTACTAGATGGCGGTAAAGCGTTTGTTTTAACGGCATTGTGTTTGTCTTATACTTGCGGTTCTAATGATATACATTGTGACCTGCATTTGCACTTGCATGCATTTGACCCAGGTCATCCATAGGTATGTGCTTATCATTCGATTCGGCTTGCTGCGAGAAATGATTTTAAGTATATATATTTGGCTGATCTATCTCTACTAGTTCTGATGTAATGAAGAAAAACTTGAATTTCCAGGCTATCCATATGGTGTCATACCTTGACCTCTAGTGACCTTAAATCTAACGTGACAAAATTCTCCAATGCTTTGGAAAGAGGTTTTGAGAGTTTATCCAACGCGTTTACTGTTTTTCTCTATCTAGCGTGGTTCTCGAGATTTCAGGGAACGGGTATCTGTCCCCTCCCCCGTCGAATAAAGGGTGGCTCAGACCCCGTCTATGCGCGTGTTAATAACTTAACAACTCAAACAAACTAAAAGTAATGCTTCCTGGTCATAATCTGGCTAATGGAACGACAGACTGGAAGCTCAGGAGACGCTAAACTTTGTCAAAAGGAGAAGAAAATTGCAATTCAATTGTCCGCAAACACGCTAGCGTTCGTCCGTCGTTATCAGCACATAGCGGGTAGGAGTGGCGGGACTGTATCCGAGGGAGCCATGTTTCGGCCATTCGACCACAAAGAGCTCTGCCTCAATAGGGTCGTTCAAAAAAACATTTTTTCAGACTCGAACCCACTTTTTCCCATTATATATTCAATTCTGATTTCAATGAGCCACATTCCAAGAATCTACGACAACGAGAAAGATCGCCTCAAAACGGTTAAAGATTTCATGTTTCAGGCGCCAGATTGGCCGCCCGGCGTTGCAGTCTCCCCTTGTTAAATTGGGATAAAAGGGGTGCATAACCTACCAGCAAAGACGGCGTGGCATGTGCGTGCGTATAAAGAGCGGTAGATGGGATTTAACATGCATGCATTTACTTGTCAGATGTATTTGTAGCGCAATATAAGCACATGTTATTCAACAAAAGACCTGAAATTTAATGGTTCAGCACACTTGTACTCTAAATCCAAACAGAACAGGAATGCCTTCCGGAGGCGAACCTTTTCCTGGTAACATTCGTTGGAGAACGTCGTTGAGGCAGGTGCTTCTCCCTATTCTCCTGCGAACTATTTAAGAGCTCTGGTACTGATAAAAGAAGATCCTGTTGCATATTTTTACCCTTTGGATGGCTCCACCAGCTTCACACCACGCTGTGGCATCGTTCACCACATTAAGTTCTGGAATACCTTGAAACAGGGGAAGCTATACCAGTCACCAGCTTCTTAACGGAGCCATTTCTGGTCAGAATATTTCATATTCAGGCAATCGAATACCAGCCAGCTGCTAGGATTGGCAAGCTGGCTGAGGCTTGGTACCGAGCCATTCAGCGAACTCTTCATAGCCTCTATCGGAAACTTAAGCCTGCCCTAATCAAATGTGAATTGTTTGCTGTTTTGCCCAATTTTTGTGCGACTGGCTCCTTACCTCCAGGAGGGTGGTTCTCACCAGCGAGACAGAATACTTTGTGCACAGATACCATAGTTGATGGCAAATTGACTTCAGCACATCCAGGACGATTTCTAGGTCACGTTTTTAACTTTCGTGACATCAGGTCATATCAGGTCAAGAGGTGCCCTCTGGAGGTGAAATCACTGGCGGGAGATAATTATGTTCAACAAAGTGGAGAAAGTCCTGGCCTTTTCCTATAAAATGAACTTAACCAGACCTCCATATCTCTAATGGCATGAGAGCTATGTCCAGGTTTCTTAAGCATTGAATATTTAAGTAGAAATAGTCCATCATGACCCAATTTGACCTCTGGAGGTCAAACCATTGGCCTGAGCGATTAAACATATAAAGTAGAATCATACTGAATTCACAAGAGCTTTCCAACGAACTTTGCAGATTTGCACTAATCCCAAAATTTTCGGAGTTATAGGAGGGAGGCCAGCGATGGCCCCGGTGGGGCGAAGGTGGTGCCAGACCCCGGTGGGGCGCGGGTTAACCCTGTTCTTATGCTAGCTTAAACCTTTTTGAAGGTGAAAACACTTGACCTGCACTGATGAACTGGCCTGATGCTTTTGGAAAAAGCTGTAGAATTGATCAATTATAAGGTGTGCCAAGTACGGCGGCGCTTCGCGCCTCCGTTTTTCGGTGCCGCCGAAGAAACCCGAGGGGGGGTGTTAAAACACCCCCACCGGAGCGAGGCTTGAATCAAGAGCAGCGAGGAAGACGGCGAAGATATCGTGCAGGCCTTTGAGAATGATTTCATATCTTCATGACCTGAGATGAGCCAGGCTTCAAAATTTGTCAAAATGTGTAAAATTAATTTTGGTTCACATAACTTGGACGCATTGCTCTAAGCCGAGCCGTTTATCTGTCATCGTGAAAAACGACGAGAAGTCCAAATGGACTTCCGCTAGAGCGAGGGTGAACAGAAGTCGCGGAATCGATCAAGGATAAGATGTGCCAAGTACGGCAACGCTTTTCACCCCCGTCCCCCCTGTCAACGTCGGTAAAACCTAACACCATTCACTGGGGCGAAAGTAGACATAGATAAGAGCCTTATCACTGTCAACTCCGCTTTTGTTGTGTGGGGTCGGTGAAACCCTGGGAAATTGGTTGCCCGGCACCGACGTTGTCCACTCTTGATGACTTATTAATAGCTAAACACAATACATTTTGTTTCCCCAGGGGCAAGGGGGATTCCCAAGGGGATTACCTAAAGCGGACTTCCTGCGTCTTCAGAACACCCAGTATTTTGACCGCTGGCTGAGCCCGCCACCTGCCATAGCGGATCGCCCCAGCCGAGGACATCCACTCCTTGTCACTAGCGTCCAAACTTGCGTTTGCAGTTGTGACCACGTGAACTCGATTTGATCAGCGGCTAAAATTGGCGTTCGGAGTTCGGCTCTCGGTCACTATCAAGTTGGAGCCGGCGCGTCCGCCATGAGCCTCGCTAGAGACTGTTCTCGCGCACTGGGACCGTGCAGGTGTCCCCAGAGAAGCTGGAGTTATCTGTGATTGTGACAGTTCTGGCTAATTGCAACGCTTTTCAAGTTCTCAGTAAATCTGTTCATTAAAAAAATGTTTTGTGTTACTAACTCAACTTCTAGGCTGCGTGTTGAACTGCTCCAATTGCGTGGCTGCCGTGTTTCGGTGCCGCCACACGCGCTCTTCCTCATGCGGCAACGGAGCAACATTACGGCACCTATCGTGATATTTTTAGGTAGGTATGTAGGCACGTGTGGAAACGTGCTGCTCATACAATATGCTTTCACATTTAAAAACAGATATAGCAATAACGGTTCGTAAGGTCATTGGATAATGCTACATTTCTGAAAGAAGGCAAGTGATGTTCCAGTATATAAAACATACATTGTCTGAAAGTTGCTGAAATTAAACCTATATTCAAAACAGGTGACAGATCACAGTTGACAAATTATAGACCTATTAGTATATTACCAGTGCTGTCAAAAATTTTGGAAAAACTCCTGTTTACCCGGCTAATGGAGCACCTAGTTGCCAATTCAATTATTTACAAAAACCAGTTTGGGTTTCAAAAAAATAGATCAACGTACATGCCTATTATTATGCTACAAGACTATGTAACTTCGGGGTTCGAAAATGGGGAACATGTTCTTAGTGTTTTTATTGACCTTAAGAAAGCTTTTGATACTGTAGACATTGAAATTCTACTGAAGAAAATTGGAAGGTATGGCATGAGAAATAAAGCGAATGATATGTTAACTTCTTATTTGACAAATAGAAAACAGTGTGTAAAAATTCATAATGAAATATCTCAATTTAAGAATACTACTATTGGTGTACCACAAGGGTCTATTTTGGGACCGATTCTATTTCTGTTATATATAAATGATTTGCCGTTGATAAATGAAAATATGACCTGTCTTCTTTATGCCGACGATACTGCCCTATTGTTTAAAAACAAAGACCCAGAAATCTTGCAACAAGCTGTTAATCTTGCTCTTCGGAACGTGTCTGATTGGTTTTCCGCTAATTATCTTTCCCTTAATGCTGATAAAACTTTCAGCCAGCATTACTCTCCATTTCAAAGTGAGCTACGGCTAAAAATATCATTGGACAATCGGGAAATACAAGAGAAAAACGAAGTTAAATATTTAGGAGTTATTTTTGATCAACAACTAAAATTTAATGCTCATATCAACTATGTTTGTACCAAAATTAGTCGATGCATTGGGATTATTCATAGGATTAGATACTTCATTAACGAAAAAGTAGCTCTGCTTCTTTACAACTCCTTGGTTCATTCTCATTTAAATTATTGCTGTCTAGCTTGGGGGTAAATTACTCATCACAGTTGAACCGTTTAATTGTGTTACAGAAAAGAGCGGTCAGACTTATTGCAAATGTTAATCTACCACATAGTTCTGAACCATATTTTGTCAAATTTAAAGTTTTGAAAATTAGTGATATAGCAAAATCCCAAATGCTTCTTCTAGTACACAAATTTCTTACAGGCTCGCTTCCTCATTCACTCTGCAGTATGTTCAAAATAAGAGAAATCAATCATCATGAGACTCGGCAAAATGTGATTCTTGAACAACCATTTTCTAATAGAAATTATCGTTTGTTCACTACTCCCTGCCTTGGCCCTAAATTGTGGAATTCCATTTTCATCAATCAATTTCAAGTAGTTGAAGATGTGCCAGCTAGCAAAACAGTAATAAAAAATATCATAAAAAGGAAACTGTTGGATTTGTATGTCAACCAATAGACCAGATCTTTTCGTATCTCCTCTTGTCCCTGTGGTAGCCGAACTAGGTATGCGTGTTTCATTCCGTGGCGAATCGCTTCTCTAGATTTGTAGTGTTAATAATTTTGTTACAACGAATAAAATAAATTGTAAGAGCTAGGCTGTTTCATCTAAACCAGGTTAAAAAACACGTTACTAATAACGTATATTAAACCTGTCTGTGGTTCAGCACCCGGGGTCAAGTGGCTCTGCGATGTTTCCACGCTTGACAGACAAATATCATGCTCTCATCTTCAGTCACTCTCACCTCATCATCATAAAAAAATCAGAACCGGTGCTAGTCTGCACTGTGGTGTTCCCAAAAAA
Organism: Lepas anatifera; assembly: GCA_034440635.1. Lineage (NCBI taxonomy): Eukaryota > Metazoa > Arthropoda > Thecostraca > Lepadidae > Lepas > Lepas anatifera. The sequence continues at coordinate 205,390 of JAOTON010000101.1, read as the reverse complement.
AGCATGCTCACATCTAAAGTCACTCTCATCTCATCATCATCTGAAAGAACTCCATTTCTCCTAGAGATCACCATAAGTGAGTATAACGTGATTTTTCTTCTTTCTTTCTTTCTTTTCTTGACAGGACATCTGGCCGGACAATGAAGATGCGGAAAATATATCTTGATAAATCATGAGCTTCCTTTCTTTGCCTTTGAAGGTCGGTGCGCAACAGGTTTTTCCTCGCCTACTGGCCTGAGGGGGTTATGGAAAGGGGCTCATACATGGGTAATCATGCTTTCATATCAAGTACCTCTCACCTCATCATCTAAAAAGGCTCAATTCACGTTATTGGTACGTAGATTAAACATGTCTGTGGTTCAGCACCCAAGGTCAGGTGGCTCTGTGGTGTTTCCACGCCTGACACACAAAATATCATGCTCTCATCTTCAGTCACTCTCACCTCATCATCATAAAAAAGTGTTTCCGCACCCGGTGTCAGTCCTCACCCTGGTGTTCCCACGTGGGACACACAAAAATCATGCTCACATCTTTAGTCACTCTCACCTCATCATCATCTAAAAAAAGACTCAAAACACGTCATCATGTTACGGATATTAAACCTGTCTGTGGTCCAGCACCCGGTGTGAATACGCTCCGTGGTGTTTCCACGTGGGACAAACATTATAAAAAAAAAAAAATACAAGTCATGTTCCAGTATACAAAACATAAAATTAATACAACTTTTTTCAAGGTCATGCTGCAAATTTGAAGCTGTGACCTCGGAAAGGTCATCAGGGGCAACTAAAACAGATTTTCAGACTAGTCCATAATTTCTCCGGAAACGGTGATGGAGCTTCCATTTGGATACCATTCCGTTTGGATTGGCATTGCGAGTCAATTGATATGCATATCCACTATGTTATGTTAGACGGTGACCTTGACCTGGCCTTAGGTTATGCTGTTTTCATATTGACCTAAAGAAACAATTTATATCATTCGACTCGCCATTCTAACGAGAGAAAGCGAATGCACCTAAAAATTGGCTAACTCAACTCAGTGAGACGCTAGAGCTCAGAAACTACCCTTTAAACTGGATCACCTAAAAGCTATATTAGTGGTAGCAAAGTAACTCAGGGGCGTAGCCAAAGGGAGGGGCAGTAGGGACATCCCCCCCCTGAGGACACGATTCTGTAACAAGCAGGACTCTTTCTACTCATCAGGGCCCTTTTGGCGCCGTCGCAGGGGCACTTTTCGGGGCGCTGCCTCCCCCTGAGCAAAATCCTGACTACGCCTCCGAAGTAACTAGATTTGATATATTAATTTGATATTCAGACCACGTAAATGTCCATTCAGTTAGGTGTGGTAACGGGATTTTCAACATCGATGGCCCAGAATCAGGCCCAAGCATTAACACGCGCACTGGAGGGGGCCTCGGAGGCCCCCACCTGTTTTTCCGAGGTGGCCGGAGAACCGCTTGTAGCCGAAAAACGACACGTGACCACATTTAACAGAATTTAATAGCGCGTCGATTGGTGAAGACTTTTTGAAAATCGGCAGAAATTTTTTTGACTTATAGGCTTTCAAATTCAGACCTGCATTTTGAGGTCGCCGTAAACGCGCGGTCGGACCAGTTATCTTGCATTGAAGAAGCATTGCATCGAGTGGCGACGTCATAACGTCATATGAGCGGGACTATATGTCAAGGTCACTTCACATGAAAGTCAAGGTCAAGGTCAAAGGTCACAGGTCAAGGTCATATCTGCACTTTCAAGGTCACTGACCACTGCGCGTCCGGCCAAATGAGGTTACCCGGTCTGACATATATTATGCTATGACGTCATCGGTAGGGTACCCCAATACAAAGGTCAAGGTCAAAGGTCAAGGTCAAAGGTCATTGGGAAAGGTCAATTCTCATTTCCCGCCAAACAGTGGTTACAGTGTTAGTCAAAGTGTAAATAATAAGTAGTATACCATATGGTGACCTTAAAGGTCAATGACCTTGAATGACCTTGACCCAAAAGTTGTGGGGAAGCCTCTTTGAGACCTCTTCTCTATGAACCTTGTCCGCCTTTAGCTTATTCCCGCCATTTTTCTGCATAATCACAGCATTTATCCAATCGATACCCAGCATGGCCAATATTTGACCTTTACGACCTCGTTTGACCTTGAAGATATTGACCTAGGTCAATGAAAATCGGTCACCATGTAGATCACCATAGCCCCCACCCACCTATCAAGTGGCGTTTTTCTAACCCTCTTAGTTTCCGAGATCTTAGAGGGGGCCTACCAGGCCCCCTCCAGTGCGCGTTAGTGCCAGACTCCCCTCCAGTGCGGGTGTTAATATCGCCATTGGAAATGCATGGGGGAGCGGGAATTGGCCGGCAATAGCCCCATTTCCGTAAATACGGCTTATAATGACCTACTCCCAAAATAGTTATCTAAAGCCACTCCCTATGTTCATGCTGCAAATTTGGACTATTGACCTCTGACAGGTCATCTGGGACTCCTTGTGCAGGTTTTAAGAATTGGGTTAGCAGCCTCGCAGAAAAAAATTACATTCGATACTCTTCCGTTTGCATTCCCATTGCGAGACGACTGACATGGATTTTGCCAGTTAGGTCGGATATTTTCCCCGACGTGATGTCAGGTCATCTTCAAATTTTGACTGGTGTATTAAAGTTATATATCACCCGATTCACTGTGACAAAAGGACTCAAATGATCCTAAAAAGTGAGTCAACCCAGTCTGACGCTAGACAAAAAACAGTAAGCTACCTTTTTTACCTGCCATCTAGTGGAACCAGTGACCGATATAATTTCATAGCTTCTTATTCGCCTCTTCCACCCTCCCCTATTTCGCCAATCTCACACGGGCTAATATGGATCAGAGGTCCGCTGGGACGTGCTCGATATTCACAGAGCATAAGCACAGCCGATCTTCAACTTGTTTTCGAGATCACCACCCCGCAAAGTTGAAGTCACGTTGGCGGTACGCCATTCTTCTCTAGCAAAAGAGAGATTGGATAGCTGGGATAGCGTCAGCGGTGAGCCGCCCTCCACCGTCTCAGACGCTAACCGCAGGGGACTCCGTACTGAGGCCAACGCGGCCCACTCAGTCACCCTGGTGAACTCCCTTCAGAATAACCTCCAGGTCGGTGTCCGGTGCCCCCCTCCCCAACTGCCGCTGCGGAGGGGTTGACCAAGTTCGCTGCACCCGGTGCGGAGCTGCCTATTAGCCCGAGTCAGTCAGGTCAGGGTCGCCGCCGCCGGTTCCAGCACGCCTCTCAGTCTCCGCAAAAACGCCGTCTTACCCGGCGCTCCCGTCCCCAGCTCGGCGGCGGTTTAGTTCCGTTGCCACCCACACCATCAATCTCAATGACATCGGCGGTTGTCGTCGACCGCGCGAGCGCTGACTACGGTAATCGGCTTCGACGACCCGGATCTCACCCGTGGTGGTGTTACAGCAGAGTTAACGTCCTCACCACAGCCGAAGGTCACTGCAAATACCAGTGACGCCACGGACCAATGCCCACTTGTTTCGAACATCCCTCTCATCCATTACTAGGACAAAAAAAGCGAGTCAGATCCTGTCTTGTATTTGGGAAGACAAAAGCATTCATTGCTAAGGTACAGCACTCGATGGTTAGATGTTTGGGCTTAATGAGACATAAAACTAAAGGTCATATAGCACCCGTAGAGAAAAATAATGCAAATTTTCATGTGCAGAGATTGCCACAAGAGAACTGCAGGCCATTTCCCGCACCCTACAGTCCACAGCACTCAGTCAGCCACCAAATCGCATATCCGAAACTAGCGCGAAAACCAGGCCTGACCGTGGTTTCCTTTTCTGCTTTAGCAGAGGCCGGAAGCGCGAGCCTATGCCGGATCGCAGCTGACATGGAGCAAGTCCGGCGTCAGCTCCACCACGGGAACCTCGACTTCGATGACTCTGCCGAGCCCGGTGCCGTCCTGAACGGTCCCGCAGGTGGAGCCTCCCTCTGTAGCACCGCTCCCTGGTCCAGGGCCGTTCTCACCAGTCCTCTCGCAGGTGGGGCCTCCGTCTGTAGCGCTGGTTCCCGAGCGCGGTGTTGAGTCACGCCATCTGGATAACACAGTTACCCACACACCCACCATACCCCACACACTGTCTGCGCAGCCAGCGGTGAATCACTTCCCGCCAAATACAGGGCAGCTGCCGCCGAGGGGTCAGTTAAAGCTGGACCCCCGCTTAGAAAAAGGGGTGAAGTCACAGACCTGGGGTAGCCAAGGTCTGAAGGTTCCCCATCATGAAGGCCAACAGAGCTGACATACATTTGATAGCAGTACATCTGACCGATGGTTTTTGGTGTCACCATCACAAATACTTACGGCATCCAAAATGAATTTGGGCCCCTGAAGCAAGCTAAATCCTTGCATTAGTCTCGACCACCTTACTTCTGAATGCCCTCGGGTCAGCAGCACCCCCCCACGTGACCATATATAATGGGGCGGGCTTAGGCGACAAATACCTGCTTCCACCTCACAATTCTTACCAGTGCTCTGAGGGCGACTGGGACCTGTTCCCACACAGGACAATTCAAGAACTTAGTACAATGTGCCCACCTTAACCTCGGGTCAACACCAGCCCCGGACTGACAGGGGGGCACCATATGCTTACAGAGGCCCACGAAACAAACTTAGTCAAACCCCCAGAGGCTGCTACTAGACTCCCCCAATCACAAACGCACTATCAAAGGACTATGAACTTCTGACCTGAAATTTAGAAGGGTCGTGCGGCCCGTCGGGGCTCCGAATTGAGACAAAACGTTTGGGGTGGAGGAACCAAGGTAAACCGTGAAAAACAGTGACTCAAAATCGGCCAAAACCGACCCAGTGAGTAACATTCGGCCAGTTTGGGTGACGGGTATGACCAGATTGCCCCCCCCTACCTGAAGGCAATTCTGCCCATACGCAATCAGACCCCCTTTTTAAACAGAAACTGAGTAGCCAGTCAGTGCCGCCTAAAATGCAGTGCGCTTTAACATCACAATAACAAGGCAGTCTTTATTCTGACTCAGCATTATACCGGTAACGCCACCGTTAGAAATTTTGAACGCAATCTTGTACGGGGGGTCCAGGTTGCGAGGGGGGCTCTGATCGTCTTGTCGGTCACTATGTGTCGAAGGCTGTACCTTATACGCACTGGACTCCGGTCTTTTGACTATAATTGTTACCCAACAGGAGAGCAACCCTCAAACGAACCAAGAAAACTCGCAGCATAAAAACCTTCACTTTAACATGAAACTGAATTAGCCCAAGTCCAAGCAAACCGGTGCAAATTGCCTTGATCTGCCGGGGTTCTCTTGATACAGTTCTTCGTCCTCAGAGTTCTCCTGCGCCGGCCCGGATCAGCACTGTCTGTTCTCTTGAGGCCAAGCGTTGGCAACGAGGCAGACATGCAGCGGAGCATCTGTAATCAATGAAGGCCACACATCCGGCTGGAGGTCCTGAGACACACGCTCGCCGCTCAATGGGGGCCAGCAGGCGCTCTCTGCGCGCTCTCAGTGTTGTCTCCCAGTAGTCCCTGCCACCGGATACCCCTCGTCACAAAGCTCTTCGCCTGAACCGACCCTGGCTTCTCATCTTGGCGGGGCCATGTTTCTTCGCACGATGTGCACACGAAGGATACGTAGCCTGAGTAGTTGCTTCTAATTGCTGCCCCAGTACAGCACTGACCATAACTCCAGGCCGGAGCGGGGACCTTCGCCGTCTCAGCGTCGCTCAGACTGAGCTCAGTTCGGCCGCTTTCCAAGTGATCCGTTGCACCCGAATCTGCATCTGCAGAAGCCTCCCGTGCACCCGAAGATACCGCCCCCAAAGATGTGCTGTAGTTCAGTCTCCATGGGTCTGGAGTTTACCCAGAAGACTAGCCTCTCCCTCCACAGATATTTACCTGCCCGCTTTGAGAGCTCACTGGCTTCTGAATCCTGAGCGCTCTTAACGCTGAAAACTGCTTAGAACCATATGCTGACACTCGCCCAATCCCGTGCTTGTCCTGAAATATATAACCTCTTCGTCTCTGCAGTATTTACTGCACGCCAGTGACCCGGTCGGTACAGCGTTGACCCCCGTTCCGTTCTTCCGAAGACATGCAGCGGCAGTGCCGGGGAGAAGGCCTGAGATCGATTCCCACCGCTCCATACTTACCTGCCATACGGGGACCGGCAGCTAGGTAAGCAGAGACCTTCCCTGCGCTTTATAGGACGTCAGAAATTGACTTAGATTGACCAGTCATTGCGAGAAATGCTCCTCCGGATGGTAGTGACAAACTTTCCAAGACGATTCCTTTCGGACTGCTCCGAGACTTCAAGCACCAAGGCCGCCTTTAAAAAAGAAGGCTCCGAAACCATTAATGAATGTCCGTATGCGACTCTTGCTTCCGATGATTGCTGTTCTGCCGACCCTCCAATTCAGAGCAGTAGCACCATTACAAAATGTCATTAGGACGCAGGCACGTCGATAACAGAACCGAGTAGCCCGATAAGCTTACCAGTGCCGCCGGTTCTGCCCAGGGTCTTCATTGTTCCGCCAAACTCCCACCACTTCTACCCAGGCTCCCAGAACCTTTCCCACATGGGTCTCCAGAAAATCCTCCAAATAAATGCAGGATGCAGGGATCAGTCTCATCAGCTTCGTACTGCCGTTCGTTCCGTGTCGATATTTCCGTCCGCTGATTTCATCCGCACTTCGGTACGCGCACTATCGTGTTCCACGGACTGGAGCGCGGCTAGCCGAGGCAGATGGCGTGCCGATCGCAGGCGAGGTACGGGAACCGCCACCAGTCAGACGCCGCTGATAACGCCGCCGGCAGCAGCTCGGCTTCCCGGGTACAGGGCTTACTGCGGCACACCGTCCCAGCTGCAGACGTTAGCGGGATGTGCCCCTGGACATTAGCAGACGAGCCGGGAATAGTTAGGGACTGGGAGGGTCTCAGGGACCGAGTAGAGGTTCTCCCATAGACACAAGTCACGGTGACCTCAACCAAAGAAGGATGAAATGAAAGTGGTTTAACCGAGGAAAGTGCGAAGGATTGAGCGGGGGTCTAGTGCACGGATCAATATTGCATCTGGTAAAACCCTTTGCCGTGCACCTTACCACATATAGGTTGGAAAGCTTTGAACTAACCCAGTCTTAGTGAAAAATACATGACTAAATAAAATGGAATGCGATGAAGCTCAGAAATACACAAATATTCTGGGCAGGTCCACATCGTAATTTTGGTAAACAAAGCTGCGCAACTGGATGTAACAACACCGAAAGAGGCCTCGCCATGCTTTCAGGCAAACCCAGGGAGACAACATTCAGTGTTATTAGCTTAAAATAATGCCGCTTTTGTAATTTGGTTTGGGTTTTCGGGAACGGGGACCATAACGTCCGATACCGCTCATGAAAATAACCCAGAATTCTCACAGGATCAGCTGAAAGTATTTTTCTAAGACGTTTTCGTGCCCAATAGGTCCAAAGAGATTCAGTACGGTATCGACTCGCTTTGCACTGCCTTTTAGCTTTACAGAAACTCCAGGGGGCAAGCAAAGCGAGCCGTGGAGCCTGCGCCGGGCGCATCAGCTTGCCGGTTTGCGAAGAGGCCGGTGCCGGACAGCTGACGTCCGCGGCTCAGGATCACGCAGGGACGCTCTCTCTCGGCAGGTCTGCACCACTCTGGGGACCCCGGCAGGCTGGCTCTCCCGCTGGACGCCTCTCTGCCATTAGACTCCTCCCGCAGCGCTCTACAGCGGAGTCTCGAGCAGCACCACCGCCGCCGCCTCGCTCTGCGCCTCTACCCGGAGACCAGCTATCGCTCTCTCGCCCTCGCGCTCTCTTTCTCGGCGGTCAGGTAACTCGGCTCTGGTTACACCGGAACACGCCAACCCCCACCACAGCTCAGCTCAGCTCTGCCTCAGCTCTCTCAGGTAACACAGCATACGGCCGTACCCCGTCTGCCAAAAACAGGGCGACCGTTAACACAGGGAACAGAGCAGACTCCCGCGCCCGCCGACCGCAGCCGACGGCGCCGCTTTATTCTGGAGTACACCGCTTTGAACTGAGTACAGACGGCTGACGCGAGTATACAGAGGCGGCGGAAATCGCGGCGCGGCTGGCGCCCTAAACACACGCGCTAGTGAAATGAGGTGATGGTTACAGTTCGCGCGAGGACAGGTGCAGTGACAGCAGGAATTCTTACCGGTGCACACACGCCCATTACAGTAAAAACACGCGCGCGACACGGCCCAACCCGGGAGTGACGCGGCTTCGTTGAGAGCAGGAGAGAAACTCAGAGAGTGAGAACTAGGGGAGGCAAGACAGCGCGCAGTCAACTACTTATCCTCTTAAACTCACAGCATCGTCCATTTACCCACACAAGCCCCCAATGACACGACAATTCTAATGGGCTCAACGCCCGCAGTTGGGAATACGTCCACATTCTCCCCCTCTTCTCACCCGAATGCAGATCGAACTCACCGCAGAGCGAGGTCAACACACCCGTCAGAGTTTGTCACATGAATAATGTTTACATCCAAGTGAACGACGCCAAATGCACACGTAGGGGGGGACGCCCGCCGCCACAGGGACCGACCTCACACCTCTAACCGAGACAATGTTATGGTACATCAGCATTCGACACCCCAGCAATGAGGAGTTTCCACGCGTCTACACCCCACTGGAGAGCGCTAACCCGCTGCGGTTAGCAGCCACTGGTTCTGCCCAACCCCCTGGTTACGGGGAGGGACACGCGCCGGTCGATCCCTGTGCGGCGGGAGGAGGGGGAGGGGTGGGGGGCCTGCCAGCCTCAGTACCTCTGTCCGAGTAACAGCGGCACGAGAGACAGCAGCGCCACAGCGCGCCGAGATGATGCCGTCCTGCTGGTGGTGATGGCGCCGCCTCACTCCCTGCCGAGCCCGGTCACAGGTGTCAGAGGCGCCGCACAGCGGAGCTAGACAGAGCAGCGGAGGCACCGGGGGCAGTGGTCTGCTGCACGAACACCGCTGACCAGGCGCACGTGAGCATAGGCCCAAACGTTGTAACCAATATTCCACACCAAAGTCGCCGACTTCGCGGCGATTCAATGGTAAGTTACTAAAAGATTAACCTAATTTAAGACAGCACGCAAAAGGTCAAACACAAAAACATTACAGTCCCTGAAACCGAGAGGACACCATTGAACTAGCGGTCATGAACAAAAAATTCGATTGAAACACTCGATCGCAGTAATGGGAGCTACTAGCATTGATATGCTACTTCCAAAGCCACCAGCTGCAATGCAAACCTCCTCATGAACCATACAATCCCCCCGGGTAACACCGTGTGACTGTGCCTGCCACCTGCCCACCCAGGCTAGTCCTCTCACCGGGAGTGGGAGCGGGAGCGACTGCGGGAGCCGCCGCGGCTGCGGGAGCGAGAGCGTGACCTGGGCTTCTCGGCACCGCCTGCTCCGCTGCCGCCGGGCGCGTCACCGTTCTGCTGCTGCTCCCCGCCGGCTCCTGCGGCTGCTGCTGCTGCGGCCGCCTGCTCCGCCTCCTCGGGCCGCTTACGGTCCGGAGATTTGCTGCCGAGAGCACGGGGCAGCTGTACAGGCCGCACTGGGGTGGGCAGACACACACACGCGGACTGAATGTTAGTCCTCAATCCGTCACAAAGCTCACGCACGTGTTCTAAATTGAATCGACATCGCAAGTACCTGAAAACAGCTCATGAAATGTGGCACCTCATGCAATGTGAAGTGCATGGGCCTGGGTGGCGCAAACGATGACCCGCTATTGACACATAGTATTTCTCAGCAAACACTGGGCTCTGGCACAAATAACATGCGTAACAGGCAATTTTCCGGCATATCCGTTTTACCAACCACCTCAGTTGAAATCCCAATATATAGATGCAATACTCCATTTAAAGACAAGGGCCCCTCTCGCAACGTCAATATACCTAAATAATCCAAAGCCACCAGGAATAAGCTGGTCTGGCTGGCTCCGGCTCGCCACCACGCAGCTGTGCCCTCACCTGGTGCGGGAGCGGCTGCGGCTCCTGCTCCTGCTGCGGCTCCTGCTGCGACTGCGGCGGTCGCGGCTGTGGGAGCGGCTGCGGCTGCCGCGGCGGCGGCTGCGACTGCGCGAGCGGCGGTCGCGGCTGCGGCTGCGGGAGCGCCGGTCCCGGCTGCGGCTGCGCGAGCGGCTGCGACTGCGCCGGTAGCTGCCGCGCCGCGGCGGGTAGCGGCGGTCGGGCGGAGTCATGGGTCGGGCGTAGCGCGCCATCTGCACGCGCAGCTCCCTGCCGTCGTACATGCGGCCGTCCATCGCGTCCATGGCGTCCTCGGCGTCGCGGCGGTCGTAATACCTGCCAGGTCACACAAAACGAGTTATGGACCGCGTTGTAGCTGCAGTCAAATGGCGCCATTCCTCTCCAAATGGGCAGACGAGTAACCAATACAACACTGGAGAGTGTCCACAGGCTTTAGAGTCTGTCGGATACTCAATGGCAGCAACATTGCTGCAGAGTTTCATGCATAGGCGCAGTGTTCCGAGGGAGCTTTAAATTATATCAGCTTTTAAGGGTTATCATGAGGTTGGATATTTTTATCGCGCATTGGCATGCTTTCTATGTACAGAGGGGGACCGCTAAACTGGATGTGGGGGTGGGGAGGGTTACTGAATAGCCCCCATGATATTGGCTTGCTCAAGAGATCGCCAAAGTTACACAATAAACCTCTCCACTTGTTAAACCATCAGCACCATGTCACCTGGTTCATGTGCCAGGGATCGGCATGGAGAGATCATGCATCAAGGCTGATCAACTCTCGGCTCATAGCTTAGTGGCTGACTCTGATTCTGACTTAACTCACTGCATTAAACTGGTGAATTGGCCCTTTGACCCATGGTCCTGAAATTGTTTTTCTGTAAAGTGGGGAGTGAGGTCTAAATCCCAAGAGGTCAAAATCAACCTCTATTATTAAATGCTCAAAATTCGCTGTCATTAATTCTTTCAGACAAAATTTCAACACGTCGCATGCAAAAAAGTTTCTCCGGGACTTGTCTTCTCCTGTTTATCGAACAAAGTACCTGTTTTATTCTCTTTTCAATTTTCAACTGAGGCCAAAATGGTTTGCTGGAGATGCCGAAGAAATCTGAAAAGATACGTTTTCCACTTAAAATGTCGAATTTCACGACACTGCTTTGACCCCACCCAAATCCAGAAGTGAGCACTCTTAAATTCCACTCAAATAAACATTGAGCCTTTCCATTCGCATTCGGAATGAAACTAAGCATGCATACACCAAACCCTAACTGCCTTCAGAAATCTGCATACTGCGAAGCATTTAAGCAGACAGGGTGAGGGTATGCATCCGCTAGCAGTTTTTAACAAAACCTTTGGGTCAGATGCTCCAACACATACTTTCAATAGGTTTTGCGGTTTCTTGGACATGGCAACTAATGAGTGTTAACTTAAAGGGAGGTACTGCGAAAAAATTATTGGCTAGATCAAAAGGCCACAAGTTGTTTCAGAAGTCCTAATCTCATTTTTGCGAATTTGGCCTGCAAATACCTTAAAATTGCTCTCAAAGTCAACATTTCTAGACGACTTTGCCGGTACACCTCTTATCGATGTAAATGACGTACCTCAGGCTAAGGATATCAAATTATCTAAAAAACCGGTCCCATTTTTCCGAAGCAGTGACTTAAAAGTTTAAAACTATTAAATAAAGTTATTTTAAAAAAGCTATAGCCAGAAATAATATTAAAACAAAAATACAGGACTTTTAAGAAATCACAATTGACCAATCAGAACGTAAAGCCACCTCACAGGGGGGTCACGTGACCTTTCCGACGCAAAAGTTTCGTCATTCTGGGGCTGAAGCAGAAAACGACTCAAGACCCGAGGTACGAAACGGCTGAAGACTTGAGTAATTATGTTTTTTCGTTTCTAGGGCAAGCTAATTCATTTGATATTTTTTGAAGGCTTTGTAAAATTAATTCAAATTACGGAACATTCTTGAACGAGGCCTGAATGTGGTGTAAAGGGCAATGCACTGCAGTCATGTTTCTTATTTTGATGTGTACTAGTGTGAACCTTTAGTAGCCTCCATTTAGGTTTTATTATTAATTGCAGATTGTTCCTGAAAACATATGGTGAACCTAACGGTTTAATTACAGAATAAGGTGAGCAATTGCGTACCACATTCTAATGGCCATTTTAAGACACAATTGTATGTGCTGAAAACGAATTTAGCAACAATTGCTTCCGCAAATATTTTCTCCCATCGAATTTCCCTCCTATATTACCACGACACTACCACAGAAATGTCGCACGCGACCAATACCTCACAGCACAGCAACGCTACTGTTTATTAAAGATGCCAGATACCATGCCAGAATAAGAAGGATAAAACACTCCAAAATAAAAATCTCTACGTAACGCACCGACGCTCGTCAGTTTGTACAATGGCGGATGGATGTGATAGTTGCGAAATAAAATACTATCAGGCGCTTTCTGATGCGAGCGAAACAGGTTAGGTTAGGTTAGGTTAGGTTAGGTTAGGTTAGGTAAGGCTTAGTTGGTACTGTACGTTTTTATTATTAGACACACATCGCGATTGGCAGCACACAACGGAACGTAAGTGAGGGAGAACCCCACGTTGAAGGGAGGCGGAACGTGTACGATGCCGGTCGGGTGGAGCTTCGGCTAATCGAGCGCAAACGTGACTCAGCAGAGAAAACGTACGTCCGAAACCCACCAAGATTAAGATTTTTGACTGCGCCACACACCCAGCCAGCAGAGAGAGCACCTCCGGGACAGACCCGAACATGCGTGCGGTCGCTGACGACTGAAGAAAAGCGGTATGATATAGGAGTGGGCAAGGTGAAGTGTGATTTAGCTAGAGGAAGCGGGCCGCGTCCGTGACCGCCCGTTCAGCGCGAGGCCTCTTAAACAGTTACGCCCAGGAGGGCACGGACGCGGACCTGAGCGTGTATGTGAGTGGGCAGACTGGTGAAGGGCGTGACGCTAACATAAATAGTGTAGGTGATCAAAACGCGTGAGTGAAGCTCAGACCAGGACGTGTGAATGCGTGCGAAGGAGCGCGGTGCTGACATAAATTGTGCAGATGACCAAGATGAGTGACAGACCAAGAGTAAGGGTGGGATGGACAATGGTGGACGCGATGCACCAAGTCAGCAACGTGGGTGAGCTACCTCTTGGGTCACCAAAAATACCGCTTCCGATACGGAGCTTGAGACACCTTAACATCAAAGAATGTAGTGCACGAGAGATAGAATGGGCCCAAAGAAGGACCTCAAGCGGAAGTGCCAATCGGCCACATCACACCCACATCACATCACACCCATCACAACCAACAAACACATCGCTTGTTGGAAACTTCGATCCCTGTTCGACCCACGCGACCACCGCCCCCGACCCGCCACCGTCCCCGGGGACGAGCCGACCGACCACCACTCGACAACGGAACCCGGGATCCTGCACCAGTCCCCACGCGATGATCCCGTCTGTGTAGTTAGGTTAGGTTAGGTCAGTGTCCCAAAACCTGGGGTGCTGGGTGCAGAAAGACACCCAGTCAAGCAGAATTTTCCACTCACTTTTATATATTTTTTGCTGAATTTTCCCCTCACTTCAAACAATACTTACTATTTAATTTTACTCAGCAATACTTACTACAAAGGCCAGTTCCATTACCTCCTCTACCAACTTCCACTGGAAAAATAGAGCAGCAGAATCGACTAAGAGATCGCCAAATTAACTCGGCTCTTATGCGCTTCTCTGGCTTTTCTGCAAGAAAATCTGGCGATTTATATTTTTCTAGCCAATTATACCTGGCATCCTTTTATCCACCGATTTCAGTGGAACAACTGAATCGAAATTCTGGCGCGGGCAAGACGCTCAGTGCCCCCTGCCCCACCGGAGAAAGTTCTAATGGGTGAACACCACCACTAAATTCCACCACTCACAAAATTGGCGAGTGGAAAATTAGACACCCTAGCCTTGTGTTGCCAAAAAAAATGCTGACCACTTTGAAAGATACATTTCTGGAAAGCAGTTTATCTGTGCACATGACTTCTAGGCTTACATCCTTGACAAGTTGTTTTTGTATTTTTGGTACCAAGAATAGTGAAAACCAATTTTTGGTCATCTTGTTGTTAAAAGCAATTATCTTGAAATTTGTATGCTAAGCAGCATATTTTTTGACATTGTATGGTAGAAAATTGACCATTTATTTCGAAGAAAATAATTTCTATCCATATCAGCCCTTCATTGCTGCATCCACTCCCTGTGACACCCAAATCTACTCATGACACCCTACGACACCCTAGGCATAAATACGGTGATATTTAAGTTCAACTGAAAGTGTCCGGTACTTGAATTCATTGAAACTCTACACTTTCCTGAAAAATTTTTGGGCAACAAGAATGCATCCAGTTACCCTTGAAACATCTGCACTTTTTTGTATGGCTGGTCTACGGTGTGGACTTACCAAATCGCCGTCTTTACATCTAGTAAATAAAAGCGGCATCTTTAGGCTTTTTGAAAGGCCGGTTTCATATTCGTTGTTGCCAAAACATTGTTAGCCTTCCTCTTGGTGTGCTTTTAGTTGTATAATTTTCTATTCTATAATGATTTAGAAAATCAATTTAGAGCAATTTTCGAAATGCAAATTATGTTGCTCATGCGACCGGCAAGCGGAAAGCGATCAGAATTTTAAATTAGTAGTCGCTCTGACGCTGTCGCAACCCGCCGCACCTGGCTGATTGTAGACGAAAGGAAGAAACAACACAGAGAGGAGGCTGTAGCTTTGATTAGATATTGATAGAAAGCAGCATATTCCTATGAAGGTGAGCATATATGTGAAAAGAAGCAGGAGAATGGACAGGTAAAGAAAAGGAACTTTAATCAAGAGTCTGGAAGAGTTTATTGCCATGATAGAAAGCTTGTAGTTACATTTGGGTTAGCTAGGTGTAAACCAAGGCTCTACTGGGCCCTAGCATAGGTGTATGCGAGGTGCAGTGATTAAGGTCAGGAGTGGCCTCCAAAATTCCGATAACTATAGGTATAGGAGGGGTGTTCCGGACAGAAAAAAACTATACAGTGTATGCTTAGATAATTAATTTTGGCACTAGGTATTGCATGAAAAAATCCTTTTCATTTTTACCACCTGCCGATCTCGGAGGCCCCATCTGCAGAGTTGGTCTAAGGGGGCCCCGATATTTCGTCTCAGGGGCCTTTTAGAGCTGGTTGTGTGGAAGAGGAGAGGAGGGGCACTAGAGTTGGTCTAGGGAAGCCCCCCCCCAAGAGTTGATCTTCCTACCACAAATGTTAGTCTTGGTGGCCCCCAGAGTTCTTTCCCCTGAAGGTTGGTCTCAGAAGTCCCCCAAAAAGCTTTTTATTTTTGGAAATTCACCCAATTCCTTAAAAATTTGAAGACTGCATCATGGGGTTTCAGTTGGTAAAGATTTACCTGCTTAACCCAAATTTTTCACATGGTAATGGTCAAACAATGCTGCTTGGGGACGATTTAAAAATATTTACTTTGAGAAAATTAAAGGAAATATCCATTCCTCATTTCAAACAAGGGCTCTGAGAGTTTACCACCTGAGTACCCAAATTGGAAATTTTTTACTCCACCATACATTTTGGGGGAATTTTCCACTCACTCGCCATATATTCCGAGCTGAATTCTCCACTCGACACCCTAGTGCAAAACCTATTTTGAATCACTGGGTTAGGTTAGGTTAGGGTAGGTTAGGTTAGGTCAGGTCAGATCAGGTCTGAGTGGATGTGCCGATTTTGTTTTGGTCATTCCTTTTTATTCCATTCCTTCTGTATGACAGTGACAGAGCTTTTTGAAGGTTTTCTAGAGGTTTTATTAACCAGTGACATCGGTCGACTTTTGAATTTACTACAGGCTGCCCCCGCTCGTGCTACGATTCTGACACATTTCCAGCAGTTATTCGTGCTTGTTCTGCAGTGTTGTGTGGTGTGCATTGTGGAAGAAGCAATATTATTGAATATTTTGGAAACGGTAGGTCGGCGGAAAAAATGTTGTAGGAAATTTTGTAGGGCATGCTGCAATCATTCTAGTGAAACAATTTTTTATTTGTCAGTGATTGCTCACCTTATTCTGTAAATTAACCAACCTAACAACCAGACAAACAAAAAAGTCAGCAAACTTGCCACTGAACTTCATCCATGATCACTGCCATCCTGCATGGGGCTGCCATTTCAGTCAGGGAAACTATGGTCAAGCGTACCAAAAATTAGAAGCTTTTAAAATTGGGTACGCGTCTTCTATTTTATGGCACGCTGCTTCTAAAAGTTGGTACGCATCTTCTATTTTTGGGTACGGAAAACAGCATCAGCTTGACAAAATCATTCGGCGCATTTTTGTAACAATTGGCGCATGTTCTGCCTGGCACAGTTCGATTCCCGATAAAATTTTAGGGGGGTTTACAGTCTTGTGAAGAAAACTAAAGTCCGGTTTAATTTTTGCTAATTTTTGAAAGCCAAAAAATGTCTTAAGACGGGGAAGCACTCACAAATTTTGTCACAATTCTCTTTTCACATCGAGCGAACGCACGTTTCCATAGCGTCATCAGATTCTACGTCATCAAATACCCCTCTGGAACGCAAAGCTCAATTCAAATCCCACATCCTTGAACACGTCTCGGCGTCAAATGCGAGAGTGAAGGTGACGCGTGCGGTGCGAAGTGCGTGGAAATACTGAAAAAGTATGGATTTTTTCATCTTATGGTTGATGTGACTATGAGATATTGAAAATTAGGCACATTTATATCATATGCGAAGTATTGTGGTAAGACTGTGGCTAATCATAAGAGTTGAGGGTCATTTTTTCGTCGATGTCGTCCGCCGCTTTGCCACCATTTTCGTTTTTTTTTGTTTATTGCGTATATTTTTTGTTTATTTAATTCATGTAGGCCTTAAAGGAGGCCATTTCTGAAATCTACAGAGCTTGTTTAATATAAATCGACCAGGCATGTAGTGTAATTCTGCAGTTCTAGGTATAAACATTCATATTTACAACAGGAGGTATTTAGTACAATGCAGTTAATATTTGCAATGGTATTTTGGGTTCTTGCAAAATGAAAATGTTGATATGAATGATTGCTAATTTGTATCAATGCTGGTTATATATTAATATGAAGTCTAATTTTGAAATATTTGTTATGGTTTTACTGTTTCAACATGAGCTAAGGATTGTTATTCTTGTCTGCGGGTGCTACAAACATCAAAGTTGATTTTTGTTTTTGCAATGATTATGTTGGTATGTATAATTTTAGCATAATCTCAGGAAATTTGACATGAGGTTGAAGCTGACAATACTCGAAAGAGTCTTTACGGGGCCTGATTCTTCCGAAGACACTGGTCAAGGTGTGGGGAAAATGGCAATGGATATTGATATTGATATATTAATGATGACTTCTTGGGACATTTTGAGCAACCTTTATCTAGCCTGTACTTTTGATTGGGCCAGAATTTGTCCCATTTTGTTTTGGACACCGTCAACAATTTGGCTGATACTGCCCAGATTGGTAAGCTGTTCCAGTCAATGGTGGCACAAAATGTGAGATTATTTCTTGTTGACTGTTTGGTGGCTTGCTGCTTAACCATTCACAGATGATGTCCTCTTAAGCAATACCTTGGGGTTGAAAGCTTGATAATTCGGCCAGTTTGCAACTTTAAAAAACAAGTTTGTATATCACAATTATATTTATTCTTTAAAAGGCTAGGCCAGGCCTTTTCAATCTTTCTTAATATTTGAGGTTACTGATGTGCTTTACCATTTTTGGAGGATGCTTACATAGAAAAACGAACCAAAGCAGAGATATGTGAGGAGATCCCAGCTTGCAAAGTATGACATTTTCAACGAGATATTGTCGTGCAAGTGCCCTTGGGGACAGGAGCCAGTGGTGCAAATTTTATCAGCCTGGTGCGAATTTGCAAGACTGTGCCGAGGAAGGTGACAAACCAAACAAGTAATGGCTAAATGGTTATTAAGACAGAGGAGGGGGCTTGAGAAAAAGTCCTTAACTAATAACAGAGGTATCATTGTATCGTGCAGGTAGGAATGGGTGCATTTTTCTCCCTGGTGTATGGCATATTGGTGCGAATTTTCTGAGGCTGGTGGTGCGAGAAGTTTAGATGATTGGTGCGACTTGTCTGGCCTGCTGCCATACTTTGCAGGCTGGAGGATATTGAAACCAGTATTCAGGTCAATACATCAGCAAACGTTCGGGTGGAATGGGAGAGAACTCTGAAGAAGACAAAGACATATTCATGTTCGTGAAACCAAAGAGGATTATAGCTCACAAGTTACTTGGTTTCCGACAGGATCTCGACCTCACTGCGCCAGACCACGACGCAACACACGAACACAAGGACAGCCCCCCCTATGGAGCCCTGGCACTCTGTAGGGATTGCCCCCATGTCCTCTCTGGATCCGGCAATGGCTGGTTTGGTCTAAGCAGAGCCTATGACGGGGTAATGGGGTGGCCAGAATGCTCAAGTGCCAGATCTCTAGGCCTTTGCTAGGGTTGCAAAAGGTCCGGAATGAATGTCCTTTTTAGGGCCAAACAGGCTTTGCGGGGCTAGTGTTTTTAATTTTCTCTTCTCTGGACCCATCCCTGCCGAGGTCTCCGGATGACGTGAAACAGCAGAAAAATCATGGACGCCGGAAGGGAGGGCTCTTGTACATTTCACATGATAAACTTTAATAAAATGATAAGATCTGTGCAGAACTCGCATTTTCCAGGCTTCAAGTCATGGATGGAACAAGGGACCCTTGTCCCGCTCCCCCTATTCAACCCTCGGTGACCCTGAAATATCCCTTGTCATCTCCCCTGCGAGTATCAACGCCCCCAGGATGGGATGTGGCAACCGCTAAAAGAGCGGCGCTCTTACGATAGGATTTGGCACATCCGAACACTGGGGAATCCAAGGGGTGCCAAAATTGGTCATCCTTTCAAGACCTAAAAAAGTTTATTGCACCTACCTCCAAGGGCCAAAATTTGGGCCATTTCGAAACAATATGCTGTCGGATTTTTCTAAATTTGCCTCCCCCAACGTTGCTCCCAGATCCGCCATTGCATCCAACCATGTGCTTGATCATGTGCTTGATCGGAAGCCCTGGTTCCCCTCATAGTCGGATTTGGGATCACTAATGGGGGTGCTCACTGGCGCAGGGAGGGGGAGGGGTAAGCCTTACCCCCTGGGCTATGTTCCCCAAAAGTGGCCACAAGTTAGCAAATTTTCTTCCTAATCCTTGTTCGGTGATTTTCCACATGTTGGCCCCATATCTCCCCAACGTTGCTCCTCAGTTTGCATATGGGGGAACATGGCGGAGTGGCGCTATCTGGGCCAGAGGCGGCATAAAAATTTCGGTGAGCGCCAAAATCCATGGGGGACAAATTTTGTCGCTGAGCGTCAATTTTCGCTTCATGGGTAAAGTGGCATTTCAGAGGGACGTCAAAGGCCGACTGGGGAAGGGTGGCGCAAATACGCGGGTCCAGGGGGCGGGTGCCCCCCATCGACCCTCGGGGGCCCCTGAGATGGCCATGGCGACCCCTGAAATGGCCACGGTGACCTCTGAAAGGTCGATGGCGCCCTCCCTGAAATGTCGCTTGCCACCCCCTTCCTCCAGGATGCGAAAATAGGGGCCCATTTAAAGGATCTAGCGCCCACCTGACCAAGTTTTTCCGGCCAAAATGTGGTGCCCCCTGGTCCGCATACCTCCCCCTGAAGGTGGCCTGTTGCGAGTGCCAGCCCCCAGGATTGAGTTGGCACCATGCTCGGTGTGGGTGGCGCAGGCCAACCCAGTGTGGCTCCTCGATTAACAATCCTGGATCCATCCATGTTGCTGCATACTTCGCGTGGAGGCAGTAACATCGGGAATAGAGACTGAGGTGCGCCAAAATTGCCGCCGCACTCCTGTAATTCAGTGCTACATTGAGCGTACCAAAAATTAGAAGTTGCGTACCCTAAAATAGAAGACCGACCGGCCGGTGACGTGTGCCAGGAGGGTACAGTTTGAAGGCTCGTTTGAGCTGGTGAGCGAAGTGACGGTAGAGTGCAGTACTATAGCACATTGACTAAACAATAAACAATCATTAATTGAGTCAAAAAATTTTTTAGGTCATTTTCTTCCGGGTGACAGCCGTCCGAAATCAAGCCGCTTTTGCGTACCCATTTTTAGAAAAAGCGTACCAAAAAATAGAAGGAGCGTACCAATTTTTGGAAGTACCTTTTTTGGGTACGCTTGACCATAGTTTCCCTGACTGATTTCTATTCCCAGCACTCTGCATGAACTGATGGGAGCATTCCGCCCGGAATTTTGAGCACTTTCAAAGAACAGCTGTGATGTCACACTTTGTGCACTTCCCAGTCGGAATATTTTAAAGGACGCACCCATTGACACTGAAAAATGATCCTGAAAAAATTTCTGAGTACCTAAAGACGTACCTGACAAAGGCGAATCCTCTGCTTTCCTTGTTATATCTGTCACGAGGAATGTAGATATCACCGATTTCTCCATATTTCTCGAAAACTCTTCGCATATCTTCCGGTCTTGTGCGATATGTGATATTGTCCACCTTCAACGAGACCATCCGCTCGATGGCCGGCGGAGGACGGCCCCCAAACGACATAGTGCAAAGAAATAACCTCAGAAATTAACTTAAAATACACAAACAAAGCAAAACAAACTATACTTTACGTTCACAGGTTCTGCTAATACCCAAAAAAGTTTTAAGGGGTTTCAAATAACGCCGACACCGACGCGCTCCCAATCGAAGATGGCCGACGCGCAAGATGGCGGGCGGAAATGACGAAAGAAGTGATGTAAAAAAATAGAACACGTCACTTGAAATTTACATACTTGAAGAAGTAGAAACAAACATATCATGAAATAACGTTAAAAAATTGTCTGATTTTGTTAATTCGTTTCTTAAATTAAATCAAAACTTTGTAACGTTAAAGAAAATCAAGGGTATAGTGCTGGAATTTCATCACAAATATCTATTTACCACCAAATGTTGACGATAACTACCACATTGATGCCGAGGGCGATTCCTTCGGCGGGAGGGGGGGGGCGTTGACACTTCAAAGGGGAAAGTGCCAGGGGCGGATCCAAGAGGGTGGTGGGAGAGACCCCCTTGGGCTGAGCTTAATCTCTGCAAAAGCACCGCCCACCCCCGAAGGAGGGCCCTGCAGTGATGTCAGATAAGCGTTCCGAGGGAACTAAACGCCACCAGACTGCTGATCTGGGGGGCCAAACGAACTGCGTGCGTTAGCCCTCTCCCCACATAGAGTAAAATAGACTTCAAAGGGATATCAACAATTCAGATGCGGTTCAAAGCGATTTACTCTACAGCCCAATATTTGAGGGCATGGGGATGACTGTGGTTTGCCTTTATTGATGGCTCGGGAGCGGCGGGTGAGGCAGGGTGGTCTCCGCGCGGCTGCGATCGCTTCATGTTCACGACATGCAGTAAACACGAGGGGTGCCTCGACTCATGTCACCCTTTCGTGGCATTTGCACCAGTCGTGAACGTTTCAAATCCGATGTGTCAAAACGGAAATAAATGGTTATGGTTATGGTCTTGGGACCCCAGGAGTTGGGTTAGGGTTCCCCGAGGCTGGCCTGGGCCCCCCCCAAGAATTGGTCTCTAGGGTCCTCAAAAGCTGGTCTCAGGATTCCTAAGTGTTTGCCTCAGAGATCGGAGAAGGAGGGAGGGGGGAGGTAGAGTTGGTCTCGAGGGGCCTCGGTGTAAGTTTTAAGTGTAGTCTTTCGTCAGAGCGACCCTGTATTGGGTACAACAGGTGCAACACTGCCCGCCGCAACCCGGGCGGCACACGAGCCTCATCATCATTTTTGGCGTTTTAGGGCGCGCCGACATCTAGGGTCATACGACGCCCATAACACTAAGTAAAATACATAAGACATCTCCGCGACAAGTCAGGTGTTAAAACAGGTTAGGTTTTTAAACTTGTGTCAAAAGTTCATAAAAAATGAGTAAAATAAAATCAGTCACACGAGCCTTACCAACGGCAGCATGCTACACACTCCACGCTTGGCCGATCATAGGCCAGCTAGAATGGCAGGCTCAAGCACCGCGGGACCCCTAAGAGTTGGTCTCAGAGGTTGCCGAGTTTGTCTCGGGGCCCCAAGAGCTTGTTCCAAGGGCCCAAAGTCTTAGTCTCGAGGTCCCAGAGTTGGTCTCGGGGGAGCCGAATATGTTCAGATTTACCAAAATGTCAAGCGTTCAAGGTGAATCTGGCAGGTTCAGGTCTGGTGGGAGGGGAGGGGAGGGGCGGGGGAAGCCATATTTGAGCTACGGCGAGCGCCATTTTTGGGCAGCACGATCCACAGGCGGATCGGAGGGGCAAGTGGGAGCACTTGCCCCCTCAATCGACCCTCAGTGCCCCCTGGAATAATCACGGCGCCCCCTGGAAAAAATATACGGCGCCCACCTGGAATGTCGCTTCCCATTCCCCCTTCGCCCTCCTAGAAGTGAGTATTGGGCCCCTGCTGTAGGTTTCAGCGCCCCCTGATCGGTTTTCCTACCCATACGTTGAGTGTAGATAGGCATGCCGCATATTATTCCGTCACAAGCTCAATGTGTCGACGGGTCCTAAAAAATCACCACGAAGCGGTCTAAGCACCTCTATCGAAAACTTGGTCCCGTTTTGGAGACGTTCCCGGTTGCGACCCCGCGCACCAGTTAAGCCAGACACCCCCGTCCAGGGGATCTAACCATAACTTTCAGTCCCACCTCCGGTACAGCATTCCGGCACATTCAGTAGCTTAAAGCCGGCTTATTTCTGTTCCCATCCGTGACAGAATCCCCCGGACTGGTATAAGGCAGCCACTAACGTTACGCGCCTCTCATCCACATAAGGACCGTGGGTGGTCTCGGGAAACAGACTCGTGGGCGTGACACAGCCGGAGGGCAGCGCTCGTGCTATGGTGATCATCACTAAACCCTTCGGCCTGGCGGGAAGGGGGTGGGCGGCTTAGTGGATAGTGTCGGAATCTCCTAAGCCACCGGACCCGGGTTCTGAAGCCCCGGCGGAGCCTCTGAATAAGTCGACATGATCCCCCAAATCCCTCCCAACACGAGAGCTATGCGGCGACGCCGTATAACTTTGGCAGTCGGTGCGTCCGTTAAACCCCAACAATCATTATGATTAAGCCTGCCCGGAAGGAAGTTTTCAGTCTGAGCGACAGAATGTGCCGATGACGGTGGAAAACTCTCTGCTGGTTTCAGTCGCCGGCGCCTTCTGGAACATCCCAGGGCATTCTGATGATAATTAGAGTTTTAGGGCACTGCAGCTGCCGAGGCTATATGTGCCCGAAAAAATTGAGGCTATATATGCCCAAGGCATTCGTTACATACGCATCGCATTCGCCACTATCGTGATACGGCGCTGGGTAACGGCTGAATCATTATAAATGCTAGGTGGAATATACTCGTTTTATGGTTTACGGGGCTCTGAACTTTTCACGTTTTGATTGTTGAAAGAAGTTAAATTAATGCTCAGGCTGCCATGGATGGCCCGCACTGCACACCTCCATGGGAGCCCGCACATGTAGAGACACAGCAACGGCTGCGGAGAGGAACCATGGCTTCAACCATGAAATACGAAGCTTTCGCGTTGTTACACTGGCCAAAACCGGCCATAATTCGGTCGCTTTGAGGAGGTATTAGAGGCGCTTTGGGTATGCTGTGCATTTCAGCGCTGTATTGCGTGAATCTTTCACAAGTTCGGGCCGGCTCTGCACCTCTTATGTTAGCTTTAATCAACATTTTGACCTGTTCGTTTCATTGTTTAACGGGTGCTGCCCCGACATTGTGTGCGTGTATGTACATGTGCATTTATTGCTCTTTCTCAACCTTTTGGCTTTGTGACGAGAGATCGGCATTAAGCACCTCCCTGTCAGTGACACAGCTTCCGAAGTAGTTTTGCGTGGGTTGCACGTTTTAGAAAAGCAACTACAGTTGAGTATTTTGCGTGTGTTCGAATATACCTTAAGAAAATGGCACATGAAAACTAGGCAAAAATTTTAGATCCCAGCACGAGAACAGCAAAACACATTCACAGCGGAAGAATTCTGGAGATTCTTACTTCATTTTTTCTCTCGCGCTTCGGAAGTTCCTTATCGCGCAACAACACAAAATTCCAGTTCCATTGTAGAGCGCCAGCCCATGAAAACAAGCGGTAACACTTAGACAGTCGTGTATTATATGCATACTGATATTCATATGGGAGTACAATTGGGTTAAAAAGAGACCACATTCCGCTAAAAATTGGACTTGGTGGAGAGCAAGCGATCCCGAATGCTGTCAATTGCGATGGTCTCCAGAAAACACCACCGCGACAGAGACGTTTCAACGCCACCCACCAGCCCCAACGATAACCCTTGGTGCGTAAGGTCGCCGCCAGGCGGACGACCGTCGCTCGCGTTGCGCGCTTCTCGGCTTGTGCCACTATCGAGACGGAATCTCCATCATTATTTCCTGTCACAATTAGCTGCGAATATTATGACAACATTGATTGTTCCGGCCGGCAGTGAACCCTCGCTTCCGCTGGCGGGCAGCCCGTCACTCAGTGGGCATTCGTTGGTCCAATAGACTCGGATTAAGATCCCCTCTATCCTCGAACGCGAGCGCCCAACAGATCGTTGCCAATCTCGATCCAAGCACAGCAAACACTGCACCTGTTCCGCACGGACAACCCACCGGCCACCGCGCCACGCCCAGTCGCAACGGGCAGCAAGTAAAGGACTAGTTCCGTTTTTTGTCAAGTAGATGGCAGCATCATCGCAACAAGGAGCTTACAGCACGCATGAGTATCCCGATGGCGGCGCGGCTGGCGCGGGGCGGTGGGGCTCGTCCGGAGACGAGGGCGCAGTAGCGAGGGAGGCACGGCTGCTTTGTACCAGACTCGTCACTTCACACGGACATACACATCCTCCCGCGCCACAAGCTTCCCAACCCGGCCACTAGGGGCGCTACCAGTCACCTGTACCATCCACCTTTTAGGGCACGACAGTCGCACTCACGGGTTAAGAGGAGGTCAGAGGGAAGAATTAATAAAATAAGGCCAACGGGGAGTTTAAAGGGCTCAAGTTCGGAAGGCACGTATGATATTACTGCCAGACTGAGAAAGCTCGAAAACCACAGTGCGTTTGACTACCATCGCGTATACTGGATTCAGATGAAAGCTGTGCATTTGAGCGATAAGGCATATTCATCGTGGAAAAAAGGATATAAAAACATACCGACAGATACAAAAGATATAGAGGCGGGCGGGGTTCAAACAATAAAAGGGGGAAAGGCGACGCGCGCGCTTCTGCGGTGCACTGGTATGGAGCACACAGTCTGACAGAGAGGTATCCTTTGTGGGAGCAGGAGAGCATGAAAGCAGGGGATGGTTTCGTTCCAGGACAAGGTCGGGTCAGCATGGTTCAAACGCCAAGGCAGACGCTCCAAAGGGGGCAACAAAAGCGTTTAAAAAGTACCGCTTACCCTTTCATCGTTTTGGCTAGCCGCAAAATGCCCGAGTCATGCACGTACCAACAACTCCTCACAATAAACAGCACTTAGTCTAAAATAACCTTAACCTAGTCACGTATTTTTTAGTTTCGTTTGTGTTGTTTTATACACAGCATGTCGTCACATGTTCCACCCAAGGCTCTGTCCGTCTCTCTTTCTACCAGCCTTATTGGTCGAGTGTGGGCTGCCATGGCTATAGCGCGCGCCTTCGAGGGCTGCAACAGTTTCCAGTACACAACACCATAGTATACACTATACACACCGTAGGCACGTGCACACGCACAGTTCACAGTTGCGTAAGCGAGGCACCGCGGCCCGTGCGCAGTCTTGGCGCGGGCACGCGGCGCGCCCCGCCCAACGACCCCACTAGCGCCACCACGCCAACTGGCGGCCAAACAACGAACCAGCTCGTGAAGATCGACTATAGCATATCACATAGGGGCGTCTCCGCTGAGGACACGGGTGGGGGGATGGGGGCTGCCCCGGCCCGACACAACTCACACACTCACTGGGGACGGGGGCCCGCCGCACAATTCGACAGGACCGAAAGGAGCACCCAAATGAAATCACTCGGTGGCAATGTGGCAATTTCGGAAGATCAAACTCAACTGATCGCAGAGAGTGGTTGTTTCCTCTGCGAAACTCACAGCGCAGTGCTTCTGAGACCCTGGCGGTGTTTCAACAGTCCTTTTTCAAAGGTCTGGCGCCGCGGAGCGAGGTCGAAGACAGGCCGGGCGGCCTGGCTGATAAAATACAGCGGCCGCGCCGACCCGAACACGGTCACTCCACGCCGCTACAGACCCCACAGCTGCTGGCTTTAACGCTGACACCGCACCAACCAGACACGCTCACTGCCTCCAGCCGCAACCCAGGCAATCCACGCACACGCACACACGCACACCGACTCCACCACATGTTCTCACTCACCCACCTCCACGCACTCACGCAGTCACTCACTGTCACCACTCACTAGCTCCGGTGCTGAGTAGGTCTGTGAGTGAGCGTGCCCTCTCGGAGGTCCCGGTGGCAGTCCCGCAGTGTCAAAGGTCAATACAGTGTGCACCGTGCCCCGTCCCGATTCCCTGTCAGAAACTGTCCCACACCTCAGCACGGCGCCCAACCTGAAACTGCGGCAAGCTTGTGGCTAAGTGTCACATGATTGAGTGAATGACATGCATGCTATGACATAGGTGAGTAAGTTTTTCTTTTTTTGCTTTGACTGTGTTTCTGACCTGAATTTGGTTCTTCTTGCGCGTTGATAAGAAGTGTTCGTTGGCATCTCCGGGACATGTTGAAGCGTCCGTATCTCGTTAAGTAAGCGTTTGTACTCCAGAGGAAGACCACATCATAAGCGATGGTTCCCACCAATCACAGGCCGCTATACCGAGGGTGCGCGTGCTCTCAGCCAATCACAGCTCATCACTAGCGCACGGCAATACGCCAAGAGGCAACAACGGCAAAGGCGTGACGCTTGGCTCCAGGTCCTAAGACAGGTCAGTCCCCACTTCGACGCGCACGCAGTCTCACTTAATACGTACCAATTATCTTTTTTTGTCTATCATTTCTGGTCCTGAGCTATAATTATATCATAAGCGCATTGCACCCGATTGATTCTCAATTATAAATTCTCCTATAATCTGTGAAAGAATGCCAAGGAACCAAGCGAAGAGCACGAGGCCTGGACGACGACACGTGGCTTTGGCCAGTTTCACTGCTCTAAGTTGCCAGAGAACCCAAGAGAGTCATTCTAAAAAACGTTCTCCGTGTCTGCAGGTATCATTCCTCGGAAATAGGTCACAAAACAGAAAAAAACAGATTTGTCCGGGACGATTTTTCAACGGTGATCAGAAATCAAGCGATAGGTGAAGCAAAAGAAAATACTTTTCGGCAAACAAAGCGGCAGTATGGGGTCGCAGCGATACAGGCCAGAGCGACGCACCGCCGTCAAAAGGAACAGGCCGCAGTGCTGACACCTGACGGCGGGCGTTTGAACTAATCGGTGGCGGGAGACGGCCACTCACAGCAGACGGGACAGGGCCTGTTGTGGAGCTGCTGTGCACAGACAGCAGCAGCACAGCACATGACACCTGCACAACGGCACACGGGGAGGGACAAGGAGGACACGCTCACGCAACAGCAGTGGGGGTGCAGCGGCCGACTCGACGGCGGGGTTCTCCGAAACACAGGCTGACCTGGCGGAAATGGAGGGAGCACCTGAGCGGTACGGATGTCCCCGGTCAAAAGTACTCCAATCAAGCTGCGGAAAACACGACAGAACACAAAAAGGCCAGTTTCAGTCACCCTAATCCAGTAGGAGTTGTGACTAGGCAATAGCTGGTTAATAAAATACTTCAGAAAGGACGGAAAGCAGAACACGAAAACCTCGTACGACCACTGGTCGAAAATGCCTGAATCTGAGGGCGTTTAGAGGGGACAACATCTGAGGCTGAGCGGAGAGGGGTGATTGGGGGCGGGTCTGGGTGCAGTATCTGCCGTCCGGTCCAACCTCAATCATCACACCGGGTCAACACGCGGGTCACTGACCAGAGGTCACCAGGCGCGTCCACGGTCACCGCGCGTCACCGGAGCCGGCCAGCCGCCCCTGCACTCTCACCCTCAGGGCAGCGCCCCGGGCCCGGCAATGTACGGACCCGGAGGCACACGCCCGGGGGACTGGCCGACTCCCTGCACAGTGACCGGGACCAACACCCTCCAGCCCACAAACTTACAGCTAAAGCCGACGTCGTCTTGACAGGATCACACAAGCGAAGCAGACACAGACCTAGGGGCAGTCGGCGAGGCCAACCGGCGTGCTGATCACGGCACGGGCGTTGCTGGACAGCCAGATTTGAACTTGACACCACCGCATCCCCGCCAGGACGACGCCGGCCCGTCTTACACGCTAGCCTTACACCTAAACAGGAAGTTACCTAGAGCCATGAGGTATGCGGGAGAAGCGTCAACTCTGTGATATATCCGAGCGGCCGCAGCGGGCCGCTCCTCCGCCGCCGGGCACGCTAATTTGGTAGCCGACAGGCGATCTGACGACAGAGTCGGCGCCCGCCGGCGCACGATATGTAGAGCGCATCCACCATATCCAGCTCGACGTTGTGATCACCGTACTCATAATTATCCAGAATGGCTTGCATTCGCTGATAGGGACTGGGCATCAGCACACTTATTGCACTACAGATGAAAGAAGCATCAGTCGGAGTGGGTAACTCTCACCCTCGGCGGGCGGCACGCGCTCTGTGGGGCAGCACCCTCCACCTGGAATTCTGCTGCTGCTCAGCGTGCCAACAGGGTATTTACCGACATTTTCGACTCCAAGAAATGCAAAACTTAAGGTAGTGACACCAACAAACTATTCTCAGCACGGTATCTTAGCCAAATTCCGATACCCCGGATTAGGAGGAGAGAATCTTCCAATACGCGCACGTCCAAGATCATAGCTGTCATGAACCGGGTACAAAAAAAGACAGCCCAGTGGGTACGGCGCCAGCGATTCGTCAGGCTCGACAAATGACGTCACTTCCGGCCCTGAGCGCCGATGCTTCACGCATACACTAAACATCAAATTTGGTTTATCGGAAATAACATGATCGCGTTCACTTTCCGGGCGATGTTTAATTTTGCCCTCACGGAAATACTTGATTGTGATTGGCTGGATACTCCGTGACGGCGACAGTCAGCAGATTATCATTGGTCTATATCTGAGGCGCCGCCTCAGTCCCTCAGCAGCAAATAATTCGATTATGAAAGCTAAAACTGAAGGAGGCATCCACAGAGACAAATTCTGCCCGTAGAAAATCAAAGACAATTTTTCTCCTAAAATTAGCTTGATATGTGTGCGAAGAAATATGTTCCTAAAATTGGTTACTAACACACGAAATAACTCCACAAAATAAGGAACGTTCGCCTGTTTAAATTAAGGTGGAAGAAAACCCTCAAAAGAGGACAATTTAAATTCATTACTGAATAATCAAATATAAAATCGAAATCAGTATTTGCAGCGTCTGCAAGGACTTGATAAAAATCCAATATTGCGAAATATCAACATAGTAACCTTGCCCCATCCGTAAATGCACTTTTCCCCAAACCAGAAGTGCCGCAGTGAAGCTAGGCTTGAAACATAAGCAACGCCAGCTTAGAAAACATGGCAATGCTCCCTTTCCCCATTGTGTCCTCTTCTAGACATTATTTTCAAGAGTTTGGCATCCTTTCGGTTTGAAAGCGTTTTAATCTAATTTGTCCGTCACTAGTATTACGAACAGAATCCATCTCACGCATCACAGGAATTTATACTCGAACATAAATAAACCCCGCACGATTGCACAGACCTGGGAAAAAGGAACGAATGGACATTCTCAATATCGGAGCAGAAATACGCCCAAACACACATGCATAGCAGTTTGTGAGTTTCTGTTTTTAACACGTGCATTGACGGGGGCGGGTTCCCGTCTCCCTCGAGTTTTCTGGAGATGAAATAAAAAGGGCGGCGCGTATCGTCACCGTACTTGTTATACCTTTTCCCTGATCATGTTTACAACTTTCGGCAAAATTTTACGGTATGGTGGCACGCCTTGACATCTTAGTGACCTTAAATGTGACCCGACAAAAATAAGTTCGGATGTTTTCTATAGAGAATTGGATGGGCTATCCAACACCGTTTACCGTTTTTCGGTATATAGCTTGGCTCTTGAGATCTAAGGCGGGGGCGTGTACCCCTCCCCTGTGAGTTCCCCCGAGCCACCCCCAATGCGAAGGTGGCTCAGACCCCCGTCAATGCGTGTGTTAATCCCTATTAACATTAGCTTTTTTACAGAGGGAGTAGTCCAACGCTAGCAGTCGGAATCTTCACACTTCACGCGAGACTGGGCGTGGCAACAGAGCTGCTCTGGCGGGTGCCGGAGGCTCAGGCGAAACTCACAACGGCAGCACTGCGGGTCTGGCCCGGCCGGCCGGCACGTGTGCAAGAACGTGCGAACAGAGGGAACGATAACCCCTGCGCCTGGACACTGAACTCTCTCAATAATCTGATAATCCCAAATGAACTACCAAAACACAAGGCCAAACCGATCGCTTTTCTTTATTCTCGACATCTGAATATTTACACGAATTGTTCTTGGGCTGAAGAATACAAAAATTGTGAATTTCGTTGTCACGAGCCCAAGTTTGACGAGAGCCGAGCAGCACCCGCCAGACGATTTTCGAAACCCTCCGTCTGATAGCTGTTCACTGACACCGATCGGGGGCGTTGCTGTCCGATGAGTTGGCTGCAGCACACGACACGAAGGCGCCAACCCAGAGAAAGCAGGAGAAGCTCGCAACAAACCCCACACCCGCAGAGCGTGCTCCACTGATCAACCAGGGCCACTGAGCGCCCCCCCAAACCCTCCGCACAATGTGAACCAGCCAATAGTTAGGAGCCTCCGACCAGAGACTGATTCAACCACCGCAAATGCACCAGAGGGATCGGATAATATAAGTCGGCCGACGAATGCCGTCAGCTATGCCAACCAGTCATCGATACCGACAATTGACGGCGACCCGGCCCATTAGCGGGGACGACAGCCGCCGACACCGCACACACATAAACACACACAGCTGGACTCACACTGGTGCTGCGAGCCGCCCCGGACGGGGGCTCGCCTCAGCCCCTACAGTGCACTGGCACAGCCCCCAGGACAGCAGTTAAAGCGTAGTACCCGATGGGACAGTCATTCAGACGGGCCAGAGGCGCGCGCACTGGGCGCCAGTCGCCCCAGAGTCGGTCCCGGCACGCGTACGGTCGTCCCGACAAGCGTGATTATCATTGGCACATGGCTCTGTCTCGGCAGGTAGGACAGAGCGGCAGAGAGAGAGGAGCGAGAGAGACGACCATGGCTGACAGACGAGACGGCAACGTCACCGTCCCGCCGCGATGCTGGTGAAAGACTTCACTGAAGAGTGCGGCTCGCAGGCCCGCTGCCAGCGGGACGAAGGCCCGAGAAGCACACCCAGGCCGGGGCCGGACAGGTCTGAATTTTCACACGGTGAAGAGGTACGGGCTTGTCGGCGGAATGAGTAAGAAATATGGAGACCAGTTAACTGAGGTTACTTGCCACCCACAGTTAAACACGCGTCAATTCGCAGAGCTTCCGATAGCCAAAAACGTCACGGAGAGAAACGAACACCAAAACACGGCAAATCTAGACACGATGAACTATCCCAGAGCAGCAACGA
This sequence comes from Lepas anatifera, assembly GCA_034440635.1. Classification (NCBI taxonomy): domain Eukaryota; kingdom Metazoa; phylum Arthropoda; class Thecostraca; family Lepadidae; genus Lepas; species Lepas anatifera. Next base: position 173,574 of record JAOTON010000101.1, on the reverse strand, counting down.
GGTGAGTGGAGGATGTTTTGTTTCCAGAGCGCTGGACACGACCTGCAGACAGGCGGAGGAGACCACTAAGCGTTGAATACAGCTGGTAGGTGACACTGGGAGGCCGAATTTGAGCTACCGGTGCGTGGGACGCCGCTGTTGGGCAGCGGCGCCGACACGCCACTGAAAGACCACCATGGCCGCGAGGCGAGAGATCCACACAGACGGCGCCGCTGCGGCGGGGGGGCGCGCGCGCGCGCGAGCGCGGCAAACTACCGAAGAGAACCTGAACACGTTTGTACTGAGCACACGACAAGGCGCGGCGCTAGCGTGCCGTCACTCTTTGGTGCACACTGTCACACACTACACAGAAGCCGGGACCGGGCCGGGCCGGGCCGGCCCAGCCAATGGAAGGTTGCAGTATCACGACCGGCGGCTACAGGCCGGCGCACTTCAGGGCGGCGGCGGCTCTCGTCTCCGGCTGCTCCGCTGGTGCCGCCGCCGCCACCCGCTTAACGCTAATATCACACACCAGCAGCAGCCTCGGGGGCCGGGGCCAGGCCCATTGAGCTCAGACGCGCACCTACAGACCGGGTCAGACACCGAGGAGACCGGACGGCAGACGGCGGGGGCCGGGGCAGACGGGGGCGGGGGCGGGGACACTACTGAAGCTCGCACGTGGCAGCTGACGCCGTCTCTCTCTCTCACACGCCAGACGAGCAGCTGGGGCGCGGTACACAACACAGACGCAGACAAGGAGATGGCTGCTGCCGGCGCCAGGCGGCCGCGCCCCCTGGTGGGGTCGATCACTGAGAGCTGGCATCACATCGGCCTCCGAACCGGGGGCTACACAACAGGGTATTACCCCCACACAGCACAACACAACACAGGGCCGCGCGCCACGGCGCAGATGGTGCCGTGTCGCGATACAGGCGTCACCCGTACCGCGACACGAGCGACATCTACACCAGCGGCTCCAGCCGGCGGACATCTCACGGCCAGAGCAGGAGTCTGTGTGCTTTAAACCCACTGAGCTGGCCACCACACAACACGTCACTAAAACACGGTCAAGCGTGGACAATTCGGCTACCACTGCAGTACCATCCTACCCACAGGGAGCAAATACTTAAGTCTTAAATACTAGGTAAACAGCTGGGTATTCGTCCAGCGGACGCTCCAGCCACACCTTAAACCTAGACACAATGTCAAATCCACTGTTAGGGCACAGCCTCGCGCTTACCAAGGCTGCCGCGACCGCCACGCGAGGCGGCAGCGACTTCTATTTGGTGTCGTTCCACCACCGACCACCCCCCACCTGGCGGAGCGTTGTAATCAGCGGACATGATCGGTCAGAACCCTGTTTCACTCACCCTTCACTGAGGGTACCGTGGTGGGCGAGGGGTGAGCACGATTTGTGAGGCGGTCCTGAACACCCCCCTGTGTCTGGAGCCCCGCTCAGACCACCCAGCTGGCTACATGGTGCACGCAAATCACCCACATGAACGCCCTGAGCGTTAGTAAGTGCGGAGTTGTGGGTTTGGCCTCTCTCTAGCATCGGCGTCTCACTCAAGCACAGCACTCCCTTTGCCAGGGCGGGAGGGCGCGCAGACGCCACCGCCGGCGCCACATTCACTCAACCATGCACATCCACACAGCACAAGGTGACCACCACACAGTTTCAATTCAGCCAACACGTTCCACCACCGACACACAGCATCTAGTCATCGCCCTCGCAGGGGCGGCGCAATCATCGACACATCATCAGCACCCTCAGTGCACACCAGCGCGGCGGTAACCACCCGGGCCGCTCTCAGAGCAGGCTGGCTCTTCACACTCAGGCTGGCGGCTGAGCGCGCCATCTGTCGAACCAGCCACCTGTACACACACCATTCTCGCCATCGCCCGGAGGCCAGCGCGCTTCTCCCAGCCTCCACGCGTCGTCTCTGGCGTCTGCGGCGCGCCGTCCGTCCAGCTGTCGCGCTCCGGCGGTCCGTCGGCCGGCGGCAGCCTCTCCAGCAGCTGCACCAGCTCGGTGATGGTGACCGTCTCGGGGGACGGGCCTGACCTACCTGGCGGGCCGGACCCGGCGGCGACGCCGTGAGGCCGCCCGAGCGGCTGAGGCGCCGTCTGGGAGGCCTACAGCAGGCCGTCGGGCAGGTAGGGACCGCGCCCGGCGCCGTCGTCCATGCTGGCCGTGGCCCACAGCGTGCTGTTGCCGCCGCTGGCGCTGCTCCAGGCCATGTTGGGGCCACCTGGCGGCGAGCATCAGCGTCACACTGCTGGCAGGGCCGGCAGGGGGCAGAGCGATGCGTCTCGTCAACCAACACTGCAGAATTTATCAGCGATGGCATCGGTGTTTTAGACATAATCTATCTATCGGTGTTTTATATAAAATCTATCTATTGAAAGCTAGTCGAAACATCTCATGGTATGTACCATTTGAGTGCCCCGCAATACCAATTTCCTACGCAATCACTACTTCCTCCATTAATTCTACTCTTCAACTCCACAGGTGTGAGCTACCTAGTACACAGCGGTTCCACCACATATCTGCGAACACGCCATGCCGTCTGTACGCCGTCAGTGAACCGCGACTGACCGAGGTTGTCGACCATGTCCTCCCAGGCGGCGCTGGCCGGCGGTTTGGAGGAGGGCGGAGCGCCGGAGCTGACGGGCGGCGACTGGTTGTAGCCGCCGCCCGGCTGGGCGCCCGGCAGTCCCAGCTGCTGCAGCAGCTGGTCGGCGTGATCGTTAGTCACCGCCTCCGCCATGATGGTGGTGTTGCTGAGCACGCAGTTGTTGAGCGCGCCCTGAGCCTGTGGAAGGTCAGTGGGCACGGGTCAGATACTCTGAGGTCGACACTAAAGATAACCAGCGTGGCTGAGATGGTCTGATTCATTCTAAAACGAGGTGAACACCCAACCACTGACGAGACACGAGCCAGGACAGGATGCATCCCGACACAGCCTACCTGCACTAACGCGCTGAGCTTTCTTCAACAACACTTGCCTACTCAACAGAGCACTTCACCGACTTGTCAGCGCACAGGACGTACCGCCGCTGGCAGCGGTACACGTACCTTGGAGGCCTCCTCGCGGGAGCTGTACTTGACGAGAGCCACGCCCTGGCTGAGGTACATGTGGAAGGTGTAGAGCGGTCCATGCTGCATGCACAGCGTCTTCAGAGTGGAGCCGTCGATCTGTGGGGGGCGGGCAGGGGTGAGACGTGTACAGCAGCTGCTGCGGCTGCCGCACAAACACGCGGCGCCGCAGAGTGTAGTGAGTGTTGAAACACGCCACAAGTTCGTCGTCTCATGATATGGAGCACACCATTTCAACTTTGCCACCAACACACCGAGTGCTGAGGTCATATGGTGTCGCCAATCCGTTTTAAGCTGCGTCCTACAGCCGAAACTCGACTGACAAAACAAAACAGACGGCCGCAGCTACCGACTGATCTGTCTGATCCCTACAGATGGCCGCATTTCCCGACTGATCTGTCTGACCCCTACAGACGGCCGCATCTCGACTGATCTGTCGACCTAAGATGGCCGCATCTACCAACTGATCTGTTTGACCCTACAGACGGCCGCATCTCCCAACTGATCGACACCTACAGATGGCCGCATCTCCCGACTGATCTGTCTGACCCTACAGACGACCGCATCTCCCAACTGATCTGTCTGATCCCTACAGATGGCCGCATCTCCGACTGATCTGTCTGACCCCTACAGACGGCCGCATCTCCCGACTGATCTGTCTGATCCCTACAAACGGCCGCATCTCCCAAATGATCTGTCTGATCCCTACAGACGGCCGCATCTCCCGACTGATCTGTCTGACCCCTACAGACGACCGCATCTCCCAACTGATCTGTCTGACCCCTACAGATGGCGCATCTCCCGACTGATCTGTCTGACCCCTACAGACGGCCGCATCTCCCAACTTATCTGTCTGATCCCTACAAACGGCTGCATCTGACCAATGCCGGTCTGACCAATGTCTGACCAATGCCGGTCCGCTGCCTTCGGCCCCCCGGACTCCAGCGCGCCTGGTCCGTACCTGGGCGGTGAGGTTACGCAGCAGAAGCCAGGCGGACCCGGCTCCCCATCCTCCGCCGTGGACCGGAGCAAACGCCGACCTGCAGCCGAAACGGGAGCGTCACATCAACGCACCCGGGGAGAGAGGAGGTAACGGCAGGGAGTAGAGATAACGGCACAAAACAACCGCACCGTGAATGGCGGGGGGGGTGGAGGTAACGGCAGGTAACACATACGCGTGGGGGGGGGGGACTGGGCTGAAGCAACGCAAACCCTTCTTCAAGAAGGACGATTTTTCCCAGGGTGCTAGGTGCCGCCAACCTCTAGCCGTAAAGAGCTCCGTTTACTATTCGTACTGAGGATTGTCACTGACCTCTGTTCGTACTGGGAGGTGGCACCGCCGCGGCCCCAGCCGCCGCCGCTGCTGACGCTCTTGTTGAGCCCGGGCGGCGGGCCGCGGGCCTTCAGACTCCAGTCGGCGCCCGAGTCCCACTTGCCGTTGGCGGACATGCTGCCCGGCTTGCTGCTGCGGAGGAGGGGAGGGCGGTCACGGCTGCGTACCGGCACAATGAACAGCTCAGGAGAGGATGGTGACAGGTCTCAATCCCGCCAACGGGCTTCCCGATGTGTCATCAAATCGATATGATAAAACTATTGTCTGAAGAGACGAGTAAAATGAAGACGTGAGCTTTGAAGTAGACGGCTAAAACACCACGGTTAGAGCTAGCCCACTACATTCATTGAACAACGCTTCTCTTTGCAAGAACTTCTTTAAACATCATTCCATCACGCATTCAGAAACCCCAATAACTCGTGATTCTGTTTCATCCGGCTACAGGTGAACCGATGTCGAGAGTAAGGCTAGTTAGGCGATGAAAACCACCAGCCCGCTGAACCTCACGACGAGCCGACCCCGACTCTCCAAGGGGGACGGCACGGTCCCCTAGCTGCACTACCCGCTCCCGACTCACCCGTTGGGGTTGAAGCTCCAGGTGGAGCTGCCGAAGGTGTCGGCGCCGTTGCCGGTGGGACTGGACTTGCCGGCCTGCTGCAGGGAGAGCAGGTCCTGCTGTACGGACGAGGAGGAGGTCAGGCCCAGGGCGGCACCGCGGGCCGAGCCCGGCGTCAGGCCTGGGTCATCCTCCGGCGACTTCATCTGAGGGGGAGAGGGAGGCGTCAGACAGGCAGATGGAAGCAGATGAACAGAAACAAATGGAAGCAGATGGATCGACGATAGGGAAAACTTCCTACTGGGTGCGGAAGACCAAATAACTTTTCTTTAAAACTCCATTTAGAGAAGGACGAACACGGTAAAGAAATGAGCAAGAGTGATGATGATGATTATTGGAGTTTTAGGGCACTGCAGCTACAAAGGCTATATGTGCCCGGAAATAAGCAAGAGTACAACAAACCGTTCCACGGGGCGCTTTCGTCAGACAGAGAAGGTAACCTACGGTCAGGGTTGCCGCCTCCACCTACTCCACTCACCCGCCAGGGTTTGCCGGGCTCGAACTCCGGCACCAGGTCGTAGCTGTTGTGTGCGACGCCGGAGCCGGTCGGCCAGCCTCCGTCCTTTCCCCTCGGCCACGCTGGGCGTGACGGCAGCGCCGTTGGTCTCCGGCCACCCAGGCCTCCCCGCCGACGCGGGCCGAGGACCACGTGCTGTCTCCCATCAGAGACAGCGGCGGCGATTGGTTGGATTTGGCGCCAGAGCCGGGAGCGCGCGAGAACTCCTCCTCCGGCCGGTACGGCTGCAGAGAACGGAGGTGGCGAGTGATGAAGACGCCGTAATTTGTGAGCATTGCTGTGAGAAATCTGACGGTATTCTTTACAACTAAAGAGGTGGCATAAGCAAACTACACGATAGTCGCGCACCTTGAGAATAAACCAGAATAAATGTCTGAGAGAGCTATTTGGCAAGGAAATCATAACTGAGTCCGTAGCAAAACATTAATTGGGGCTATCGTGAGAGGAGAATCAGGAGCACAGATGGCCTGACACGACAGCAATACGCAAACATGCCATATACATAAGCGTGTCTCAAATTCAAATCTGTACCGGCAATGTTCACACTTTCATGGATATTAGCTTCCCAGGCCCTGGAGCTGAGCCGGTACCAGTTAGCGGCTGCCAGTCCATCGCGCAGCTCACCTTGTCGGAGGTGGGCAGCTTCCACTGGCTGAGGCGGCTCTGTCCCGACATGAGCGCCGGCGTGCCGGGCATCTCGCCCCGCAGCGGCGCGTCGGCCATACCGGCGTGCAGCGCCTGCAGCTCGGCCGGACTGGGGTGCTGCTGCGGCTGCTTGTACAGCTGCTGCGGCCCGCCGCCGCCAGCGGCCGCCAGCTGCTGCTTCAACAGCATGGCCTGCTGGCCGCCGATCTGACTCTGCGAAACACGCCGGGATAGGTAATCTGGCGAGCCGAGGCCGCCCCCGCCCAGCGCGCCGACGCCGCCGCCGCCGCCGCCGCCGGACAGCGACTCCCCCTGCGCGAATACCTGCGCCTGCCGGGCACAAGCACGCGCCATCGTTAGAGGGGGCGCTGCGAAGCGGCGGCGGGACTGCGGCGATAGTGGGAAGGCCAGAGACAGAGCGCAAGAGAAAGAGAGAGAAAGAGATGGCGTGGTTAACCCGGTGCTATGTGATACGGAGGCACTGACTGGGGTACCGATGTTACTCCGCGATTCTACTGCCAAAGATACGAAGTCAGCTGACTTCTAGTCGTTGAGCTGGTCAATGCTGATGCCGAAGGATCATTTAATGTCTATCCAACTCGGCTTTTTCGAACGTTTCACAATGATTTCGACAATTACAAGCGTCGGTTAGCAAATACTAAACAGAATTTTCCAGCTAGCTGACTTTTTCAACAAAATTAGCAGCCTCGTGACCAGGGCGGACGTAGAAAGCATACCTAGTCAGGGGAGATGTCGCGTAAACGACTCCCAATTTCGCGTAAACTCCCGCAAACTCAGCGGAGCAAGACCAAATCCTTCAGCATTTTACCAAAACTAACAAACACCATTCGCAATGATATTACTGACAGCCGCTTCGCCCGGTCATTGCGATGGAGCGCCTGAAACCCTGGCATGAAGAGCGGCTTCTTGAAGCTGAATTTGCTACACCGCGATGTTTTCAATATAATTTAAAGAACCGTATTTCTTTAGCATTAGCTTTGAGCTTGACCGAAACTTTCTTTCAGCCCATGTTAAATGTTAGCGATAAATATAGAGATTACAGAAACACACTGACTACAATTTGGAGCTCAAGCCCTATTAAAGCCAAGTGCAAAGAATAATGCCTCATGGACATTTATGCCCAGGAGATGGCGATGGACACATCCACCAAATGTGCTAGTGTAAAGTGGGCAATGCCTGGTGTCTCTGTAAGTCGTGAGATGTTCAAAGCGTGAATTGGCACGGATGGCACCAACAGAAGCGGGCGGCACTGGCACGCATGAAGCAGGGCACGAAATGGTGGCACACTCGACCGGTTCACAGCACGCCAACCAAGCCAGGTCATACCAGCCGACGGCCAGAGGGCGAGGAGTTGGCGCGTGGCCGGCAGGGGAGGATCTGTTCCCCTGGGGGAGCCGTGGAGAGCCATGCGCACTAAGTGCTGGCCGAGAAAATAAAACGCTAAAATTCTGAAGAGTGGGGTGAATTAGCAAACAAGAAGACTGCAATAATTCTGAGGTTGAATACGAGGCAAGAGAAGCAGCTGGCTTCGGCAACACAATGAAAAAGTGTCGAAATAACCAAAGCCACGAGAGCATGCGAGCTCTACGGAGGAGCGGTGAGGGCTGGTGAGGACGGAGAAGCCATCACCGCCAGCCCTGGCACCAAGCAGCGTCAGCTCCGGCAAGCACGCTCCCCAGAAACCGCGGCCAGGACGCGCTCAAGGAACAAGGACCACACGGCAAGTCACACCGCACACAGCGTCCCACCACGGCCGAACAGGCTCAACTGGGTGGGAAGCTCGCGCGAGCTGCAGAACACTCAGAGGAATCCCGACCGGTATGGTACAGCCGGGATGGCCAATCACGATCCTGACACAGTCCTGCCACCTAACCAGTCAGACAAGGAGCCACCTCTAGCACATCAACCCTGCACTGACGGCAGACAGCAATGACGAGTCTCTCCAGCGTGGAGAGAACACCCAAACTTCCTCCGTCTAACATAGCTGCAGCGTTTGTGGTTTCATATCTCCAGATTAGCATTTTAAATAAAGGTATGATTAATTTTGTCCCCGCTGATTCTGTCTGCCCACGAATTGACGTCGACACAACGCTAAGCGATCTCATCATAAAAATATTGCCGTTATTTCCCCAAAACTGTTTACCAGCGCGCTCTGCTCGGCCCCGAGTACAGTCTCTGGCATCTGTCTACCGAACCACTGATCTGTGCAGCCCGCGTGGATGAATGTCAGAGACTGTGCGGCGGCGCGACGTCGCACCTAAACGTTTCGTGAGCATTGTCTCGTTGAATATTCGCCCGTGCGAATTGAACTGAATTGAATTTCTGTTCGTTTATAGTGGTGACAAATCCATGGCGGACAACTACCCATGATATTTCTTTTAACAATTTTCGGTAAGCAGCTTAAACACGGGTATCTTTTCGACAGATTATAAACAATTAGTGTCGCCGTGTGTGCGGGGGTTAACTCACGCGAGGGGTAAAAATATTGACCCGACAGTCGGCTTCAAACTCAACAATGAACAAATGTCCCGTCTGGTCACCTATATACACGGGAGAATCAATCTATCCCACCCAGTCTTACGCGTGTGTTTAAGGCGCGCGTACTCTCTCTGGTGTTTCTCCCGCCCCGGGCCCGGGTGATCCTCCAGCTACACTGACAGCGCCACTGACCGACTGTACAGCATCCTCTCTCACAGCCCTTCTCCCCCCGGCCCGGGCGATGCCCCCAGCTACACCGACAGCGTCACTGACCTGACTCTGCTGGATCTGGCTCTTCACACGCATGATCTCCATCTGCAGCTGCTGGAAGTGGTGTGAGCCGGCCATCACCTGTCCGCCCCGCATCAGGTGCTGCTGCTGCCGCGTCAGCTGGTCCAGCGTCTGCACAGGGGTCACACAGGGGGTCACACAGAGGTCATGAAGAGGTCACACACACACAAACACCATAGAACACATACGAGGATTTTCTTATTGAGCTTATACCAATAACAGGACCAAATGTGTTTTGTTGTAACGCCATTTTATTGCTCAAGACTGTACCTGGAATGATCTATTTTCTCATGGTGCTAATGAAAATAAAATACAGAAGTCAGAGGTTACGAATATGCCACGGGTCTCACAAGGGTCAAAAGCCAGACAGGAGTCACACACAGTTTACGCAGAGATGGTACAAATGCTAATTAGAACCACATCGAGCTAGTGTGTCACCATCACCGTTACCATCAACACGACTCACACATGCGGACAGTACGGACACCGTCAGGCGCCGTTCGGGGTGCGTCGTCCGTCAGCGGGCGCCGCCCTTGACACGGATCTGACCGCGGCTGTACCTTGATCTGAGTGAGCAGGCCGTTGAGCAGAGTGAGCGTCTGCGGCCCCATCGGCTGCTGCAGGATGGCCGGGTTGAGGTGTCCGGCGTGCACGGCCATCTGAATCTGGTTCACCAGCGGACGCAGACCCTGCGCCGAGCTCGACTGACCCTGCTGCACACCGGGCGGACGCCGCCGTTAGCCGCCAAAACGCACACTGGGGCGGACGCAGCTGTTAGCCGCCAAAACGCACACTGGGGCGGAAGCAGCTGTTAGCCGCCAAAACGCACACACTGGGGTAGCGGCCGGTACGGAGGAGACAGAGCTGATCAAGAGGGTCTAATGCGGTCTGTGAAGGGATGGTTGCCTACAAAGGATAGTGGTCTATTCCTTCTTTTTATGATGGAGAGGTTTTGGTGCGCATCATTCGCGCCGGTCTCTGTTCGCCCAGAACGCTAGGCATGGAGGCACTTCACGGTGAGGTCGAGAGATAAAAATATAATCGAGCAACAAAATAGACAAAACGGTAGCCGCTTACGATACAAAGAAATGTATAGTTCGTTATCAAAGTTTGAATTTCAGGAAACTCTTTTATCACAAAAAATAAAACTCAACAATTTAATGGACATTGAAGCTTAATTTGATGATTTTACCATATTTCCTATTTGAACCTTCGATGGGCAACGCAAGCGAGTTACAATCACCGCTGATAGATCAGGAAAATGCACTACTACCTGGTTGTAAGGTCCTGGCTGCATGAAACGAAAAAAAGGCGGTAAGAATATTTCATAATCATTCGATTACGACCCGTCCAAAAATACCAGTGTCTGAGGTAGACTAGACTCAGTCTAGTCTGGTGAACTCAATTTAAGCATGGAGTATGTATAACGCTAGATCTGACCTAAGACTAGAGAAAACCGGCTCATAGCGTACATTGCACGCAACTAGGCATCAGGCAAACCCCTCGAACTAAACACGGCCGAGCCGACGAGACCGGAACCTAACAAACGCCGCCGTGTGACCCTCGGACCAGAGCAGAACACGGCAGGGGGCGGCTGGGCCACCGTCCCTACCTGTCCGGGGAAGCGGGAGGACTGCTGCGACTGCTGCCGCAGCAGCTGCTGCACCGCCGTGGGGTTGCTTCCACCGTGGCCCTGCCGGCAAAACGGCGGCTCTCTCACCCACGGGAGGCGAACACGTTGATTATATAATTCTTCACTAGCGAAGGAATGTGGACGGTCGGATAGGATTGTTGAAGATCAATGGTCATCACCCCTTCATTTAAATCCAAGGTGTTTTAGCCCCAACATATAACTGCATACCAAGTTTCTTTCCAGTCTTGAAATGAATGCAATCAGTCCAACGAACTTATTCATTTCAATCCAGGCGAAACCCTGAACAGATACGATGGTGTGCTATCACGTTAAGGTGGAAACCGGCGTCAGTACGTCGGGAACTAGCGTCGGTCAGTCCAGCCGTCCCCCCACTCACCGAGTTGGGCATCTGCATGTTGGCGCCGCCGCCGTAGTGGATGTGTCCCGGCGGCGGCATCTGGGCGAACCCGTGCTGGTCGAACGGAGGATGGTCGGGAGCGCCGCGCCAGTCTCCGCCGGAGCCAGGCCCCCCGGCCAGACGCAGCTGGTCCACCGCGTCCTCCAGCGTCAGCGGGTTACCGCGCAGCATCAGCTCCACCTCCTCCGGCTGAGGAGACGGGCACCGCGTGGAGAGGGGGTTAGAGACGGGCGGCGCGGTGGAGAGGGGCGCTAGAGATGGGCGGCGTGCGGAAGGGGCCTAAGACGGGCGGCGTGGTGGAGAGGCGCGGCGGGGGGGCTAGAGACGGGCGGCGCGGTGGAGAGGGGCGCTAGAGACGGGCGGCGTGACGGAGAGGGGCGCTAGAGACGGGCGGCGTGACGGAGAGGGGCGCTAGAGACGGGCGGCGCAGTGGAGAGGGCGCTAGAGACGGGCGGCGTGACGGAGAGGGCGCTACGCGGCGCGGTGGAGAGGGGCGTTAGAGACGGGCGGCGTGGTGGAGAGGGGCGCTAGAGACGGGCGGCGTGGTGGAGAGGGGCGCTAGAGACGGGCGGCGTGGTGGAGAGGGGCGCTAGAGACGGGCGGCGTGACGGAGAGGGGCGCTACGCGGCGCGGTGGAGAGGGGCGTTAGAGACGGGCGGCGTGGTGGAGAGGGGCGCCAGAGACGGGCGGCGTGGTGGAGAGGGGCACTAGAGACGGGCGGCGCGGTGGAGAGGGGCGCTAGAGACGGGCGGCGTGGTGGAGAGGGGCGCTAGAGACGGGCGGCGTGGTGGAGAGGGGCGCTAGAGACGGGCGGCGCGGTGGAGAGGGGCGCTAGAGACGGGCGGCGCGGTGGAGAGGGGCGCTAGAGACAGGCGGCGTGACGGAGAGGGGCGCTAGAGACGGGCGGCGCGGTGGAGAGGGGCGCTAGAGACGGGCGGCGCGGTGGAGAGGGGCGCTAGAGACGGGCGGCGTGGTGGAGAGGGGCGCTAGAGACGGGCGGCGCGGTGGAGAGGGGCGCTAGAGACGGGCGGCGCGGTGGAGAGGGGCGCTAGAGACAGGCGGCGCGGTGGAGAGGGGCGCTAGATGGGCGACGCGGTGGAGAGGGGCGCTAGAGACGGACGGCACGGTGGAGAGGGCACTAGAGACGGGCCACGCGGTGGAGAGGGGCGCTAAAGACGGACGGCACGGTGGAGAGGGGCACTAGAGACGGGCAAATGGCGCGGTGGAGAGGGGCGCTAGAGACGGGGATGTAGTGGAGGGATAGCTCAGCCAAGGCTGGCACGAACAGAGGGGGAGGGCTGGTGACAGTTTCAGAGGTGGAGGCACCACTGTTATGGAGAGAGTTGCTAGACACAGAGGATGGAGCAGATGGATATCTCAGCCAATACTGGCAAGAGCAGAGGGGATGGCTGGTGATAGTGTCAGAGGGGGAGGGGGCAGCACCAAGGTGGTAGAAAAGGGCGCCACCGTCCGGAAATTGACAACTGTGAGAAATTGAAGGGACCGGGAGGTGAACTGTCCGCTAGCAATCTTGTTCCCACCAGAGGAAGGACTGAGTACGTTTTCAACTGGATCAGTGCTGGATCGTCAAGATTCCAAACAGCTGCCTTTTCAAGGTGATCAACGTCTGTGTGTGTGTTTTTTTTTGGTTTTAAGGGCACGTCAGCAACAAATGACTCTAAAGCATTCATGGGAAAAGCATTGCGTCTCGCTGCGTTACGAAATCAGTGAAGTGAATAGTGATTTAGGACCCCTTCCGTAGCGAAGCCGTGTTTTCACGCCCAAGAAGTTAAAAATCTGCAGCTTTGTACATCAAATGTAAAGTGGTGCCCTGGGAAAAGATAAAACATCAGGCCACCAGCACAGACACAGCAGCGGACGACACCCACCTTGAAGCCCTGTTCGGTGAGGGCGCGATACTTCTCAAACATGCCTGCCTTGGACGAGCTGTGCATGCCGGAGGGTCCAGAGGGGCCGGCCCGGCCGCCCTGGGGACGCACACAGCACGCGGCGGGGTTAGTGCACGTCAGAGGCAGGTTAGACGGGCGGGCAGCCATCCCAACTGTACAGGCGCACATCACAACGGCTCTGCACTGGTGCCCAGGCACAGTGCCACGGCTCTGTACAAACCTGGTACCAGGCACAGTGCCACGGCTTGTACGGGCACCAGGCACACCAGCGGCTCTGTACTGGTACCCAGGCACAGTGCCACGGCTCTGTACGGGCACCCAGGCAAGCACAGCGGCTCTGTACTGGTACCCAGGCACAGTGCCACGGCTCTGTACGGGCACCCAGGCACAGTGCCACGGCTCTGTACTGGTACCCAGGCACAGCACAGCGGCTCTGTACTGGTGCCCAGGCACAGTGCCACGGCTCTGTACTGGTACCCAGGCACAGCACAACGGCTCTGTACTGGGTACCCAGGCACAGTGCCAGGGCTCTGTGCCACAGTGCCAGGGCCCGGTGTTGGCACTCTCAGCGTGAATAGACACAGGTGGGGGCAGGAGCGGGCTCCCGGCTCCTGTGCGGACACACCACAGGACGGGAAAGCAGTGACGCCGCGGCGGCAGCACCAGCCTCGGCAGCCGCAGCGTTAGTGTGATAAGCGGCACACGCCGGCGGCGGGCAGGCGCTCACCTTCCAGTCCATCTCCGGCTCGGCCCAGCCGCCCGGCATCCCCGGCATGGTCGGCGTTTTGGGCTTGCCGCCCCAGCCGCCGCCACCGCCCCACTTGTCCTCGCCCCAGCCGCCAGGGGGCGCCTCGTTCCAGCCGTTACGAGGAGGTCTTCCCCAGGGGTCCATCTCCTGCAGCACAGCGGGCGGTGAGGTCACGGTCACAGTCACACGGCAGCCCGGTACCGGGGAGGGTCAGGGCGGCGTAACCACATCAGTCTGTATCGCAGGACCAGCCAACACAAGTCAGAAACCACATTAGCGACTACCAAAACATACCAACACCACCAAATACTTAAAACCGATTGAGTCGATACATCCGGCATCGCAGGTAAGTCAACAACCCTATAATGAGAAGCTACATCACGCCTCCTTCCCTGCACCCAGACCCACAAACGTGCCACACCCCACCAGGAGCCGCGGAGAGTGCGCCGTGCTGACCTTGTTGGGCCTGCTGACCTTGTGAGCGCTGTCAGGCCCGCCCGGTCCCGGCGGCATGCGTCCCATCATGTGCGGGGCGGGCGGACCTCCCGGCATGCCGGGCCGCACCGGGCCGCCCTGCATCTCCTTCCAGCCGCCGCCGCCGCGCTTGTTACCTGAGCACAGATGGCGCCACTGAGCGGCCGGGCCGGAGACACGCGCAGGAGGTCTGAATGGTGAGGGAGCATCGGCGGTGAAGCTGCCCGCTCACATGGGGACTGTTTGGAAGCGATAGAGATACACAGCTCGTGTTTGACGGACTATGTCAGAAATGTCGAACTCCGAGGAAGATCTCCAAGACTGAGAAAAAAAACTTAAAGACACCTTCTAATTCCTTACAACATTTGTCTTACAAACAACTCAAAACAGTCAAGATAAGTAACCAGTTCTGAGACAAACAGAAACAGTTACGGTATAAATGACCAAACAATATACAATACAGCAGACACTACACAGGAGAGCCATGACCCTAGTTGGGGTATAATGCCGGTAGGGCGGCGCCACTGACCCCAGTCGTCGAATCCCATGCCGCGGCGGCCCATGGGCGGGGAGTGGTCGCCGGACCAGCCTCCGGGGCCGTGCTGCTGGTAGGGACCCGGCGGCTTCTGGCCTGGCGAACCCACACCGGCAAACACCGTCAAAACTACCGCCGCTCCCTTACATCACACACAGCAACAGCACACCCAAGCTGTTACCTCTTTATAAAGAAACCCGCACGCGAGGAAACGCTACAACTTGTGTCACCGACTATATTTGAATTCACTCAAGCCGGCCGATGTACGTTTGACCTAGTCCCCAAGACTGGCAGAGCTTTATCATTGTTGTGTTTTAACGAAGCATCTAATGCTAAGGGAGCTATCCGAGGAAGCCACCGTCCGGGTCGCTGCCGTTCCATCCGACCAGGCCTCAGACCAGCGCAGGTGGCGCCACTCACCCCAGCCGTCTCCGTTGGGCCCCCGGCCGGACTGCTCCCACGGCTTGGGGCCGCCCCAGTCGTCCTTCTTCTGGGCGGGGCCGCCCGCCCACATGCCGGGACCGGGGCCACCCCAGTGGTTGGCGGGCGGGCCGCTCGGAGGGCCTCCCAGGGGTCCTCCGGGAGGCCCCGGAGGACCTCCACCTGTCCACATGTTACCGCCCTGCGGGGAGAAGGCGATTTGTTTGCGCAACAGGAAATAGCCGGGCGATTTTACAAGTCGATACATTCCAAGCAAAGCAAAAGGAAGAATTCCAAGCAAAGTCCCAACACATCCAGCAGTGATGCGGAACAGGGGAGAGAGAGGGAGCACTCGGTAAAAATATCCAAGTACCAATAGCAGCTTTTACAATTTCTCACGTAAAACAGCTAAAATTGTAGCTATTACAAAACGTATAGAGCCTATTCAAAACAAACAAACGCTTATCAATATAAAACAAGCCGTAAGCGAATCACTGATCGTAGCTCCTCATAGCAAATACATAACAGTCTTCTGAGATGAAAAGTGACGCCAGGAGCCATACAAGCCCGATAAGTGTTCGAGTACAAAAAAAACGCCACGTTTTCACAAGCACCCTAGCCACTTAACAAAACAAACATCTATCACGCCCCCCCGACTGGGCGACAGCCCGCCGGCTGACCTGGTTACTGCCGTCGTCGTCCTCTCCCCAGGTGCCGCCGTGGTTGGTCTGCGGGATGTGTGAGTGCTGCCACTGCTGGTCCAGCGGCTTGGACATCGGGGCACCTCCGTTACGTAGATTCGTCTGCCAAATGTCCAGACCTGCCGGCGGCGCGGGCAGCACTCTGGTCAGCACCATCACCATTGGACAGGTGTCGTAAAGTGCGCGTTGTGTAACGCTTGAGGTTAGCAGGTCCCTGCTTCGAGGCTTACATTTACCGCATAAGGACTGACATGCAGCACAGGGGTTATGGTATAAATCATACAGGCGACTGGATAGCACTGAAAACACGAAATTTTGTCTTCAGTACATTGTTCTTCTATGCCCAGAATAGCCCGCCCCCCTAAACCTTTACTGCATACAGTCGCATCGAGTCTGCGTCTGCTGCACAACTGCCACGCCCAGAATAGTCCCCTCAAAGTTTCTAAACACAAAACGCATTGAAACAGGTCAGTAAATCTGGTCAAAACGACAGGAGCGTTGATTAGCCCTTTCTAGAATCAAAGCCAGCCCCAACTAATATGGGCCACCAGCTCTGGATTTACTTTGAAGTGCCCATGTTTCCCTGACTAGATATTCGGGGCAATCATGACAATTGACGCGAACTAAATCCATTCCGATAGTCCTGGATGCATAATGAAATAGCAAACCAAGTCCGAAAATTCCAGATATCTACTCATTATCAAAAATAAAGTTCTGAAGCTTTGATCAACATACAAGTATTTTTTTACTACATGGCAGTCACTATTCAAGAGGAAAAAGGAATTACAAACAAACCAACACAGCCAGAGTTGTATAACCGACCGTTGTTAACTCCTGGCAATTTCCAGGCCACGACCGTGCCGGTGTCCTTGTCGGAGGGCTCGGGGCTGGTCGGAACGTCCCACGGGGTGTCCTGATTGACCTGCCAAACACACAATACACACACGTCACCCACATCTATCGGAGGAACAGAAGCCGCTTCAATACACATACATCTCAGAACCACAAGTGCACTTCCAGGACATTTCTACCCTGTGATACCATTTCAAATGCTCAATAATTCTCGTGTATCGGAGAAACAGAAGCCACTTCCCTCCAAACACAAACATACATATCAAAACTGCAAGTGCACTTCAAGGACATATCTACCCTGTGATAACATTTCAAACGCTCAAGAATTCTCGTGTTCCCCGATTTTCCCGTGGTTCGTCCATCTCTCCAGTCCCCGTGCTCCCTCCGGCGCCCCGCCTCTGAGCTGACCTGGCCTCTCCCTATGACCCTGACCCCTGCCTCTATGTCCTGACCTGGCTGCTATTCCAGCCCTCGGTGGCGGTGATGGCGGCTCGCATCGCCTTCAGCTTCTCCAGGTCGGCCGAGTCGCTGCTGGGCGGCGCTGGCGTCGGCGCAGTACCGGTACCGCCAGCGGTACTGGTACTGGCACCGGTGCCTGTGCCGCCCGAGCCGGCGGTGCTGGTGGGTCCTGAGGACGAGACCGGGAGGACGTCAGCTGGTGGAACCTCTTGAGGATGAGGTCAGGGGAACGTCAGGTGCTCCCGATGGGATGTGCAGCTCAAAAGTACAATACCGGCACGGTCACCACGTGTGTATTGGGGTTTATAGGGCGCCTTCAGCATCTAGGCTATATCGCGCCCAGACAGTCACCACAAAAGACAGTCTACAGATACTGTCGGTCCGACATTTAAGCACTGATCCGGGAAATAGGAAAATAGTTCAGGCGTGTCTTGTACTCTACTGCTCTGCACTGAGAAGCGTGTTTCCAGGAATGCAGCAACACCCCACCCTTCCCCATCTCGTCATTGCCCTGACACCACACCTGTGACCCGGCCCCAGCCGGCGGCAGTGCGGTTACCTTCGCTGGTGTTGGGTCTCTGTCCGGGGGCGGTGTGTGTTTACCTTCGCTGGTGTTGGGTCCCTGTCCGGGGGCGGTGTTTACCTTGTTGTTGTTGTGTTTACCTTCGCTGGTGTTGGGTCTCTGTCCGGGGCGGTGTTTACCTTCGCTGGTGTTGGGTCTCTGTCCGGGGCCGTCAGCGGCTGCGCCGTCTTCTGTCCGGCCGCCTGCTCCTGTCCGGAGCTGGCAGTCGCGCTGCCCGGCCCCTGAGCCTGTCCGGGCCCGTTGGTGGGGCCCTGAGCCGGTCCGTTGTTTGCCGGCGCGCCATTTTTGTTGGCGGGAGTGGGCGGCGGCTGCTGAGTGGCCGGCGGCGGCGGCGGGCCCTGGTTGCTGCCGGGGCCCTGTCTGCCACCAGCCACGCCGCCCCAGCTGGCCGGCGGCGGGGCGGGCGTGCCCCAGTTGGCGGTGCCGGGGGCCGGAGCGCCGGGCGGCGGCGGGCCCCAGCCAGCGGTGCCAGTAGTCCCGGTACTCTCGCCACCTCCGGACAGGCGCGCCCAGCTGGACAGGCCCCAGCCGGCCCGAGAGGCGGGTCCCAGCGGCGGGACGCGCGACAGCAGCGCCACTGCGGCCGCCGCCGCCGCCGGGTCCAACTGAAACACACGTAACAGAGCAGAGGTCAGCGGCGGGGGGTCGGCACCGCGCTCACCAGCGCCACCTATCGGAGAAGACCTCACCACACAGCAGCGATGAAACAGCGAGACATGGCTGCAGAACCGGGGCTTATCCCGCTGCACTGTGTCCTCTATAATAGCTATTGAACATTGGTAAAGAAAAGAGAAATTAAAACACAAAACTAAGAGGAGTTATGTTACACCCGATGACGGAGAAGCACTGCTCTGACGGCAACAGGTCACGTCGGCGAGCTCTCACTTTTGTGTTGGTGGCGGTGGCTGGTGGGCGCTGGAGCGCGGAGCTTATCACAGTGTTAGGAGAAGGGGAGGGCAGTGTCTGGACAGGGGCGAGCTCCGCACCCCTGCCGGCACTCTGCCGTCCCCGAATACTCTGCCGGACAGGGGGAGCACAGGTCAGCCGCCGGCGCTGGGGTCAGCAAGGGGAACAGCTCTGTTATAAACATGGTCGTCCCGATATAACAGAGATCCCGTCCGTCCGTTGCTGGCTCTGCCTCTGTAGTTGTTTTGATACATGCCCGCGAAACGGATAGCGCGACCTCTCAGCAATTTCCACGTCCATGAAGACACGAAGCGGGCGTCCTGCAGTTGCCAGTTTACTGGCGGACCAGCGATATCCGAGCCTTGGCCATGGCCCAGGGTTCAGTTGGTTCAGCCGCCCGGTATTTTCCTCCCGGTTGCCATCTTATCTGGTACGGCTATCGAATCGCCGCTTAACAGGAGTTTGATAACCAGCCCGGTTTGAGACGTGGCACGTAACTTCTCGGCATTCGTCCGAAAGCGTGATGAATGGGAGGAACGGGCCGGGCAGATGCAGGTACAGATATGGAAAAAGGAGAATGGATATCAACAGTGGCCAATGTGTCTCTTAAACCGATTATGGTGTTTTATAACAACTTTTAACACTTTACAAATTCCACGTGAGATAACGAAACCCGTTTACAGTTCATTTATGTTCTGAGGTCTCGTATTATGTCCCCCGCGAAATTGGCAACACATCTCATACAGCAAATTCACCTCACTAGAGGTCAAGGAAGCGGCTATGACACAAGGTTTAGCGAACACTGTTGCCCCGCGCCCGCTCTCAAGGTCTCAAACCTCAGCGCTTCTCCTTTCTGTTCTCTGAACACGTATCAAGAATTCTGTAACACCTTCAGGATGGAGATCGATAATTGGCATTGATGAATAATTTGTATGCAGGTCTGGCTTGCATACAAGAGAAAGTTCGAAGCGATCCAGGCGCAAACAATCGTTCCCCTAAGCTTACAGTACAGCCATTGCATTCCTCTTTCTTGCTCAAAGATGTACTTTTGGGACAAACACTTGCCAAAAATGAGTCTCCATTCCGCTTGTCAAAATGTTGCATTGCTGAAATGTATTCTGAAATCACACACCACGGGAGGCAGGCCATTCAAACTACGCGCTGGCAGCTTGACGGGAGACGCCGAGACGCAGAGCGTACCCTCTGAGGGGACGCTCTCAAAAGAAACGCTTTCCGGCAAAGGCTTATTCTACAGGGGAACCATTCTTGGAAATTAGGATGAGCCTATAAAGCACTAAACCGAACGTCCTTGACCAACACCAGGTGACCCTCAGCTCACTGGCGGCCTTCGCCATTGCTCACAGCTCACTGCCAGTCAAATTCCTCATGGTAAGTCTGTAAAATATCAATGTGCTGCTTATAATCACAGCACAGATCGCCCATACACTTAGATCGCCGCCCTTTCGCGAGTGAGAACACTCATCAGGCAAAGCCGGCCGACGGGTGCAGCCGGACAGGACAAGGCTGCAGAGACGGGGTAACGGTGCGGCCGGCGCACTGTGTTACAAGGAGGGCCTAAAATGGTACGAAAATCAATTTTTCGACCAACACAGAATGCCTTAAGATGACTTTATATCAAAGGGAAACATCCCAGACCATCCGGGAGCATATCCCAATCTCCGATAAAATGTCTGTTTATCCGATTTTAGATGGGGTAAAGGTGATGTTTTCGATAGTACAACAAGTATTGCTTCCGACTGTCAGAACGTGCCGGAACTTGGAGTGCTCGCGAACATGCTTTCATATCTCTGAAAACACACCGAGTGATTTTTTTTCAAAACTACGACTTATGTGCAGCACAATTATATGCTTTTCAAAGTTGTGATTTCTCTCAAAGTATTTTATTTCATTTTATGTATTTTCATAATTTACAACTCAGAGATTCCCACTGAAGAGTAAACTTGATTAAGCCGGCAAAAAATCCCACAGCTTCCCACAACATGAGACCACCACAGTGGTAGCTGCACACATGTTGCCAATGCGTACAGAAAGTTTCAGCTGCATTTAGTTGCATTTCCGTGATTTATGACCGATTATGTAAGGGTATGTCTGCGGCCCGCGCGCTGTCCCCCGCCCGCCGCGCCGTCAGGGCACGGCCCGGCCGCCTCTGTTGGGGCGGGTGGTGGAACCATGGACGGCAAACAAAGCGGTGGGATGAAAATACAAATAAAGTAAGGTTTTCCACCGAATGGTTGGTATAACAAATACCCTGGTCAATGTATGCGCTCAGAAGTGTGCCGAGTTGTTTGAACAGGACACTTGGCACAACTGGGCTGAAAATGAAAGGCAAACACATAATGCGCGGTTGCATTATGATCCCTCGGTGCAAACGGTTTTGCAACCTGGAATTGTGTTGGAAAGGACACAGGCAGGTGATCAGTCTAAAGGGTAAGAAAAACTTTGCTTGTGACTTCGGATGTGAAAGGGTGTGGTCTCGAGATGGAGCTCTGTGTAAAAAAGAGTGACCTAGTAGAAGATCTGGTAGATAAAGGTACAATATCCGATGCTAAGCGCGGTGTTGAAGTAGCAAAGAAATACCTTATTAGTCGCTTAAAGGAAGGGAGAATCATTGACAGAAGAATCTGAGACTATGCTGGATCAGCAACTTGAGTTGTTTTGCAGAAATTTCCGACAGAAGTGGTCATTGGTCAGCCGAGACAAGAACAGGGTTTTCAAGAAATATGGAACCCTCTTGGCAGAGGAAATATTTTCCACTGTCCAAACCGGGGTTTCAGCGAAATCAACGTCTTCGGCCGCACCTGACGCAGCAGAACCAAGTCCGAGCCAGCCACTGGCAAGAAAAAGAGGCCGGCCCCAAAAGAGATACAGAGACCTAAGCCAGAAAAGGCGTAAGCGGGCCGCCTCTGAAACTGCTCAGGCGCACGAGAGGAAAATTTTTGAAATTTCTGGTGTGGATGTGAAACTTATCAGGAGACTCGGCACGATCCTTTCGGCTGTGAATGCCTCTGATCAGGTCATTAACGCGGACAAGTTTGACCTGTATATTTTAGAGACAGCACAGCTATTCGTTAGCTTATATCCGTGGTTTCACCTGCCAGCCTCAGTCCACAAACCCCTCGTGCACGGGAGTGAGTGTATCCGGTCACTTCTCCTTCCAATCGGTATGCTCAGTGAGCAGGCCCAGGAGCGGAGGAACAAAGACATAAGGTATCGCGTGAGCACCATGCCAGAAAGACCTCCCGGAAAGCGACAATCCAAGACCATTGCATCACTTGACGGTGTCCAGCAATCCTGTGATCGTGAAAGCAATCCAAGAAGACTTAGAACGACCCAGACGTGAGATCCGATCGTCCTCTGGAAAACATCATGACATCTCCGCGCTTCTGGTTGCTCCCGGCACTCAACCCGGAGACTCGGATACATCCCATAGTTCAACTGATGATTTGGATGCATAAAAAGCGGGTTGGGCCATAAGTTACATTTGCCTGTTTGAAGTGCATGTCCATCCCCCAACCTACTTGATAGTTCTTAAGAAGTCTTGGAGCATATGAAGCCGCTTAATTTTGCTGTTTGTTCCCATCCGATGCCTTTTTTGAAGGTCTCTGATCTTGATGAAGTTTTATATACGAATATTGTTATATTTAGTGAACTTGCTAGATGCAATTTTTGTGATTTATAAGTATGGGCCGAGTGAGCTGTTACCAACCGCCAGTGAAACGGTGTTTTTTTTACTCGGGCAAGCTGCTCAATTAGATGAATTCGATATGGTGTTTACAACTCGTTGATAGTGCCTGCAGTAGCTAAAATAAATTTTGCTCAGAATGGTAGTAGAACATTTTTTCTCAGAACGCTGTTGAACTGTACATGCCTATGTGAAATTTCATATATTTTTCAATTTCTGATGTTTAGTCCTACAAATCACTATTCAAATCACCTGACCTCATTCAAGGTCAGCCTGAGAAAGCCCATTTTAGTAAAAGAAAGGTATGTCTGGCAGCTGCTCATCTGAAAGTAGGATAAACAACTTATTGACGTCCGATGTAATTTGAATCTTCCCACCGAAACTGGAAGGATCTTCCACTGAAACATCTGACCTCGGTTCAGGTCAACTAGAAAAGATGCACTTGCGGGACATCAAAACACAAAGAAGACAATTTCGTAAGATCAGATCTTTGTGACAAAGTTTTAACTTAAATAAATGAGAAACTGATAGCGCATTTACGAACATAAGAATTCAACTTGACCTAGGTCAAAGACCTGACCTGACTGAAACTTGAAACTCAACCTCAATAATGCTCAGGATATCAGCATGCTGTGATCCAAATTTGAAGGCAATATCTTTGATAGAACGCAAGTTATAGATTTTTGTACCGTTTTAGGCCCTCCTTGTAACACTGTGCGGCGCCCGTGCCACCTGCACTGCCCCGGAGGTAAACAACCCTCCAAATAAACACCGCCGCCCCGGCCCAGCATGCAAGCGTGCAGGAGGCAAGCCCGACACCGACACCAGGCGAGTCTAACAACCGCCGAGCATGTCGGTCACACGGGTCACAGGCGAACGTTACGGTAACTCCGCACAGCGTGCCGCTGTGGCTCTTCCCTTAATTGTTGCGTACTAGAAGTGCGGTGACCTGAAGGGAGAGCCTTTTGGCAGTCACTCAGCTCATGACGGTAGAGCTCGGGAGGTGCCTTTTTATGTCAGTGACGCGCAAAGTATCATTTCCGGGCCGCTTTGGCAGGCCCAGCCCACGTTATGGCGGTTACGTAAGATACCGTTTCATCACCTGACCGCCCTTAGTCAGTCACTCGTTGACCGAGATTTCCCTAGGGGAAGCGAGCTTTCGAATTGCCGTGGTTAATGTTCCGGTTGCAGCATCATTTCATTTGAAATTCGACTGAAATGAAATGAACGCCGGGTTTCTGGGTTCACTCATACCATTGTCAGTTGGTTACAGCAGTTTTGTGCCGCGGAAGTGTGCACGCATCAGCGATACAAATGGCTAAATAGAATAAGGTGTTTCTTCCTTTCGTGAATAGAAGCAAGCGTGTGATTGTCAGTCTTTGTGACAGCCCATTTACGACTCAGGGCGGGACAATGACGCGGGGCATGGATCCCGACACGCCCAAAGAACACACCTGACACGCGCGACAGGTGAGCGCAGCTAACACCGCCATGACAGAAAAGAAAAAAGCCTGCCGGCCGCTCGGGCCCAGCCCGGCCGGGCGTTCCAGCACCGGTGAATACGCCTCTCAGCCGGCAAAAACTGGCACCTCCACCGTTCCACCACCGCGCAACAAAACAGACTGCTGTTTACACTCTGATGTGCATCCCTTCACTGCGCTCAGGCAGACCAAGCACGGCACAGACAAAACCCAGCCGTGCTGCTGGATGTCAAAACTTGGAAACACGCCGCACAAAACGGTATGAGGGTCCCCTGAGATGACTTCGTCTGAGGTGATCTCATGTTAGCGTATCGACGGGGTCCGGCGCCGGGCACCGAAGCCGATCATTCTGACACCACCATCGGCCCGTCGTCCACATGCCAGAGCGGCGCCTCAGGTGCGCGCGCTGTCAGAGACTGTATGCTGACCGGGCCGCCACCGCTCTGTCAGAGACTGTACCCGCCCGCCGACGCCTGGGCGGGCGGCGTCAGCCGGTGGTTCGGCGTTGGCCAGACGCGACAGCCGCCGACAGCGGTGCACCCCGACCTACCGGAGCGAGGCACCCCCCCTCCCCGGCTTCGAGCTCAGCTGATATAGCTCCTGATTCAACACGGTACCGACACGTTTCCTTCCATGCAGAACAACAGCCGTGGGTATATATCACTGCTGATCAGCGCGAGTTTCGGCACGGCAGTCGGGCGGCGGAGGCGGTGTAATCGATGGCGGCGGCCGGGTGCACGGCGCCGGTGTGGGGTGAACCCTTTCTGTCGGCGCTGGCGGGCGGCGGGAGCGTGCCGGACACCCGGCACCCTCAGCGGCGCGGCGCGGCGGTAGCGGCCTCCGCCGGCCCGCCGCTATCGCTCCGAGTGGCTGCAGCCCGGGCGGCGCGCCGGCGATGGCCGTGCAGCAGCTCGGAAGCTGCTCGGACCACCTAAAGGCCGAGACCTCCAGACGAGCGGATCAGCTCAACTTTCACGAATGCCTGGATTCTAGGAGCGGAGGGATGAAACTGGATGGCGAGAATATGTGGGAGTTGAATTGGGTGGAGTGGATTTTAGACCCAGATTCAATGTGTTCGGCTAATTTCAGAGACGCACTAAACCTCGGATATGGCAGATCTGCGCGGAGCGAAGCTTGTCTTCTTGAAAACGGCACTCCCCAGCCTCTGATTGGAAACAAAAACTATATATGCACTCCGGAATGAAAAGTTGAACATAAATCGAATCGAATTTCTGTCCGACGAGCAAACCCAAACCTCCAAACACCAAAATAATACTCTCACTCATTCCCCTCTCACCTTCACAAGATATCAAAAGACAGGCCCTCAACACAAGTAGCCGGCTGGAATACGCCGCAAGAAATTCATTGACGAATCTCGCCCACTGTTGTCAACGAATATAAAAACCTCGGTCATCCTATAGATGTCGTCTAAGAAAAAAACTAGCCACCAAAGACGAAAGGAATTTTGCGGTTGCCAAGGTGAAATGCCGGATGTTTTTCCAACATCCATTATGATACCAGCTGTTTAGATATATGTGATATTTGCACCCCCCCCACCTCGGCACTTTCCTTGGTGCCTTCTATTTACAATGTCAAGGTCAGAGCCCAGTCAACTCCCGGCGGGGCACGACCTCGCAGACAGCAAAACCGAACCAGACGGAAGCCAGACAACATAAACATGACCGCCGACAAAACTAGGCAGACGCTGTCGCGCAGCTGTGTTGGCGGCGTGTTTTTTTGGCGACGCGGTCAGACGACGCGCGCCACCGAGACCTCGTTAGTCGATCGACGTTCCCATTGCCGCTTCACCGGCCCTGTCGCTATAAAAAGCGGGAAACTACCAGACGGAATGTCCGTGATTCAGAGTGTCGGACCTGATGCAATACCAGGGCCGGGCCCCGCTCCGGGCCGGTACAGCAGCGGTGCCAAAACGGAAGGATACTGCTGAAACTGCACAAAAAAAAACGATGGCCCGCCGACACGGGAATGTCCATGGAGTCAGCCTAACGTCCGGGACTTTTGGGTAATACTGCACCGATGTCTCTCCGCAACTCGACTAGTCTAACGGCGAGCTACTGTAGGAGTTTCGGATACACCAGGGTCACAGAGCCAAACTCAACAGCCATGGTATGTGGTGTTCTGACCAATTCTTAGTGGAACCAGCCAGAACAGGGTTAACACCGGGCAGATGGCCCCAGAAACAATGGGTGCAAATCCAGTATGGCGCTCTCGTCCTGAAGACGGTTTTCTGAATCGCCAGTGGTCGATTTTCACACATCGCCATTAATGAATGATTAATTCTGCATTCATCCTTCTACAGGGTGTTTCATAAAGAATGATATTTTTGAATTAATCATAATGCAGTTATAAATAGGTTGTTGTGGCATGATTTACATATCGATCGAGAGAAAATTTTGGGACATTTACGATTATTTGTATTTTGATAACTGTTTTGATATTTTACTAGTTAAAAGTAGTCTTAAAAATGAGTTGAAAAATACTGTCTATTTTGCCTTCATCGAAAATGTTCGTAGAAATTACGCGCGTATCACGTGACAAATATCACGCCAATGACACTGCAAACATTACATCGTCACTGCGGTACATCACAGTCCACACTCACATTGCCCCTGGAAATTAATTCTAAAAAACTCACCTCTCAAGCTTAGGAGAGCTCGGGTCCAAGCAAGCAATCCCCAATTGGTTCGTGTCCCTTGTCCCTTGTTCTGCGGTTAACAGTGGCGTCTTTTGCGCTGTGTCCGCCGTTTCCAGTCATTCATATGGAAGGTAAGCCAATGAACCATATGGAGTTTGAGCCAAAGACTTTAAACCTGCAATATTACTGAAACTTGTGCCTTTGATATGCATGCTCACGTGCCATTTTTGTGTGCTGACAGTTCCGTTTTTTCAAATATAAGCCGGCATGTACCTATTATATTTCTTGCATCATTTTTCTGAGTAAATTTAAGACGGGGAAAAATATTTTATGTAAATGAAACACGTTTGTATGAAAATGTCCCACAATTTATCATTAAAATGAGCGTTTTGTGGATGGATTTGAAGGATTTTTAGTCATTTACTGAACATTTAAAAAATATCATCCTTTTTGAAACACCCTGTACAAGGACATGGAAACAGAGGGAAAAGACACCGCCAGATCTTCGTAACTGGGGGTCATCCGTTCTATGGCCACACTTCGGCACCCGAGCGGGCAATATTCGTCTAAAAACAGTATTTTCGGTCATTTTTTCGCTTCCTCAACAGTACCGCCGCCATTTGCTCCTGCGCACGCTCCCGCTTTAGAAGCATTCTTGAGTTTGCATACCCAAGCTGTTCGCCTTGCTCATAAAGTCGGCCGTGACAGCACGTCCTCGAAAACCGAACAAGGTTCCAGCGCCAGTGCTTAATAATCAGATGCGGCTCACTGTCAGTGGACAACTCACTAAGAGTAATTATGCTTCACAGCACGGAGCCAACGAGGATCAATGTTCCACATGCAACGCGTGGCAGCTTTGTGGCACGATATGCATCAGCCGCATAGCATTTCATGAGTTCTATCGGGGCTTACAACAATATTACCATCATTCCTCGACGAGAGGAACTGTTTAAAGACTACATGAAATACAAAATTAATAGAGTCGTATAAGACAACAGGTTGGCGCCGATACGTATGAAACAGTTAGAAAAACACAGCAGGCATCAGTGAAAACAACCCATATGTGTAAATCAACACACACAGACGCACCATCTGGTCCGGGCCGAATCCAGCAAAAAAGTGAAACCCACGGGCGGCCGCAGTCGACGTACTCACCTTCTACCATCGGGAGGCGAGACGAGCCCTCGGCCGCCCACTGGCATCGAGACGACGTCATAGTGACGTCATCCTGAAACAAAAAACAGCACCCGACGGTTAATTCAGTCAGGGTAAACCTCCCCCGGCCGGAGCCGAAATTATGCAGGAATATGGGCCGGGCCAGGGCGCAGAGGCCCGACTCCTGTTGTTAAGCGTGTATAACACAGGCTCGTGGTAGACAACCGTAAGGGCCACTCGCCCTAATCGATCCCGACCGGTGCCGACACGGTTCCGAGCCTGAGCTTTTACAGCCGGATCGGGTGGCGTGCCGGAGCTGCGGGCTTCCGGTCCGCCCTGCATTCCAGTGTTGACAACACCGCTCCGGGGCCCACCCCGCCGGCTGGTCCGGTCACAACTCGGCACAGGTACAGCTGCCGCGCCGTTTGGAAACACCGGAGCACTGCCCGTTATACGGGGGCCGCCGTGTTTTCATATTATCCCGGCGTACTAAAACACTCGAACGTTGTGTTGATTGTGCGATACATAAGCTGTTGTGAATCCAGGCAGGTGCCTGAGCTGCTCGGGCCGACTGACTCACATTACACAGTGGGCCGCTTCGATATCGCGCGTTCTCAGAACAGGTAGACAGGATATAAAAAAGCGGTATCCTGTCGGGCAGTATATCCGAAGTGATAGTATGAAATATCCACCCCCGTCACCCGGCCCGATGCTAACTTTACAGGCTGCGCTTCTAATGCATAGATAAACCCACAGTTACCGTGGAAACACTTACAATGCATCTCAAATAGCTTCAAATTAGGGAGAAGCACAAATCATCTCAATTCATACGCCATTTCTACCCTTGTAAGTATACAATTTCAACGTCATAAAGCCCTGTTCTGAGCGACCGCTCATCCGGGCGTAAAACGCAAATAAAACCCAGGTTGCGGAGTGTGTGGTGTTGGGCAAATTTATTTTGTCTACCGAGTATCTATACCGAGTATCTAGGCAATCTACAAAATTCGAAACACACCTCTGGAGCACATGGACAAAGTTCGCGACCTCGGCATTTGGTTAGATTCCAAATTGAACTTTTCAGAGCATATAAACATCATCGTCAGCAAGGCAAACAAGATGTTGGGTCTGTTAATGCGCTCTCTTCAGACTGGCCGAGGTGGTGGAAGACTTAACCCTCGCCCCACCGGGGGCCATCGATGGCCCCTAAGGTTTTTCCGGGATAGCAGAAAAACGACGAGGTGCAGCACCGCGGTTGAGGGCCCTACCTCTCACTGCATCATTTTCCCATCATCCCTGAAATTTTTACCCCGGGTCACCCAAGGTCAGGTCACCAGACGAGGTCAACCAAGGTCACCTCACTTCAACTTTAGAGCTCTGTAAGAGCTACATTTCAAAGTCGATCGATTTGAAACTTCCTACACTTCATGACCCCTCCAGGGTCTACAAGGTGTATATCCGGGATTTTTCGATTTCGTGCCCTGAGATCAGGTCACGAGGCGAACTCTCCTATTGGAAAAGCATGGGAAAACCTGTTTCATGATATAAAAGCTACAAAAAATGATTGCAAATACTCACGACTGCTCAGAACAGCGTTTTGGACACCCTTACACGGATCCCAGGGGTCATATTTACCCTTTGTCTTTGCCAAGGTCATCCAAGGTCACCAGGGGTCAAAAACAGTATTTTGACAATAACTTTTGACCTAATTAAGCTAGAGCGGTGAAACAAACACCATCGTGTTTGTCTTGTCACTGGATTTCATTTGATATACGGCAAGGTCACTTTGTGACCTTTCGTGACCTCAGGTCATATTAGGTCAGGTGACCTCTGGAGGTCAAACCACTGGCGGGAGGTCTTTACGTTCCACATAGCGGAAAAAGTACTGGCAATTTCCTATCAAATGAACTTTACCAGGCCTCAATAGCTCTAATGACATAAGAGTTATGACCAGTTTGCTTAATCATTGCATGTTTGAGTGAAAATAGCCGATCTTGACCTAATTTGAGCTCTGGAGGTCAAACCATTGACCTGAGCACTAAAACATGCGAAGTAATTTCTTACTGAATTCACGCGAGCTTTCTATTGCACTTTGCAGATTTGCGCTAACGCCCATATTTTCGGAGTTAGAGGGGGCCATCGATGCCCCCCGGTGGGGCGAAGGTGGCGCCGGACCCCGGTGGGGCGCGGGTTAAGGAAGGACCAATTTTGACTGCATATTTTGGCAACGTTCGATCAATTCTGGAATATGGATGTGTCATCTGGGGCGGAGCTGCAAGATGTCATTTGGACAGATTAGACAGGGTTCAACATAAATTTTTGATTTGGTTCCCATCCAACATTCACACATCTCAACCATCTCAGTCCTTGTCATACCATGATCTCTTAAAGCTCTTCAAAATTAGCAGTCTGTCCCAAAGGAGACTCCAGTACGACATTTGCTTTGTACTCAAAATCATAACCGGGAAGGTGGACTCCGCCTGTCTGCTCGGGAGCTTCCCACTCCATGTACCTCAGCAGCGAACCAGGGGGATGCAAAGCCACCTTTTACATGTTTCCCTGCCTCGTGTGGAGACCGTCAAAAGAGGCTTATTTCGCAGGGCAGCGATTGCTTTTAATGGCCATCTTGGACGCTGTCCCGAGACAGACTCCTACGCTTCGACCTTTAGTAGTTTTAGAGCCAGGGTGAGGAAATATGTTAAAGCTCATTCATTTTAGGTTTCTTATCTTATTTTATGCCGTTTTTCATGTCTTAATGTATTGCAGTGTTTCTGATCTATTTTCATTTGCTTCATATTCATAGCTTCGTGTATATTTTATATCGAGTGTTTTATATTACTGTTGCAGGAATAGGTTGCATTACATTGTTACACGGGTGCATTGTAAATATTCATTGGTGTGCTGTTTTATTGCTTGACTTCAGCTGTAATTGGGTTTCCACATACCTGTTGCTGATAAGACTGAATAAATGAAATGAAATGAAATGAAATGAGTACGCCCTCCCATGTTCCCATGTGAATACAAGCTCATGCTTGGTTATAAGGGAAGGTAGAATATCCGAGTTAGCAAAAATGACTTTTAACCCGCCTGCCATTGTTCGATAAAGTATATCGACATTTTCTACCACAGATTTTTCAACTCCACCTCTTCAAAATATCCGGTATCTCACCGTGTGTAAAATATCCGTTAAGTAAAATATTCGAATGCCGACAGCCAAATGCCCGGTCCGATAGAATATCCGGTACAATCCAATTTCTTAGTTATTTCCACTCAAGAGAGCGCCAACTGTAATGTCACACAGCACCCATATCCCTCCTTACATACACGCCACTTCGAAACTAAGCCAGCCAAGCTGAGCCAATATTCACGGCGCTAAATCCAGCCGGTTATATCCCGGCACACACGCATAAACGGCAGCGGGGCCGGCCTGACCCCACACCACCGCGCTGCCGACATCGGTACTCACCCTAATATCAGGCACTTGTTTGACGACGGTCGCTGGACCGCCCATACCCCTGGAATGGATCACACGGCACCGACGTCGGTCGGCACTCTGCCGGCACACCGTCACACAGCGTCACACCATCACACGCTGTCACACACCGGTGAAACACTGCCGGACACCGACGGTACACCATCACACACCACCGGCAGACCGTCACAAACCGACGGCACACCGCCACACACAAACGGCACACCGCCACACACAAACAGCACACTTTCACACATCGTCACACACAAACGGCACACTTTTACACATCGTCACACATAAACGGCACACTTTTACACATCGTCACACACAAACGGCACACCGTTGCACATCCGCGGAAAACCGTCACTTACCAGCGGCACACCGCCACACACAAACGGCACACCGTCACACACAAATGGCACACCGTCACACACAAGCAACACACCGTCACACACAAACGGCTCACCGTTGCACACTCGCGGAAAACCGTCACTTACCAGCGGCACACCGTCACACATCGTCACACGCAGCACCGACGGTGGCTGGCACTCTGTCCGGCACACAATACACATACCGTCATACCAGCGGCACTCGACACACAACCCGCAGGCTTGCCACTCGCCTGCCCGAAACCGCGCTCGTCAGGCAAATACAGCACAGGAGGTCTGTCAATTTTTGCAGGTGCTGTGCATGTTTACACACAACTGGCTCTGTTTTAAATAGTCAAGGACGAAGCCGTGCCATAAGCGTCGCAACAGGGGCATACGGAGCTACCACTCAACCCACTTACCATCTGGATTTTCCCGATGTCAGACAAAGTGGAAAGAAAACTGAAAATTTACCAGGCAGCTGGACCAGAGGGAGAAGAGTGTAAATTCCCAAAAGGTGGCTTTACGGTAGGTAGTTTTGAGGCAGCGAGAGGTTGAAATTTCACTGGGTCCAGTCAGTTTTGTCGATAATTACGTATGTGAAACGTGATCCGAGTTCACCTGATTCCCCAATATCAGAATAATAGCTCCAGGGGAAGTTATTAATGTTTACTGTTATGCATTAGCCCACATGTCCACCTTCGAATGTATCATTAACCGTCCACCTTCGAATCTATCAGTAACCGTTCACCCTCGAATCTATCAGGAATCCAATGCACGGATACACAAGCTCGAATATCCGCGCGATATCTCCACGTAAGACAACAGAGAAGATCGGGACAAACCCGACGGCGACCTTCAAATCGGACAACCAAACACGTCCTGACCAACGTCACCGCCATTCTAGAGGGACGATGATTTCAAATCCCAGCCCAGACTGACCCAAGCATCCGAGTGTCACTGAACCATCCACAGCCAAATGCCGGCGTTCATGCAACCGTCGTATGTGAACCACATCGCGTCCGATTCAGGGCCGCCGCAGCCAACACCGGCGACGTGCACTGAGGCGGTTCTCGGAAACGGCACAGCCGCCTCTGTTGCTATCTCACAGACAGTAAATATACGGACACACCGCCGGTGACAGCACGTGCAACCATCATGTAAGGAGCTTTTAGCCAGTTTTGACAGAATCGATATCAGAGTAGGTGAGGCTGTACAAGGGCACTAGACCAGTGGTGGTGACCAGTCAGAGAGAGAGGTTTCCTTAAATAGATCCACACGAGGTTTACGAGGGGTTGGTGCAACTAATTGATACCATAAAATCCCACCAGATGAGCCGACTACAGCGTCATTAACTAGACACACAAAGCACAGTTCGATCATTAGTAAGATCCATGTATGGAAAGATACATATCTTATGGCCCCTGGGCAAACGGCACAGACAAGAACGATAACTTTTCCTAACCACGGCCTTAATTCTGTCTTAAATTTTTGCTGCACGTGGATATAAGTGCTATGGGAGTGAAGAGACCATCCCCCGAGTCAGACAGTTTACGACAAATATTTGGTGCTATTGCACGATAAGAAACTTTAGCCAAAAGAAGTAAAAGCTATGGTAACTACAAATGAAACAAAATAAAACGGGTTGAAAATGAGTCACATGCTGAGTTACATCCGAGGACTTCCGGTCCTGCTAACCACCAGCCCTCCCCACCCCGCCAAGCACACACAGAATTCCTTGCTCTGGGCGCGTCAGTACACAAACGAGGTGACGATACCAACTGCAAGGTCATCGAAGAACAGGACATCAACCGACCTTGAGGCCTTACCAAATGGACATACCTAACACGCTTACACTACATCGGACACGGAATTATGTTTGAGGTTTGTGTGCTAATTTTCTTACGAGTCATCGTAAATCAAGATGGATGTATGCAATGAGACGGTGCGGTTACATGTCACGCAAATTTATATAGAACGAACGGGTCACCCTAGCGTCTAATGTAGGGTAACATTCGTACAGCAAATGTATACTTACACTGACTAACTGCCCTGAATTATTGCAATGGAACATTGAGATATTATGTGGGTCTTTGGTGGCGATCGATGCAGAACCAAGTACTGAAACAGACAGAGAATGATGGTCAGAACACTGGTCCACGGGTACCCTTCTTACCTTAGTGTAATTCACAGGTGAAAGAATAAGAATCATTGGCTGTGCAACATCGTTTTGGGAGATAGATTGGCCAGTTAAAATGGCGGCCAGGCCCCCCCCCCACTTTCGACAGTGGAGTCCGCCTCCCAGGCCCCCCGTGGCCAGAACACAGATATTTGACCAAAGAATCAATTAGCCAATTCACACTCTCTTTTCTAGAACCTCCGTTGCAACTGATATTTATATAACTGAGCTCACAGATCCTATAGTAACATATGACATGGCTCCAGTAGGGATGATATTTGACGCAAGGTGAAAGAAACCATCCAGACAACTTTCAACAGCTCTTTGCTTGCAGTTCTTAGCTTTTGTGAGTTCTAAGTTCCTTGCTGGTTGTAGATTAGCAGAGATTAAAGCAGCGGTCACGAGATTAAGAATTGCGTAAGTCTTAGAGAATCATTCATGTCCACTATATTTGAAAAGTAAAGACCTTAAACTATGTACTAAGTTGACAATCTCCACTGAATAAGTTATAGCCTCATGCTGCTGAGTACCACCGCTCACTTCAAATATCCCCTACACTCATAAAAAGTTCCCTGTGCTCATACTCACATCTCCCATTGGAGGAGGGGAGATCAGCTTGGCACAATGTGTGGGCCAGGCAGCATGACATGGGGCCTGCAAACAAGAGTTATGCAGTGAGCCGTCAGCGCCGGAGATGGAGAAAAAAATATGGCGATGGGCAACACAGCTGATCGTGGTGCAAAAATTCTCGCCGGCGTGTGTCTACCCGGACAAATCGGGGATTTAATTTCAGGTTCAGTGGCGGATACAAGGGGCTCCAGCATTCCCCCTCGAAATGTCAAAGTGCCGATAGTTAAAATATCGTCGGAGGCTGTTCCGAGGTTCGAACCCCCCCAAATGAAGTCCTGGATCCGCCGCTGACCATATACGTATATAGTTCGGCTTTAAGTTATTTGTGCGACGAAAGTCACTACCAGATCACAATCAAGCTGTAATAGTTACATCACGTCTAGTCAATATAATCAAGATAATAAGCATACAATGTCCATGGTCATCTTCGTGCTCTAACAAAAAGTTAATTCTGGCAAATGGGAACCCATACAAATACCATAAAAAACTTTCTCAGCCCAGACGAATCCACATGACAAAAGCAAAATTTGCTTGAAAATGGTATGCCTCAGTGTCTGCTATCATCTGAGGTTATTTCAATACATAATCCCAATTCCAAGGAAAAGTTGTTATCCTATTGAAAGACAACAATCGCCTATGAAAGAGCAAGCATGTACAAATAAATTCCTCTGCCACAGAGAACGCTAAACACAGCACAGAAAAAATCTGGGAATTCACAGAGGGCCACTGAAAAAAACTTCTAGTCTGCCAACCACACAACACCAGCTAAACAAAAAAGAATTTAGCTAAGAATGGAAAAACTTGTAAAACACATCGGAAGCCATCCCATGTTAAATTCCATACATCTCTGAACCATCAATTCCCACTGGCCATCCAAAATGTTTTCCTATGGCAGCAGTGACCCTCCCCTGCCCCCTCCAACGCTGCTTTCCCCAGGAAGCATAACCTGCCTGACAATACATGGTGCCCATGTTGAACATTTGGCATCCTGTCAGAATCTCATGTCCTTGCAGCAGACCTTGTTATTGAAAGATTTGGGGGGGAAGTTGGCTATGACCTTCCTTATGGAAGAACTTCTCAGACTTCAGCCTCAGCAGCTATACTGGCTGGGGATGTGAACTGGGGCTCTCATAGCTGGGGCCCAAG
The DNA here is from genome assembly GCA_034440635.1 of Lepas anatifera. Classification (NCBI taxonomy): domain Eukaryota; kingdom Metazoa; phylum Arthropoda; class Thecostraca; family Lepadidae; genus Lepas; species Lepas anatifera. The sequence continues at coordinate 138,168 of JAOTON010000101.1, read as the reverse complement.
TCCAAATTGGCCTGCCCTGGCAGCTAGGGAACTGTGTCTCATGAACTAGGAGTCCTGCTAGTTTTTGAATCCATGCATGTATATTGCCTCATCCCACAACACCCAGGTGCCTCCTGGCTCATGGTCCAGTCAGCTTTCAAGGAAGGGATCATATGTCATCCACTGGGAGTCTGGGTGTGGGCATGGGGGGGCCCTTCTGACAGGAGGGGGTAGAGGGTCAGGATTTAACAACAAGAAAGGAAACATCTGAAAGTTTTCAAATTTAAACTACAAATCGGGAAAACATCAGTAAGTTTTCCAATTGAAACTAAATTATGTCTTAGCAGTCATAGGAGTGGTCAAAGACATTTTATTCAGTGATTACTATTGCACTAAAACACAACAAAATATGACAAGGAGTGGAGCTCAAGTTTGATGCTTGTGTAAAAGTGCCTTTCCATACATAATGTCTAGTGTGTGATACCGCACTTAAAAGCTTTTGAAAGTAAGTTGACAACCCTTTTATTTTTATTTCTGTGCTGTACTGGCACTGCACTAAACACTACTCAGCAAAAAACTACCATAAGAGCCAGGTAGGCTGGTGGTTTTATCATGAGAGGCAAAATTGAAAGACAAAAACTTCATTGCATGATCAAAAGAGGAGACTGGTTAATGACCTTGTTTGTTCTCTCTTATGACCCTGGACAGAAATTAAGTACCCAGCTTACTATCAGCCCAAGAACATACTACTGTTACAGAACATAGAAGCAAATGCTCAAACTTCAAATTTAGCACAAAATAAAGAAAACTCAAATCATTTCCAATGCACACCACATGAAGATGTTTTCTGTAGTAAGAAAGCATCCCAGGTTACTCTGCACAAGCAAACACTTATACTTGCAAAACAAGGCCACCAATTGAAAGAAATGTAGCTCAGTTCACATTGTTCCAAATACTGAAAACATGGAATGGCAGGGTAACAGTGTTCCAAATATTGGCTTGCACAGTGGAGAGCAACACTTTTGGGACACTGCAGGGTAGCCCATACATGTTTTCAGGCCAGGAAATCTCTTATAAGTATTTGCACATGTTCTGCCTAAGTAATTCATATTGCATATTCATCACTGTAGCAAACTAAAACATTTTTGAAACCCATTTTACTGAGTCAAGGGTAAACCCAAGCCCCAGATTCATGAATCTTAGATAATACACATTAGGTAACACAAGGGCACACATTAGCTCAACCAAAATATTAGAATCAATGAACCAAGACAGCACTTCAAGATTAGATGTTGGAATGATTTACCTAAAATGCCTGTATTTCTCTTAGGTTAGAACTGTAGGCAATTTTAATAGTAAATGCTGTTCAGCTTATGGTATTATAATATCTGCACATTTTGGGCTTTACACATCAGCATAATACATTGATACATCCTGGGAAAAATGGTCTGGTCCTTACTAACATCAGGTTATATCACTATATCTGTATGAACTATATTATCCACCACCAATCTATATACAGGGAGGTTTACTCTTCACACAGGTGCATACTGGCATTTCACTGTTTTTTTCAAACTTTCACAAATAACACTCTCAACTCTTACAAAAAAATAAAGAAACAGCTACTAAGTACCTTTATTTCAAAATAAAGGCACTAAAATGTGGAGCAGCCAAGGTCCCATTTCACAAAAAGTGGCCATAAAGTATAAGCAAATCTTGTGTTAAGAAAGTAATCAATTCTCTTAGCACCTCTTAGCAGGTTTTATAAAATAAATATTATTAACATGGCCCAGGGTTGATTTTCTAGAAATTAACTCTTTGGATCAGAGTCAAATGTTGGATACCACAGGACGAGGCCAGTATATAACATATTTTCAGTTTGAATTTAATTAACTTGCTCGATCTATTCCAATGGACTCAAAGATTCTCACACATTCTAACAGAGCTGAGAGCCCTCAATTACCCATATTCTGTAAGGACATCACCCACTTCCTCAGCCTAAATAGGTACATTAAGTGGCCATAAAGTATAAGCAAATCTTGTGTTAAGAAAGTCATTATACATAAGGTATCTAGGGGAGCAACATACCTAAACACTCGAACGTCCAGAAACTTCTACAAATAACTAAACCACACTATAAATCAATTATATTACCGAAATTACATATAAAAAGTTCCTACAATACAACCTAGCAAGGCATAAGCTTCTCTTCCGCCAGGACTTTCCCCCGATTTTCCAACACTCGATGCCCAATCTACAGGCGACGGCAAGCGGCAATCTATCCGATATCCAAAGTTGAGTGGCTCACCATGACAAACCCTTAACGATTCTCCAACCATTTTCAGTCTTCACTAAGCTTTTCCCGTCAATTTACCTGACTATTTGGCTATTTTCAATCACTCGCACTTCTCCTCCTCCCACCACCGTCCGCCATTATGTTGACAACTGATCGAGTCGGGAGCATCAAAACAGTTCCGGAAAAATGATACATTGAACATCTCTGGGTCTGTGAATGAACCAATTTTGAAATATAATATTTTCTTTGTTGATTGGAATGAATCGCAATCCTTTTTTAGAATAAATGATTACAATTCTAAAATATTTTTGCATTATTCGGGGACGCTAACTTAAGCTCTTGCCAAATCTAGAGACCGGCAGTATGGCGAAAGACTACTTTTAACTTCGAAGGTACATCAGAGAATTTTGTCATTGAAAGTATAAAACGCCTGCAAATGTCAAACATAAGGCATAAAAATTGAATTTGAAGATTATTCAAACTAAATTATATCTTTAAGAAGATATTTTCTCCATTTAAACACCAAAATTAAATGTTCGGAGGTATGGATTGTCTTGGGTTCAAATATAACACTGGAATTTAAAATTTCAAACACGATACTCCCTTTCTCGTCGATCAAAACTATTAATCCATAGCCTTATATCCTTCTCGTGTTTAACAATAAGCCTTAAAACAAGAGTAATAAATTCAACAGTAAATATAGTACCACAATAAAGATGCTGATAGAATCCTGCGTGCCCGTTTTCGCGAGCCCCAACGAATAGCACTAGAGATGCCAAACATCGGTACTCAAACCCGCAAACTCCATGCACCGTTTGTAGTCCTCAATTTGGCTACGGGAGATTGCCGTGTTTTGAGGCATACGTGGACCGAAGATCTCCGATGTCGAAGGGGGAAATTGGACACATAGGCGGATCTAGGATTGTCTATCGCAGGGACACTTTCCCAGGGGAGGCACCACTTTTGACCGGAAAAACCTATCAGGTGGGCAGAAAATCCTATCGGGTGGCGCCGATTTTCGTATCCTGGGGAGGGGGAGCTGGGAAGCAACATTTCAAGGGACGCCATCGACCTTTCAGCGGGCGCCGTGATCATTTCACGGGGCGCCGATGATCGATCGGGGCTAAGTGCTCTCTTGCCCCCTGGATCTGCCTTTGATTGGACAGGACATAGGCGTTTAGGAACAGGGGGGAGAAGAAAGGGTCATAACCCATACACAGATCCAGGGGGCAGGTGCCCCTGATCGACCCTCAGCGCCCCTTGAAATGGTTAAGGCGCCCCCTGAAGGGTTGATGACGCCCCCCCCGATGCGAAAATCGGCGTCCACCGACAGGATTTTTCACCCACCTGATAGGATTTTCCGGTCAAAAGTGCCGCCCCCTGGTCCCGATGGCGCCCCCGCCCCCAGGAGGGTTTCCCTGTTTTGCCGATTGGCAATCCTGGATCATCCTATGCCATTACCCACAAATACTAAATCCTTAGCCATTGACCCAATAGCGTTGACTGAAAAGAAATGACTTCAAAATACAGCTTGGGGGCCCCCGAAGTGCAGCTGGGTTTCCATCAGCTCAGTCGCTCTCTCCACGGTTGTATTTTGGAGTGTTTTTAACCGCCCACGGGGGGCAATGGCCCCAAGGTTTTCGGGATAGCAGAAAACGACGAGGCGCAGCACCGCGGTAGGGCTCTACCTCTCCGCATCATTTTACCATCATCCCTGAAATTTTTACCCCGGGTCACCCAAGGTCAGGCACCAGACGAGGTCAACCAAGGTCACCCACTCACCTTTAGAGCTCGAAGAGCACATTTCAAAGTCGATCGATTTGAAACCCACACTCAGACCCTCCAGGGTCTACAAGGTGTATACCGGGATTTTTCGATTTCGTGCCCGAGGTCAGGTCACGAGGCGACCTCTCCCATTGGAAAAGCATGGGGAAAAGCTATTTCATGATATAAAAGCCACAAAAATGATTGCAAATACTGGACGCCAGAACAACGTTTTCGGACACCCTTCACGGATCCCAGGGGTCATATTTGCCCTGACTTTCCAAGGTCATCCAAGGTCACCAGAGGTCAAAAACAGTATTTTGACAAAACTTGACCAATTAAGCTAGAGCGGTGAAACAAACACCATCGTGTTTGTCTTCTCACTGGCTTCATTTGATAACGGCAAGGTCACTTTGACCTACGGACCTCAGGTCATATCAGGTCACGAGGTGACCTCTGGCGGTCAAACCACGGCGGGAGGTCTTTACGTTCCACATAGCGGAAAAAGTACTGGCAATTTGCTATCAAATGTACTTACCAGGCCTCATTAGCTCTAATGACATAAGAGTTATGCCCAGTTGGCTTAATCATTGCATATTTGAGTCAAAATAGCCGATCTTGACCAATTGACCTCTGAGGTCAAACCATGACCTGAGCACAAAACAGCGAAGTAATTTCTTACTGAATTCACGCGAGCTTTCATTGCACTTGCAGATTTGCGCTAACGCCCATATTTCGGAGTTAGAGGGGGCCATCGATGGCCCCGGTGGGGCGAAGGTGGCGCCGGACCCGGTGGGGCGGGTTAAAGATTCCAAGCTCTGAGATACCATGGAATATACATGTACGTATTTAGTATTCTGGACGTTCCGGCCACTCTGTAGGACATTTCTTCATTTTTTATTTGGAAAACGAGGGAAATTTTTGGCGACCTATCAGCAGGTGGGCATTATGTGGATCTAAGGGCCAGAAAAAAAAACAGTACTGCCCCTTCTCAAAACCAGTGGTGGGTGCAGGACTTAATTTTGGGGGCTTGGGGCTCAAGCTTCTTCCGCCATGGGGGGATTTAGGAAGGGAAAGGGAGCTAATGCTCCCCCAACGACCCTCAGCGCCCCCTGAAGTAGTCAGGGCGCCCGCTGAAAGGTCGAGGCGCCATGTCTGTGAAAACAGCAGGAGTTCGATATTCGATATTTAGATTAATATTCAGGATTTTTATAATCGCCTAAATCATATCTCATTCGAAAGCCCTTGCCGAGACCATCCCGAAACTGGTCTTTATTTTGCTCTATCGCGTCGTGTTGCTGAGATAGAGCACAAAATGTGCCGTAAAAATCAGTTTTTGCCGTAATGCATTAAATGCCATTGACTTAAACATGAGACCCAACGTATCACCAAAATCGGGGGCAATTGATTTCGCTTAAAATCAGTATGCAAGCCAGGAAACATGAAATACAAAACCAGTTCACGGCTTTTTGCGGGGCACAGCTTGGTTCAGGCTCCAGAGCCTGTTGAAGTCAACATCAAATCATTCGTATCCTGAGGTCAACAGAATGATATTCGCTCCTGATAACCGAATCAGGAGCGAATTTCGGGATGGTCTCGGCAAGGCCTTTCAAATGATGTATGATTTAACGTGATTCGGATATCAGGAGCGAATATCATCCTGTTGACCTCAGGATACGAAGGATAGGACGTTGACTTCAACAGGCTCTGGAGCCTGAACCAAGCTGTGCCCCGCAAAAGGCCGTGAACTGGTTTTGTATTTCATATTTCCTGGTTTGCATACTGATATTAAGCCAAATCAATTGTCCCCGATTTTGGTGATACGTTGGGTCCCCTGTTAAAGTCAATGGGATTTTATGCATTACGGCAAAAACTGATTTTACGGCACATTTTGTGCTCTATCTCAGCAACACGACGCGATAGAGCAAAATAAAGACCAGTTTCGGGATGCTCTCGGCAAGGGCTTTTGAATGAGATATGATTTAGGCGAGTATAAAAATCCTGAATATCAATCTAAATATCGAATATCGAACTCCTGCTGTTTTCAGAGACATGGTGGCGCTCCTTGAAATGTCGCTTTCCATCCCCTCCCTCCAGGATGCAAAAATCGGTGGCCACCATTAGTATTTGGCGCCCACCTGATACATTTTCCTGCCAAAAGTGGCACCCCTGGTTCTGATGGCCAACCCCCATTCCGAAGTGCCCCCCATTGGAAACCCTGGATCGGCCTGTATCTCCAGCTATTTCTAAACAGCCCTCCAGCTTTGCATTCACACTGACACTCTGACATTGCAGGAGCGGGGGGGGCTAAACCCTCCAGTTCATTGGTAACACTAGCCCATTCGTAACAGTTACTGCCCAAAACCCATGGATTTCCGACGAAGGATTTCAGTTATGACCTTGAAGTCAGCTGGCCCAGTGACGACAAAGTGGTAAAACTTGGTATTTATTTTTGTATTTATTTTAAACGTATTTGGTCAGTCAAATGGTCGCAAAATCAACAAGGCCATTGATGCGCCCAAAAACACTAATGCTGATGGTCAGTGAAATGGTCCACTGTTCACCTAATCTGACGCGAGTAGTTTAATTACATTCGGATCCATAGTGGTGTATGACCGCCCTCTGATTTGTCCTGGAGCGACACTGGTTGAACTGGTTCCAACTTTACTGCAAACAGCGCGAACGGGCTAAGTAAAAGGCTTTACCTGGCCAGTCAAGTCGAAAACGCCATCTATAAACGTGGATAACATACCAATGCAGGCTGTGACAGATAGGTGACGGAGGGGATGGTGCGAGCGTTAGCATAAGTAGCATGAGTGGACATCTTTGGGGGGTGGGGGGAGGGGGCAGGAACCCTTGGATTTTGGGTCTCCCATAGGCTTTGTATTGACGGGTCAGTGTTGACCCATCCAGCCCCTCCCCTCCCTCGGGTCGAGAAGATATTACCAGCTTTGATCAAGGTATACTCATGGACCTGGAAATTGATAAATCAGAGGACATTGGCAGGTTGGCTGGATCTTGCTGACGGAAGGCTGAATGAATGGATTGCCAAATATGTATCGAGCAAGCATTGGCTTACAAAATATCAGTGCATAATGTGCAGCTTCAGTCTCCGTTTTCCGTACAAATGAATAGAATTGGACGAGTGTTGCCTGATAGATGAAGCCAGAGGCACATCCAGGGGATGATCAGGTAAGAAGCCAGAACCCCTTCTCGTGACTGGTCATTCAGCCCCATCCACAGCTCCCTGGCGTCCAAGCACCCCTAAGATTATATGTTTCCCTTTTACCAGACCTCCAGCACAGGGGCGTCGCCACCGGAGGGGGGCAGGGACGGGCATGCCCCCCCACTTTTTGGCCAAAAATTTCCTGATATCAGTCAAAATGGGAGAAAACCGGATATCCTTATAACCAGCCGCTGCAGATGGCAACGAGGAGCCAAAATTCGAACAGTATTTGGTCCTAACGTTTTTTGTCAGCGCAGTGGCGGCGGATGCTCTTTTCGGATGGGGGGGCAAGAATTTTTCCAGGGGCCCCCTTGACGATGGGGCCCCCTAAAAATTGCAATAGATTGGTTGGGACTTGCTGCCTGAGGTCAGAGGCATAAGCGCAGGGGCGGATCCAGGGGGAGATGAGAGGGCTTCAGCCCCTCCTTTGCCCCATTTTTGCCATTTTCCGCTCTATTCCTCTTTATTCGCCAATTTTCAAAGCTCAGCCACTCTCCCAGCAAAATCCTGGGTCCGCTCTTGCATAAGCGTCACAAATGGTAAACGTTGTATTTGGCCCAGTACAAAAGTGGCTATTCCTCCCTCTTGTTTAGTTGGCCTGTGTAAAAAAATGATTTTGCCTTCCCATTTGATTTTCCACACGATCTCGGATTCCAAGCTGGAATATGTTTCCTGCAGTAGAGCAAAATAAGCAGCGTATTTAACATGTAGATGTCGAAATATGCCTCTGCGTTTTATAGGGTTCACGTAAGCCTCGGACATTAAACGTCAAAGCTTTAAGCTCTAGCGTCACGTTAGGAGTTTAGCAAAATTATAATAACGGTACAGCAACGCCCTTCCGACGCAAATAGTTCTTCTTTTAAAAAGTGAACGCTGTTTGTTCGTACGCATCTACATAATAAAACATAGTAAGTGACACGAATTATTATATTCTGAGGATTTTTTTCTTGGAAAATTCCGTCTCCCGCAGAATGAGAACTGGGGGCGGTGGATGCTGTTGTCTATATCGGCACAGAAAAAACGCAAATGACAGGCATATTGACTTGAGCACACACAAAACCAAGCTCGGGGCCCTGAGACACAGCTCGGGGCTCCTTGAGACGGAGCTTGGGAGCTCCTAGAGATCAAGCTCGAAGGCCCCCGAGGACAAGCTCACGGCCACAGAGACCGAGCTCGGGGCCCTGAGACCAAGTTTGGGGGGGCTCTTAGAGATCAAGCTCGAAGGCCCCCGAGCACAGGTTCACGGCCCCAGAAACCGAGCTCGGGGCCCCTGAGACCAAGTTTGGGGGCCTCTGAAACAAAGCTTGGAGGCCCCTGAAACCAAGCTCAAGGCCCCCTAAGACCAATCTCGGGAGCCCCTTAGATCAATCTCGGAGAACCCCTGAGACCAAGATCGGAGCCCTGAGACACAGCTCGGGGGCACCCTGAGACCAAGCTTGGGAGGGCTCCTAGAGATCAAGCTCGAATGTCCCCGAGCCAAAGCTCAAGGGGCCCTGAGACCAAGCTCGGGAGCCCCTGAGACCAAGCTTGGCGGCCTCTGAAACCAAGCTTGGAGGCCCCTGAAACCAAGCTAAAGGTCCCTTAAGACCAATCTCGGGGCCCTCAGATCAATCTGGGAAGCCCCCTTATACCAATCTTGGGGGCCCCTGAGACCAATCTCGGAACCTCATGAGGTCACGTTCTGGATTTTCCTGAGACTAAGCTTAGAGGGCCCCTGAGATCAAGCTCAGGGGCCCCTTAGAAAGCTCCAGAGCCCCTTAGACAATTTCGGGGCCCCTGAGACCGAGCTCAGGGGGCTCCCTTAAGCCTAAGCTTGTTTGCCCTGAGACCAGCCTTGGGGGTCCCTTTGACCAAGCGTGGGGGTCCCTGAGACGGAGATCGGGGGAGGGGGGGCGAGGAACAGCTCGGGACCCCTGAGACAGAGTGGGGGCCCTGATACCAGGCTCGGGGCCCTTTAGACCAAGTTCTGGGCACCCTGAGACCAGGCTCGGGGGCCCCTTTAGGCTAAGCTTGGGGCCCCTAAAGGCTAAGCTAGTCCCGAGCCCAAGCTAGAGGAGCCCTGAGCCCAAGCTCAGGGCCCCTGAGATAAAGCTCGGACACTGTCCAAACTGAGAAACTGTTAAGGGCTCAGTCAGGTCGTTCATGAACTTTCAGAAAAGAACCAAGCTGAAATTTCGTATTTTTCCAGGGGCCCCTCTGATAATTTGGGGGGGGAACTGCCCCCCCCTTGCCCCCCTTTATCCGCCGCCACTGGTTACGATCAACTAAAGTATGTAACAAATTACTGACGCTGACAGTCAGCGTCAGTTTGATGTTTGGCTGCCCCCCCACTTTTTGCCAGTGACGACGCTTATGCTCCAGCATGTGACGATGTGTGACACGATGTGTCTTGGTGCCCTCGTGATAGGTCGCACTCTAAGAGTTGGCGCCCCTGGTCCGAATGCCCCCCTCCCCCGCCTCTGGACTGGAAATCCTGGATCCGCCTATGGATGGAGCAACAAGTCTTAACAATCCAGTCTGAAAATTACGACTCGTCGGCGTCGACGTCGCGTACAATCAGCTGACGTACATCAGGATTCCCAGCACCAGATGGCCAATCAGGTGGCGATGGCTGAGACATCTGCGGCAGCTTACGACGCTCCAACAGGCTCCGAGCTCCTCGTATTTTATTCTTAATTGGTACATGTCCATATTGCGGATTTTGCGGGGTTGAACCATATTGCGGAAACATTAAGGATTAAAAAAATGTAAAACTTTTTGTGTATTCTGTAAACTGAATGTGGTAACACTCGCAAGGTAATACGAGGTCTATATAATCCCCTAAAGGATATGCTAAATATGCTTGAATATGCTTAGAACAGTTAATCATATATTAAATTATTTGTCATATATCTTCTTATTATTAAATATTACATAAGCACTGTCAACATTGTGAATACGGGTCGTTAATTAGAGCGAACTAAAAATGGAACAGGTGATTCCAGAGCTTCTGGCAGTCCCTTGCAGGATCTCCACCACGGAGGGGGACGGGAGACGCGTCCCCCAACTTTGGTGAAGGGGGGACAGTCCCCCAACTTTCAGCTGGAGGCCCCTCCCCGAAAAAAACGATAATTTCACAGTAAAACGCATAACGAAAGACAAATCGGCCTGTTGAAGGCCATGGTAGCTATAGAGGAGGCCCTGGCAATGGTATAGGAGGCCCTAGCGGCGATGCATGAGGCCCTTTTCGCGATAGAGGAGGTCCTGTTGGCGATAGAGGAGGCCCCGTTGGCAGCAACAAGATGTCCTGTGACAGCAGAGGAGGCCCTATTGGCCAAATAAAAGGTCCCGGTGGCCATAGATGAGGCCCTGGTGGAGATAGAGGAGGCCCTGGTAGCAGCAGAGGAGGCCCTTTGTCATTAGATGAGGCCCTGCTAGCGATAGAGGAGGCCCTAAGGTTGATCCAGGAGGCCCTGAGAGCGATCAAGGAGGACCTTGAGGGCGATTCAGGAGGCTGATATAGATAGAGGAGGCCTAAGGTTGATCCAGGAGGCCCTGAGAGCGATCAAGGAGGACCTTGAGGGCGATTCAGGAGGCCCTGATATAGATAGAGGAGGCCGATTTGGCTATACAGTCTCCCTGGTAACGATGTAGGAGGCCCTGGTGGTAACAGAGGAGGCCCCTTTATTGATAAGGGAGGCTCTTTTGTTGATAGAGGAGGGCCCTTTGTCGATAGGGAGGCCCGTTAGTTGAAAGAGGAGGAGCCTTCTCTACCTCCACCAGGGCCTTATCTATGGCCAGCGGGACCTTTTCTTTGGCCAAGAGGGCCTCCTCTATTGCCATCAGTGCCTCTCGTTGCTGTCCGGTGACGCAGGCGTAAGTCCTTCATCCTCGTGAATAAACGTGAATAGCTTTAACCTTTGGCGATTGAGAAGGCCCTGGTGGCGATAGAGGAGGTCCTGGTACCCATAGAGGCGGCCCTGGTAGTACTAGAGGAGGATTCGGTGATAGAGGAGGCGCTCTTGGCGCAAAAGGAGGCCCTGTTGTTGATCGAGGAAGTGCTGTTGGCAATAGAGGAGGCCCCGGTGGCAGCAACGAGAGACCCTGATGGCAATAGAGGAGGCCCTCTTGATGAAAGTAAAGGTCCTGCTGGCTAAAGAGGAGGCCCTCTTGGCGCAAAAGAGGCCCATGTTGGCGAGAGAGGAGGCCCCGGTGACAGCAATGAGATACCCTGATGACAATAGAGGAGGGCCTCTTGGCGTAAGAATAGGTCTTGGTGGCCAAAGAGGAGACCCTCTTGGCGAAATAGGAGGCCCCGGTGGAGATAGAGGAGGACCTGGTAGCAACAGAGGAGGCCCTTTGTCAATAGACGAGGCCCTGATAGCGATAGAGGAGACCCTAAGGGTGATCCAGGGGGCCGTAAGAGCGAAGAGCAGGAGAAAAACACTGCATAATTATCTGGTCCCTACGCTATTAGTACAAAACGAAAGCTATTACACCAGAATACCTCCCAACCTATACGTTATTACGTTATCATTGAATTATCAATGTGCCTTACACTGACTCGTTCATTGGGCCAAGGGCCTATGCCCCCAAACCCAAAATAGTGTATCCCCTTCAACGACCAGCAACATATAACTTGCTCGGAAATTTTGTCTCGTGGAAATATTTCTACCGCTTTGATGGAGAAGAAATTTATTCTAGCTCCATCGTTCTTAAAACTTTTTTGCTATCAACTTTCGGGTAATTTCTTTCGTCCCCCAAAGCTGGATTCGCCATTGCTGCCTAGGAGGCCCCCTTCGAAAAGGAGGCCCCTTCAGATGGAGGCCCCATGAGCTTGTCCCCCCAACTTGAAATTCGTGGCGGAGCCCCTGGTCCCTTGCATTAATTAAAACAATATAAGAGGGCATAAGAGGAGGCCAGGGAGAGACTGTACCCTCCACAGCCCCGCCGCAAGGTGACAGCACATGAACACACGTGGGGAAAAGAACCGCTCGGCACTCGGAGGTTTGCCAATCACCTAAATACCGAAGGTGGTTTATTAACAAGCGCATTGACGGGGGTCTGAGCCACCTTCTCTTTGACGGGGGGGGTGGGGGGTACCGGGGGACCTTGAAGCTCGATCACATGTATCCAATGTTTGATCCCTGAAAAGGGTCCCTGTTTAATCCGGAATTACAGTAATGCGTGGTGTGAAATGCATTAATTGCAGCACATCGTGCTGTGCCAGGCCCTCTTGCTGGGAAGCCAGCTAACTGGGCGGAGCCACGGGTCTTCAAACATGAGAACGAGAAGCGTGCATTCTCGATTCAGCCGGTACAGTGGAAAACATATTTCCGAGCTCAGTTCTAGCAATTCGGAACGGGGTGAGTTCAGGAAACCCAGGAAGCTACCTGAGGAGTTTTAAAGCAATTCAGGCCTTACTTACCTATTAACTTCCCAAAGATAGTCTTCCCGTAATTTTTTTGTGAGCTAGTAAAGGCCAGTGAGAGCCGATTCCTAACTCGTGTGTGTCAGGAAACCAACCAAAAACGGGAGAACCGTAAATGCCAACAGTGCATTCCCTGGACGATTTAAGGCACGCATCATCAGGGCATTCATCAGACGAGGAATTAACATCTAGCTCCACACATAAGTACATCCATTGAGGGAGATCGCAGCTCCGTGTCTTATGTTCACTCTTTCTTCGTAACTGGATTTATTCCGGCAACACGCCAGAGTTGCTGGTCATTTCGCTATTCCGTACCTAAATATTCCTCCAAGGCGCTCTAACAATGCAATTTTGCACCGATGTGGCTGTCCTTTTCCGCGATTATGCACTGCTCTGAGAACACTTTTTGTTGCATGAGATGCTGGGTATGCTGTAAGTAGTCACTGCTCACTTATAAGGACATTATAACGTTGCGTGAGGTGGTACAAATGACCTTAAGTCTGGGCCGGGAGCCCTCCTGTTTTCTTGCCTCCAATCACAGTGATTTTCTCTTTTTTCATCCACTGTTGGGTTCACATTTTTACCTCTTGTGCTCGGAATATTACACCAAGCTACGCTCACCCATTTATCTAATCTGGTGTTGATTCGGAAGGACCTGGCTTGCGAGTGACAGCGAGCAAAGAAAGGCAGACGAACAGGCAGTATGTCTCCGCCTACCGTTATATATTCGCATGTATGTAGCGCACGAGAAATATTTGTATTCCCTATTCAACCAAATACGACGAAAGAAATGACCAGATTTCTCCAAGTTGGTGTTTTTCATAGCAGAAATGGTATCTACTTGGTTCAGGTCGTTTGATTTGCACGTAATAGGCCGAGGTGATAGTGACCTGCCTCTTCGAATCCTGGATGCGAAATACACTTGGATTATATATTCGGGCACAGCCATTCATCGAAATCAGGTAGGTAAACAACAGGTAAAATCACAAATTATTAATCATAGAGTAGCACGGCCTCGAATTCGTACCAGCGTCGAATCCTGGATGCGAAATACGCTTGGATTCCAACATTTGCCACCATATTGGAAAACCGAACCAATTGAGATAAGTAGGCAAAATAGGTATTCATTTTGCTTGTCTTGACGTGAAAGAACGGGCAATGGCTGTTTATTCGTTGTTAAGGTGATTATTATGAAAATATTGATGTTTAATTTTCCATTATCTGTGGCCAAACAGCCGATTTGGAGCCATGGAAACAACAAACACTCAAGACGTACGTCGAAAAGCAGAAACAGTTTAATTTTCCATTATATGTGGCCAAACAGCCGATTTGGAGCCATGGAAACAACAAACACTCAAGACGTACGTCGAAAAGCAGAAACAGTTTAATTTTCCATTATATGTGGCCAAACAGCCGATTTGGAGCCATGGAAACAACAAACACTCAAGACGTACGTCGAAGGGCAGAAACAGTTTAATTTTCCATTATATGTGGCCAAACAGCCGATTTGGAGCCATGGAAACAACAAATACCAAGACGTACGTCGAAGGGCAGAAACAGTTTAATTTTCCATTATATGTGGCCAAACAGCCGATTTGGAGCCATGGAAACAACAAATACTCAAGACGTACGTCGAAGGGCAGAAACAGTTTAATTTTCCATTATCTGTGGAGAAACAGCCGATTTGGAGCCATGGAAACAACAAGCACTCAAGACGTACGTCGAAGGGCAGAAACAGTTTAATTTTCCATTATATGTGGCCAAACAGCCGATTTGGAGCCATGGAAACAACAAATACTCAAGACGTACATACGTCGAAAAGCAGAAACAGCACTGTGAGCGATATGCAAGTGTTTGCATTGCTCTAGATAGCTGATGAGCTTTACATTTTTGTGATAAAAAGTTATGAACCTAGAAAATCGCTCGAGATACGTAGTCCAAACCTAAATAAGTATCCAGGATTTGAGTGCGTCAGAGGGCCTCGTTGCGTGCCTTTATTGCCAACGTCTAAAAATTAATGAAGGCATGACGCAGGTTACAAAAAACTATCAGCAACGCAAGCATGAGCCTATCAAAAGCTCTTTGGGCCGTCATGATAACAACTGTGCTACACAGGTTTCAGATTCTCTTGTGAGGTGCGGCATTCGGGCACGGTTTTACTCTTAACATACACAGGTATACATGTACTTCCTTATACATGTAAGTATTCACACGAAATACAAACACTGTCATTAAAATGTGTTACAGCATGACAGGGGTTAAAAAACCCATCAAAGACACAATAATGAACCTTTCGGATGCAAAAGGCGTTTCGCACCACCATGATCACAACCGCGCCACAGACGTTTCAGTATCTCTCCTTCAGATGTGACACTTGTGGACGGTGCTGCCACACGTATTGGAAAAGTCACTCTAACTCTTTTTTTGCATCACGTTACTTGCGAAATCCTTTTGTATTCTTCGTTCTGCTACGTGATTGGTTACCTAAGTGTCCTTGACAATTGTTCGAAACTTGGTGATCTCCCCGTGGTTGTGCCGCTCGCCTGGGCTTTTCAGCAGCCACTCGTGAGATTGGTGCACCAACCACACGGTGGTTCCCGACGATTCTTCTAGCAGATCGACGAGCTGCGAGGACTCGTCTGGGCACACCGGATTACTATCCATTGCACTAACACCGCTGTATGGACGGGGAAATCCCAGAAGCCTTTCACAGATCGCCCTCTCTTCATCGTCACTGACGGGGCAACTGCAAAGACTGAAGAGCACTGTAGATGACCGTAGGTAGCAAAGGTGGCGCCGGAGCACCCCCAGTGTAGTGCTATCCACCGCACAGTCCATCTGTCTGCACCAGACCAGATCTTGGAGAAGTTACAGATGGTTGGATGGTTCGTCGGCAGCTTTGGACGCGCCCAGTCAGGCGGGCAGGTGCAAAAGGAGAATGCATTGTACCATCCTGCGAAGCTTCTGACACATCTCTCCGTCGCAGCCCAGCTGTTCAGCGAATAGATGGATTTTCAGGAAGCGTAGTGCCTGTCCAAAACGTAAGTGTGCATAAGTGCATAGGTGTTCTTCAGTAGCCGTTCCGAGCGATTACAGTCATAGTAGAATCCAGGGGGGCAAGTGTGCCACTTCCCTCCCCCCACCCGATCAATCCTTTGGCAACTCTAAACAGGTCACGCGTCCCCTGAAAGGTCAATGCTCTCTGGAATGTCGCTTCCCACCCACCCCCTTCCCCCAGGATGCGAGCATTGGGATTCCCGCGATAGGATTTGGCGCCCGCCTGATAGGTTTAGGCACCCCCGGTCCGGTTGGTGAATCCTTACAACCTCCTCCCCCGATAGGAAATCCTGGATCCGCCTATGCAATTAGTCAAACAGTTGAGACAAATTTCCCCTAAATTTCTCCAACGTAAACATCAGTTTGGCATAAAAAGGCCAACAAATCACAGGACTACTAATTCGATCTTTCAAACCGGCCGCGCCAACAAATTCAATACAAAACATGCTCACAACATATAACGCGAACGTTCGGTCTGTTTTGAGTAGGTAGTGTAGTCTGGGCTGGCGTAGCAAATCCATGCGAACGGGTCGAGCGGGTACAAACAAATTTTATGTGCTAAATTCCATACTGTCAGTCTTGCGGCACTTGAATTACCATTCACTTTTCGGCATTTCGGCGTCCAGTCTCTTGCTGCAAGGAGAGTTCAACACGATCTTCGTTTCTGAAAGCAATATTTTCCTCAAAAATTTCCTCTCAAACTCTGAACTGTTTGGCCCTCATGTTCACCCCGCTCGACCGCAACCGACTTTTCGCGAGCCACGCGGCCGTTAAACACGGTTGCCTCGGGGTTTCTGTGCCGGATACAAAATCTCTAATAGGTTTTGACATGATCAACTCCGATTTTTGTTGATACCTATAGCATTTTAGACTACGTTGTGGAGTACATAAGGGACCTAAGAGGTGAGGTACCAAGGTATATGTGCACCAAATATATGAAGAGGGAATGAGCTCAAACTATTTTAATAACTTTATTTTTACAGCACCCATTTTACTCATTTTTATGTTTTTAGCACTAGGGTGTTTCGGACATGTTTATGTGTATGTGCAGTTTTTGGTGAGAGAGTTTTAATACCTGACTTCACCTGTTAGTGGCATCAGCCTGTTGGTGATTATGTTTAATAAACAAAATAAACAAAATAAACAAACGTAGTAAGTATGGTTCTGCAATTACCCACACCATTTTACTGGATTCCCCAACCTTTTCAAATAGGGCCTGCAATAAAACGAGGAGTAGGACTATTTCGGTCTCAAAAAGGAAAACATTGCTAGGAGAGCAGGTTTCGATTTTCAATGGCTGTCTGGTAAGATAAGGCTATTTCGGGTGTATCTGGCCTGGCGTTGTTTTTTTCCAATGCATTGCCATCGTTTTTCCACTTCTCGTTTTGATATGCCATTTTTAAGTGTTCAAAACCGTCATTTCAATGACGAGAGGCGAGAAACGCCCAAAATTCAACAGCCGCACCCCTGAGCTGTTTTTTGGCCCACTCTCTAATACTGAGACTGTATGTTAGTCTTCGGCAATAGAAGGGAGAGCGAGATGGTGTACACTACGGAATCCTCACCCAGGAAGTGGCCACATCAGCATCGACTGGCGGGCACGCGCCGCCTCGATGAGCTTTACACTTCCTTCGGACGGAATGGACGTGTTTGGCTATAGAGTGCCGGAATGGCGCCTGGTCATATTGGCCGCCATTACCGCGGGTTTGCACTACAGGCAATATCAATGCCAAACCGGAGGAGCACCAAAACAAACGAGCCGAATGGCAGCAATGGCGATATCCGTTGAAGCTGAATTGTGCAGAATTTTGTTTGCGTCCTCCCACACAAATATGTAAACCTCAAAAAGTTTGGCCCTCTTGGAGAATATTATGGATTTATCACTATCCCCTCTGCGCAGACAGGGTAAATTCGGACTGAAACTGGTCTTCGATGTCTCCAATTACCAATCAAATTCTATTGTGGGGGTGCCGATACCCGCATCATGGAGGAAGGAGGTGGGGTGGGAAGGGACCTTTAAACGGGGACGCCGTGACTATTTCAAGGGTCAAGGATCCCCAAGGCGCCAAGGGTCGATCGGGGGAGGTTAGTACCTCCTTGTCTCCCTCCTGGATCTACCTATGCTCTGTTGTTGCCTGTCTCATTCACTCCTATATGGCGGTCCCCACCAATGACCTATGTCACACAAAAGATGAAAGGTATCCGCTGAATGATACCTCAACGAGCCTAATGCCATGTAAAGCTGAAAGAGTTTGTTAATAGCTCAATGGGAATTCATATAGTTACACCTGGGCATTATATACGGACGAAATAGTTAAACAATCACGTTATTTAGTCGCCATTTAACACTTCAAATCCATGTTTTCCACCCCTTTGTTTATTTGTGGTAAATCGCAAACAGAACACAGCTCCGTTGAGAAGGCGAAGCCGATGTCTGTGAAAGTAAGATTGCACAGGTGAACGATACGCACGTTAAACAACAGAGAATTGTGGAGCGCTGTCTTCGACGCCCGGTCCGTGTGCGGTTCCGCGGTCGATTTCACACCGGGCGCCCAGGGGGGGCGACAACACATTGGGCGCGAGCGTGGCGGTGCTATGACGATAAGCTGCGATAACACAGAGTCGGGACCGCCTACCGGGGCTATCAGTGAAGCGGCTGTCAGTAGAGTGGCGGGTCCACGGTGTCGGATCGTCAGCACGGAGGACCTCAGTGACTGATTGTGTAGATTCTCCGGTCTGAAGCCGTTGTCGAGTGAGGGAGCTCCGGGCTTATGGCGAGGCCTTCCAGGCTCCGACGAGAGTACTTCAGCTTCTTCACACACTCTCCTGAGTAGCTTTCCAAGTTGATTCTTTCCCAACGGTGCATTCTTGAACCATTGTTCGTCTCTGTTTTCGCTCATGATGAAAAACGGAATCTATCCCTTCATCAAGCCAAGGCAAATGAATATCGAGCCACTCGGGTTAGTCTTCTAATGTACTGAGTTTTTCGGTCTATGGATTTAGTTTTCTTTCCGTCCATGGGTGGAAATCGTGGGAGGGGAGTTAGGGGGTCAGGACCCCCTGGACCCCCCCCCTGGATCGAGAAGAGATATCCAGTCATGTTTCGGTCTCTTGGTGTTTTGCACTTTCTAGAAACGCTGCTGTTTTTCTTCCAAGTTTTTCCGGTCAAGTGATAAGTTGAAATAAGGATATGTGGAACCCATTATTATGAGTGAAAAGTAACATTCTAAAAATGAAATTTTTCACATTCTGGAATGTTATAAGAAAGCCAATGACTTGTGGGAAACCTACATCCACCATTACCTGTGAAATTTATTGATGTTAGATCTCGTGCTGAGTGAAAAATAAATAGCTTTTCAAATACAAAATATCCAAGCCCCGGGCGGCATTGGCAGATCAAGGAGCAGCTTTTGAAGGGGGGCGAAACCAACGTTTTGGGGGCAGAATTGATAAAATTCGCGAAAAAACATGTCCCTGAGCGAAATCCTGGCTATGCATCTGCCTCTGGTCATATCTTGGGAATAATTTGCAAGCGCCATACTGCAGCGCACAAGGTTATCGGTCACACATATGTTTATCTACATCTAAAACGGCCTGCACACACATACACACACACTTGTCCCTGTTTGCCAGGCTGGAACCATTTGCATCCTGCAGTACGCCGGGTAAGCAGCTCAACCCCAGAGGCTCAATAGCGTTGGAATGAGAGCAGCCCAAAACCGGAGGGTTTGCAAACCAGTGAGCAAAGAGAACAAACAGCGAGCTAACCACTTGCAGAACGCAAAAAAGCGGAAGAGCTAGCCGAGTCGAAGCTGCAATACTGGACGCTGAAGAGGCGAAGAGGAAACGAGACTCTGGACAGTGATGATATGAACGAGAACGGTCAAACAGCACAGGTTGCCCAGTGAATGTGGCAAGGACTTGGGAGGCCGGCCTCAGGGCGTGAGTGAAGGTGCAGACTAGCCACGATGAGCCGGCGTTGCTGTCTCTCCACAGGACGGCGACTGTCCCGCCTGCAGACGGTCGTCAACCTGATGGTGACCGGCTTCCTCGTCTACAACGTCTTCGTCTTCGCCACATCGCGAGAACAGGTCAGGTGTGTGGACGTTTCTGAATAGTGTGTCAGCCCTCTTCGCGCAAGGTTCGAAGTCAGCTTAGAGCTTTCACGAGGCAGCTGAAGAGGGACGGCTTGTCCAGTCCCACCCAATGTTCTGAGGAGCAGTATAGGTATTTGTCACAGAAACCTTTGCCTTTATCGTGTCTTTTGTCCGCGGTATGAATTGCACCTGAACCAGTAACGCTTTCTACAAGTATCGAATATCTATAAAGGAGTGGCTCCGACCAGCTTCCCTGATTATTTCGGAAGGTTACTGATCCTTTGGATGAAATCAAATATACAGATTTCCTCTTCGCAAGAGCGTTTGCTGAAAGACAAATTAAATAGAGTAAAAGACAAAACACCGCCTCTTTTCCGTGGCATGCAGAACAGCGGCTTTTATCACATCTCACATCATCTGTTAAGTCGTTAACACGCGCATTGACGGGGGTCTGAGCCACCTTCGGATTGACGAGGGGGGACGGGTACCCGCCCCCCCCTAAGATCTCGAGAACCACGGTAGGTAGCAAAAAACGGTAAACGGTGTTGGGTAGCCCATCCGCTTCTCCATCGAAAATATTTGAACCATTTTCTTTGTCAGGTCACATTTAAGGTCACCAAAGGTCAAAAACATGCCGTCACATGCCGTCATAGGGATAACATGTAAATTAAGTTTTTTCGGCCATTACATCTGAACAAGTAAAGATAGAGCAAAACGACTTGAACTTTATGAATCCTCGCAGCAAGCCGAATCGAATGATATATAATTTGACCTTGCTAGGTCAAATGAAAGATTTGACCTGACCTGAGGTCAGGTCAGGGTCAAATTATATAAAATGCATATCATTAGTACTGCAAAGCCAGGGCGAGTCTAATGAATCTAAAATAAACGCTCTATCACCATCTGTTACTGAGTTATTCAGTAAAAACCATATTTCCTATGTATTACCAATGGAGAGGCCATGCTTCGTACCTGACCTTAGGTCATCGATATCAAAAATACCGGAACATATTTTAGAGAACTCGGTGAGCCCATTATGTGATATGAGTTTCAATTGGATAAGTTCACCCTGCTCCGACTTATGCTATCTTAAACTTTTTTTGAGGTCGGGTCACTTGACCTGTACTGGTGACCTGACCTGAGATGACCTATCCTTAAAATTTTCAAAGAAGTTGCAAAAATGATGAGGGAAAAGGTATACCAAGTACGGCAGCGCTGCGCGCCGCCGTTTTTCTGCTGTCTTCGAAAAACCCAAGGGGGCGGGTACCCGACCCCCGTCAATGCGCATGTTAATCAGACATTAATGAACAACTACCCTACCTGCTAAGTCATCAGGATTTTGGCAACTATAGTTGCAATCAGGTAGGTAGACCTATGTGTGTATGTATGTACATACCACGGCGGAAGACCTTTCAATCCACGGGGATCCTGGGTTTGTTAACCCTCGCCCCACCGGGGGCCATCAATGGCCCCCTAAGGTTTTTCCGAGATAGCAGAAAAACGACGAGGCGCAGCACCGCGGTTGAGGGCTCTACCTCTCACTGCATCATTTTCCCATCATCCCTGAAATTTTTTTACCCCGGGTCACCCAAGGTCAGGTCACCAGACGAGGTCAACCAAGGTCACCTCACTTCAACTTTAGAACTCTGTAAGAGCTACATTTCAAAGTCGACCGATTTGAAACTTCCTACACTTCATGACCCCTCCAGGGTCTACAATATGTATATCCGGGATTTTTCGATTTCGTGCCCTGAGGTCAGGTCACGAGGCGACCTCTCCCATTGGAAAAGCATGGGGAAAACCTGTTTCATGATATAAAAGCCACAAAAATGATTGCAAATACTCAGACTGCTCAGAACAGCGTTTTTGGACACCCTTTCACCGATCCCAGGGGTCATATTTACCCTTTGACTTTTCCAAGATCATCCAAGGTCACCAGAGGTCAAAAACAGTATTTTGACAATAACTTTTGACCTAATTAAGCTAGAGCGGTGAAACAAACACCATCGTGTTTGTCTTGTCACTGGCTTTCATTTGATATGCGGCAAGGTCACTTTTTGACCTTTTGTGACCTCAGGTCATATTAGGTCACGAGGTGACCTCTGGAGGTCAAACAACTGGCGGGAGGTCTTTACGTTCCACATAGTGGAAAAAGTACTGGCAATTTCCTATCAAATGTACTTTACCAGGCCTCAATAGCTCTAATGACATAAGAGTTATGACCAGTTTGCTTAATCATTGCATGTTTGAGTGAAAATAACCGATCTTGACCTAATTTGACCTCTGGAGGTCAAACCATTGACCTGAGCACTAAAACATGCGAAATAATTTCTTACTGAATTCACGCGAGCTTTCTATTGCACTTTGCAGATTTGCGCTAACGCCCATATTTTCGGAGTTAGAGGGGGGCCATCGATGGCCCCCGGTGGGGCGAAGGTGGCGCCGGACCCCCGGTGGGGCGCGGGTTAACGCTGACGCGGCAATACAAGCTCTATAACAAGCCTAACGCCTATGGGAGACCCAAAATCCAGTGGTCCTGAACGCTTCTCCCGGGATCTCCACCCATGGTACATACATTGTAATACTGAGCCAAGAAAGTACATACATTGTAATACTGAGCCAAGAAAGTACATACATTGTAATACTGAGACAAGAAAGTACATACATTGTAATACTGAGCCAAGAAAGTACATACATTGTAATACTGAGACAATAAAGTACATACATTGTAATACTGAGACAACAAAGTACATACATTGTAATACTGAGACAATAAAATACATACATTGTAATACTGAGACAATAAAGTACATACATTTTAATACTGAGACAATAAGGCTGAAGGGGAATGCGACACCTTCATGGGAGATTAACTGAGCTATCAGTCGTGTAAAACGTAGCGAAAAACCCCTGCTGCCATATTTAATTTCATCCAGGACTCACCTCTAACGAAACGACGGCGCTTCATAAGCACACTTCTTTTGAACGCACTAATAACTCCCACGCTTCCCCTCTTCTTTCCGCTGTGAGCCAACGGTCCCCGCCAGCTGTCCGGTGTTTGCTGAAACCTGCACAAAAGGCTTTGCGGTGCGTTTTATCTCCTGGCTACCTCAGTTCAAATCCCATCACAAATTTGCCGCATTCCTGTTAAGAGATACGTTGAAAAAAATAGCTTGTGTAAGTGAAAACCACCCGATTATGGTTGTTCTGGTCAATGAAGGTAGACATTGAATGTCAAGACGCAGCGAACAAGACGCAGGTATACAAATTTTGTATACCTGCGTCATGTTCGCTTTGACGGGGGCGGGTAACCCCCCGCCAAAGCAGTGGCTCCGTCAATGCGCGCGTTAAAACAGGTTTAAGTCTCTTCCATACATCATCTAGCATGTCAAAAACATACCAATATTATATATATAATATATATATATATATAAATATATAATATTATATATATATATATATATATATATATATATATATGGGACTCCCTGAAAAATTGAACTGAAACACATGCTATATATACATACCCATATATATATATATATATATATATATATATATATATATATATATATATATATATATATAGCAGGTGTTTCAGTTCAATTTTTTCAGGGAAACCCAAAGAAAACTCAAGAATATCATAAAACACTCAAAACTGGTGGTGCATAGACCATTTGATCAGGAAAACACATAAAATGTCCGATTGGGTCCATGCTAATTTCAGCTCAAAGATAGCCTTTTAACATTAAAGTCAGATTAAAACACAAGGCGTTGATCAAAATACGAAAATTTTTACAGTGCATGTTGGGTAGCCTTCCTGCTTGGGTAGTAGAGGCACCGAGCACCAATGTCTTCAAGACTTATATTGATAAACATTAGGTGGGGTTTTTGTGCGAGACCCCCAACTAGATCCCTGAATTGTTGTTAAATCGAGTTCGACGCGGCCGGGTGAGACAGGCACCTGTGAGTGCCTCCCAAAGACCCGCATGATCTCATCTATATTGACTGAGAACTAACGATTTTCCACCTCCTGTCCAGCTGCTGTCCTTCGAAATCAGTCAGCTGACACACTGAGACCTGGTCCCGTCTGTTGTTCCGTGAACTGGAGGACTGTTTGCGAGGGGAGCAGCGTCTCTGTCTACCACACCGTGTGGTAAAGCCCTCGCCTGGAGTGGTATCCCACCGCTGTGAAGGACCATCCATCCGTCCGTCCGTCCGTCCGTCCGTCCGTCCGTCCGTCCGTCCATCCGTCCATCCGTCCATCCATCCATCCATCCATCCATCCATCCATCCATCCATCCATCCATCCATCCATCCATCCATCCATCCATCCATCCATCCATCCATCCATCCATCCATCCATCCATCCATCCATCCATCCATCCATCCATCCATCCATCGGACGGTATATTGTACTTTCGCCACACTATCGCCTGCGGCCATAATTTCGCATCACGTGCTTGTAAATGTCTTGTACCGATCGCCAATCCCGCCTTCTGGAGGGTGGCGATTCATTTGACCGGACGGTAGCCAGGGAGAGATAAGATGCAAACTACAAGCACATTGATCGTGCCACAGACATAAGTGGATCCAGGGGAAAATGGCAAGTGCCCCCTCCCCAAGCGATCAAATTAGCTGGCTCCCCCACACTGCACCCCGGCACCCAACAAAACGTAGCTTCCCACCCCCCCTCCCCATCCCGATCCCGAAATGTGCTAGGCCATACCTTTAGAACCGGAGCCACCTCCCTGACCGTGTGTTTGGGGTTTAAGGGTGCTTCAGCGATAAGGCTATGACCCCACCTCCCTGACCAAAGTGCCACCCCTCCCACCTGAAGTTCTGTACCCGCCTCGGCCTGCTATCGACCTCCGACAAATGGGTATGGGTGACCACTGATCAGCGGTGCATGGCTTCAAAAGTATCTACTGATACAATAGTGGGGGCAGATGGGGCAAACAAGTTCCGTTCTGTTAGGTAATGGCTTCGTTCAAGACGATGAAGCTCAAGCAAGTAACTTTGGGGCTTTACGACACACCGACTGCTGAGGTCATATGGTGTGGAAGGGTCATTGACCCTATTGGAATGGTATGCTAGGGATCAGGAAGACTTATGCAGAATAGCTCGGGGATTTGTACCCGGGTCAACGGCGTGGAAATCGAAAGCACTTCCCCCACCCACCGCATCCCCAAGACAATCAAGCCCTACATTTTGCGACTTCCCTTCTGCAATCTTTCATTTCACGCTCGACAGTACCGACTATGCACATTTTCAGTTTAGCGAAATATGCATTGACATGTAAATGTTACCAGAGATGCACCCGCTCATCATTCCACCCTGACTGGCGGCCTGCCGTGGTGAGTAAGCGCACTTGCAGGCCGGTAGCCATTTGTAAGGCCTGTTTAAAGGGAATGTGGCACTTTCATAACGTGATTTTAACTGAGATAGCCAAGTTGTAAAGCAAGTAGGAAAACCCGGTACTCCATATATCATTTGTCTTAGAACTCGATATTTCCGTAGAAAAAGCTAAAACCTACCTGACACCTACCCCTCATTTACCACTCGCCGGGCGGCCATTGTTGTGAGCTACTGGTGTGACGACATATGCTGACGTCACAATGAGCATCAGCCAATTGAAGCCCTTGAAGCGTTTCAAGTAGGGTAGTGGTTGCCAGATCATGACATCATCCACAGCCAGACATTTATTTATTTTCCGAGAGGAGTATTTTAAAAATCAAAATATTGAGCTTATTACACATTTTTCAGAGAAATCATGAGTGGTTTCATTATTTTCGGCTAAAAGTACGCCTAATTACACTGAATTCCAGGATTCAACCAAGGTGCCACATTCCCTTTAATGGGCGGCGAAATCTACACGCTTCATCATGGAGATACGAACTATTTAACTCATCTATAAGTGGTGGGAGCGTCCGGGATATTTGGTAAAGCCAATGTTAATTTGGAAGTCGGATCTTTCCAGTCCAGCCCATAGGGTCAATGGTTAAGATCTTGAACATTGGGGGCGGGGAGACGTGGCCCCGGCCCCTGTTCCTACGCCTATGGCTCCAACCGTTTCGAAAACCGATTCGAATGCGAAGTCAAAAGGAGTTGCCTATTCTAAATAATAATAATGTCTATATCTAAATTTATAACACTATTTCAGTCACAGAGCCGCGTGAACGGTGGCAGCAAAGACCAGGGGTGTAATTTTCTATCTCTTTGGGGTGCCCGGGCACCCCAATCCTAATTTGAGCACCCCCAATCATGTGTTGAGCACCCCCAATACATGTGCCGCCCCTGGCTTATCACCGCTGCTCTGAACAGTGCCATCCCTATCTCATTACTACCGCCCTGATTCGTGCCGCCACTGCCACCAACAGTTAATCACTGCCACCCCCCCTACGGATGATTACTGCCGCATTTGGCTCACCACTGATCAGCTGGCTGATCACTGCCGCCCCTGGTCACCACTGCCACCCCCGGCTGATCTCTGCCGCCCGTGGTTCGTCACAGCCGCCCCCTGGCTGATCGCTGTCGCCTGTGGTTCATATTAACTTCCGCCCCCTGGCTAATCACCGCCGTCATCTGACTTATAACTGCCGCCCCCTGACTGATAACTGCCGGCCCCTGGCTGATAACTGCCGACCCTGCCCGGTCACTGCAGCCCCTGGCTGATCACGGCCGCCCCTGACGGATAAGTGCCGCCCCCTGACTGATAAATACTGCCCCTAGCTTATCACTGCCGCCCCCTGGCTGATCATTGCCGCCCCCTGACTGATAAATGCCGCCCCCTGGTTGATCACTGCCGCACCCTGGCTGATCGCAGCCGTCCCCTGACTGATAACTGCCGCCCCCTGGCTGATAACTGTCGCCCTTGGCTGAGCACTGCCGCCCCTGGCTGATTAATGCCGCCCCTTGACTGATAATTGCCGCCCCTGACTGATAAATGCCGCCCCTGGCTGACCATTGCCGCCCCCTGGCTGATCACTGCCGCCTCCCGGCCGATAACTGCCGCCCCTGGCTGATCACTGCCGCCCCCTGACTGATAAATGCCGCCCCCTGGCGAATAATTCCGCCCCTGGTTGATTACTGCCGCCCCCTAGCTGATCGCTGCCGTCCCTTGACTGATAATTGCCACCCCTGACTGATAACTACCGCCCCTGACTGAGCACTGCCGCCCCTGACTGATAAGTGTCGCCCCCTGGCTGATAACTGCCGTCCCTGCCTAAGCACTGCCACCCCTGGCTGATCACTGCCGCCCCCGACTGATAACTGCCGCCCCTGCCTAAGCACTGCCGCCCCTGGTTGATCACTGCCGCCCCCTTACTGATAACTGCCGCCTCCTGGCGGATAACGTTCGCCTCTGGCTGGTCACTGCCGCCCCCTGGCTGATCACTGCCGTCCCCTGACGGATAACTTCCGCCCCTGACTGATAACTACCGCCCCTGGCTGATAACTGCCGCCCCTGGCTGATCACTGCCGCCCCTGGTTCATCACTGCCATCTCCCGGGGCAGTGAGCATCCTGGGAATATCTGGGCAGTGAGCGTTGTGGGGGTGTATGCTTCCGTGAATATCACTAGCATCATGTCATATCTGAGGAGGGTTAGTTTTAATGTCATATATTCATTTTAGTAGTATTTCAGGTGTTACATAACGTCAAATTTCATTTTACCTAGTCAGTGACCTTTCTAGGACCTTTCTTTTTCAGTATTTATATTTTATTTTATCTATTTATTTAATTTGTTTTTATATAATCTTCTGATACAATGTTCACAACCTGACCTGTTCTACCACCTGAATTGTGGAAGCTTGTGCGGAAATGTCCTATTTACGTATTTAATTTAGTGTTATGGGCGCAGTAGGACCCCATAAATCGGCGCACCCTAAAACACCAATATGATGATGGACCTTCTCCCGGCGGATCACTGCCGCCCCTGGTTCATCACTGTCGCCCTAATTCATACCGCCTCTGGCTCACCAATGCTGTCCCCGGCATATTTTGACCCAAACGCGTGCCGCCCCGACTCATCGCTGCCGCCCCTGGTTCATCACTACCGCCCACTGGCTGATCAGTGTCTCCTCTGGTTCATTACTGCCGCCCTGATTAATCACTACTGCCCTAATTTACGCCGCCCCTGGCTAATCAATACAGTCCCCGTTTTTTAATCAACCCATATATTATGAACCGCCCCTGGTTAGACACTTCCTCCCTCGAATCCTCGTTGCCCCCCCGCCGGGTGATCACTGCCGTCCCTGGTTTATCACTGCCGATTAGAACAATCCGGCCATGGCCCCCAAAATCAGTCAAACTTAAGTCCTGCTGTCAGCAGTTTTGTCAGCAGGCATCTGCAACACCTCTCCAGAAAGCAAACAACGGCCCAATATCGTCTAATCGTTATATGTTTGCCTATTGGAGGAATGTCTCCAAACCAAGTAAATGGTAGACTGCTGCTGCCGTGCTTTACTGTTGTAGTGTAAGCCAAGGGTGAAATTTTCTATCTCTTTAGGGTGAGCGAGCACACCCTATCATAATTTGAGTACCCCTAGTACATGCGTCGCCCCCCCGGCTCAGCATTGCTGCCCTGATTCATGCCGCCCCCGGTTCATTACTAGCACCCTGATTCGTGCCAGCCCTGACTTATCACTGCCGCCCTGATTCAAACAGCACCTGGCTCATCACTGCTGACAGTGGCCCACCAGTAATATCCTCGAATTATCACTGTCACCCTGTTCCATGCCGCCTCCAGCTCATCGCTACCGTCTCGGCTAATGAATGCCGCCCCTGGCTTATCACTCCCGCTCTAATTCGTGCCGCTCGGGCTCACGACTGCCGCTCCCAGCTCAGGGACAGCAGATTCCATTTTCGGGCCGGTCTGCAAGATTTTCGGGAGGGGCGCCTTCCTCCCCAGAGGGAGGAAGCGCCTCCATCTCCAGGGGGTGCCTTTGGCTCCCAAGGGGCGCCCACTCAGGGGGGAGGCGCTGACATAATTTCCGATTGTTTAGTAGATAAATTGGGCTTTTTGCTCACCATGGGAAGGCTTTGATAACAGGGGCACCATTCATATGTTAAACTATTTTTATTTTGCACAGAGGGCCCTACCTATTCAGGTAGGCGGTGTTTAGGCCTGATTTTCTCTTGGCTGGCTGGGGGTGCCACCCGGACCAAGCCAATACCGGGCGTGCAAAAATATACTTTTACGCACCCTCATTTTTTAGGGTGTGCAACTGCACACCCTGCCACCCGGAATCAACCTTCCCTGCCCCAGCTTATCTCTTCCACCCTGATTCGTGCCACCCGTAGTTTATAACCACTACCTATGGCTCACCATTCCCGTCCTCGGCTTTTCCCCGTTGCCTTGATTCGTGCCGCCCCCGGCTAATCAATGCCGCCCCCTCCCCACTTTATCACTTCCGCCCTGGTTCTTGCCACCCCTAGTCCATAACTGCCGCCCCCCGAGTCCTCACTGCCACCCTCCTCTTGTCACTTCCACTCTGATTCGCCCCACTCCTAGTTCATTGCTATTGCCCCTGGCTCCTCACTGCCGCCCTCGACTTATGAATGTTCTGTTTCTTGCCGCGCCGGCCAATCACTTTCGCCCCCCCAACTTATCCCTTCCAACTTAATTTGGGTCGTTCTTTGTCCATAAATGTCGCCCTGGGCTCATCACTGCAGCACTGATTACACTGGTCAACAAAAATTAACTTTTGTCATGGATCCAATGCAAAATAGTTCGTATCAGGGGTAATTTGTGGCGCTGAACACGAATCTGGCAGCAGAAATGCCGTATCAGATCAGAATTTTGAGATATATTATGTCTGTGTGTCGTCTTTGCGCAAGCCTACTTGGCATCCGTGATATTGACAGTGCAAAACCCAAGAGTTCTAGGAAAATGAACGTTTGGGTGTTGTGGAGGCTAGGGTATTATACCCTAAACTCAATTTTCATAGACCTAGGTCAATATATTCAAGGTTGAACGAGGCCATATAGGTTAAATTCTGTCTGTGCAGGGTAGCCATTGGGAAATGCCGTGATTATGCGATGAGAAGCCGGATGTGGAGAGAAAGTGACATAAAGTAACGGCGGAAATGTCTGAGGCAATGTTCTCTGACACTTTTAGGTCAAGGTCGTTCAAGGCCATTGACCTTTGACGTCAGAATATTACATTTTGCCTATAACGTATACTGCAACTAGCACTATGGCAATCGTCGGGCGAGAAATCAGGTTTGACCTTGACCTATGACCTTTGACTTGAATCTGCGACATTGAGCTCAAGATCGAGTGACCTAGCCGATGGCATCATGTGACTCTGACATAAAATCCTCATCATATAACATTGTGACGTCACCACTCGGTCTACAATACCGGCGAGCTTGTGTGGCCTGTGTGAGGAAAGCCTAGGGGCTATACACCAGGTATGCTCTGGGGAAGAAACCAGGTCCTATGGCAAAACAACGGTTACTAAATTTGAGATCAGCGGTATCGAAATAAGTAGAAACAAGTGCTCACGTGCCGGATCCATTTTGGCTGTTGACCAGTGTTATTACCCCCCCTGTGTGTTAAATTACAAATAAAGGGCGTGTGGGGATGCATGGGTGCAGTAGAGTGCCATCTTTGTTAATATTTACAGAACAATACATGCGTTGTTTGGAGCGTTATTGGTGTTTTTATCTCTTTCACGTAGTGATTAACCCTTGCCCCGGTGGCGGGTACGAGCCACTTTCACCCTGGCATGGGGGGAAGTAAAAGAAGACCCCACTTCCTAAAAACTAGGGAAGTTTAAAAAAAACGTAAAACAGGAATCGAAAGCTCTTCAAAGAACGATATGAAGGTAATTCGGTCATTTTTCTCGTCAGATCAACATCAAAGTCACCAGTGGTCAAAATAGGTCAAAATTGCTAATATGAGGTGTACTAAGAAAATTTCCTTTCTCTCAGAAACTAAGATAACTAGAAACATAGTTTTAACACAATTTGAAAGCTCTTGCGCTGCTCTTTCATTGCAATGCGATTCATTTTCGGGTCAGGTCAAAGCTTAGGGAGCTGCAGGTCACTGAACATTGGGAATATTCTTGGGAATGTCCATAGCTGTCCGTGCACAAGGGTGTTTTTTTCGCTAATAACTTCCAAACCGATCCAAACCGATCAAGATACAGTAATATTTGATGCACCATTGCAATTTTCTCGTCAATACAAATCGAATTATATATGATATTGCTATGCTAGGTACAATTAAAAATTGACCTGACTCAGGCAAACAGTTTGACCCAACTACTTGACCTGGTATAGTCATGGTGTATATCATTTGCCTTGCAGTGGCCATACAAAGACTTTGGTGAAAAAATAAAAGTTCCATCTCTGTTTATTCAATATCTATAGAGAAAAAACAACGAAAAATTCTTATTTAACCTTAGGGGCCCTTCAAAGGTCACAGGTCAACATTTTTAGTATCAGCTACAGAAATGGGCTAAGAGCAAGTCCTAACCGATATTTGAAGTTTCTATCATCCATACTTACTAAAAACGCTCATTTCGAGATTTCCCCCATGCATTTGCAATGGGAAGGTCAAGTCCAGTACATGACCTTAGGTCACCAATACCGAAAATCCCAGAACACATGTTGTCGCTCCTGGTGGGCCCACTTTGTGGTATGAGTTTCAACTTGATGGATTAACCTTCTTTTTAATTATGCAATCCTAAGCGTTTTTTTTAGGTGAAGTCCCTTCACCTGACTTGGCGACCTGACCTGATATGACCTTGAGCTAAAATTTTCAGGAAAGATGTAAAAATGATAAAGGAACGGCTAGACTAAGTTTGGCAGCGCTGCACGCCATCGTGTTCCGGTCACTTTGGAAAAACCCGAGGAGGTTCTAAAGACTTCCACCCGGGCGAAGGTTATGTCCTTTGCTTTCGTTTCATTTTCCGTCCACTCTGCGACTCGAAAATAAATCCAATTCCGCAAAACTGTACTTCAGTCGTTGATAGATTTACCACTCAGATTGGATGTTTTAAGATGTGTATGTAGCTTTGAGATGTCGCCTAAAAAACAAACATGTTTGGCAAAAGCTGTAGAATACCTGCTCAACATTAAAATAAAATGTCCCCTGAGCTATAAAAGGTGCAAAATAGCAATGAATAGCATATGTTGTGCAATGAAGGGGTGCCGCCCCCGCAACGCTGCCGCCCCTATGGGGTGTCGCCCCCTACCGGCTGAGCACCCCCAAAGATTCTGGGAAAATTACACCCCTGGCAAAGACCTGCATATTCTGGCTTCTTAGAAATGAAATAAGCCGCTTCACTCAGATGTTCACCTTTTAGTGGCCTAGTTTGAGTTTCAAAACGGCTGACCACGTTTCACAACAAATCCCGGGTGATTTGTCACAAAATTATTGATAATTTGTTTAAACACAATGTCAATGTACAATTAAATCGTTTTATTGCTCCATTTAAGCCCCTGATCTGAATGCAAATCAGCCGTTTTTGTGCAATTTCATTTCACACCATGATGTACGCAATTTAAAGGGAATGTGGCACCTTGGTCGAATCCAGGAATTTAGTGTCATTGGGCGTAGTTTTGCCCGAAAATAATTAAACCACTCATGATTTCTCTGAAAAATGTACAATAAGCTCAATATTTTTTTAAATACTCCTCCAGGAACAGAAATAAATATCTGTCTGTGGATGATGTCATGATCTGGCAACCACTACCATACTTGAAACGCTTCAGGGACTTCGACTGGCTGATGCTCATCGTGACGTCAGCATATGTCGTCACACCAACAGCCATGACAACTGTGGCCTGCTGCTAAGGGTACATGAGGGGTACATTGCTGTTAGGTTTTAGCTTTATATCTACGTAAATCTCCAGTTCCAAGACAAATGATATATTGAGTACCGAGTTTTCCGACTTGCTTTACAACTTGGCTATCTCAGTTAAAACCACGTTATGAAGGTGTCACATTCCCTTTAATGTAGTGTTTATTTCGGCGACGTCGTATACATTATTATCCTCATCAATGTTTTCTCATTTACATAATGACAGGAAATGAAAGGAATTGAGGGAAGAGAACAGAGGCAAATGCATGACAAAGTCAAGCAATAAATAGAACAGAAAACACTTCAGAGGCAAAAGGTACAGATAAAAATGCAAACAAACGAGCGAGCATATTATCGGATTGGAACAAAAACAATGGGACTAGTAGTTAGAAATGTTTTCGGGATATTAGTCTGGGTTATTTGATGAAAAGTTTAAAAGTCCGAATATTTCGAGTTTATTGATAGCTCTTCTTCAACGGAATGTCAATCATGAACAGCCAAGTTTTTCAAAGACAATGTCATCTTCATCACTTGAGTTCCCTTCCTACATACCTCTCATTTAAATGAAGTATATTACGTATTCTTGCAATTCCCGCCGAACCATTAAACGCCTATTCGCTAAACGGCACAAATAAAGTGATGTTACCGCCGACCGGTGGTAACAAGGTTAGCGACCCGAGCACAGCCGCGACAGTTCAAACAGGGACGCCGAGATAACCGAGGCAAACACGACCAGACGGCTCAGCACAGGCTGGGAAAGGAGAGGAGGGCAGTGTGTCGTGAGTGCCGTGCAGGAAGGCTGCGACGAGCGCGTTCCGCTCGTTATTGTGATATCGCTGTTGTATTGTGTTATTGCCGCTCAGTATCGACATATTCAACTCGGAGGTCACCAGACCCGGTAAGTCCTCTTATTCGACTCGTATCGTTTGAGAATGCTGGATCGCCCCACCCGACGCCTCGGGTCACTGGATCGCCCCCCGACGCCTCGGGATGCCGGATCGCCCCCCGACGTCTCGGGATGCCGGACCGCCCCCGACGCCTCGGGATACCGGATCGCCCCCCGACGCCTCGGGATGCCGGATCGCCCCCGACGCCTCGGGATGCCGGACCGCCCCACCCGACGCCTCGGGTCTCTGGATCGCCCCACCCGACGCCTCGGGTCTCTGGATCGCCCCACCCGACGCCTCGGGTCTCTGGATCGCCCCCCGACGCCTCGGGATGCCGGATCGCCCCCCGACGCCTCGGGATGCCGGACCGCCCCCCGACGCCTCGGGATACCGGATCGCCCCCCGACGCCTCGGGATGCCGGATCGCCCCACCCGACGCCTCGGGTCTCTGGATCGCCCCTGGACGCCTCGAGATGCTGGACCGCCCCCCGACGCCTCGGCGTGCTGGATCGCCCTACCCGACGCCTCGGGTCCCTGGATCCCTCCTTCCCCCTCAGGAGGCTGGAGTGACACAGACATTGCATCTCTGGTTCGCCCCACACGGCGTCTTGTTATGCTGGATCGCCCAACCGACGCCTCGGATATCTGTAGCTACAGCCTTCCACGGACTTTGACACTACCCCGGCTGCCTACTTCCGGCGTAGCTGGTCTTGTCCCGCCGGCGCTCCGCAGCTGGCCGTGCTCTGGTTCTCGGATGTTTACACTGCTATCAGTGGTCGGCCGGGCAACCCACCTTAGCGATTGCGCCTCTCAACGCCCCACTCTTGTGTACACTGTATCCCGTGCAAACATCATCCGGGAAACTGCGGTCGGTACACTGAGTGGAGCTACGGCTTCCCAGGTTATCGAGATAGTCCGGCTCCACCCGCTCAGCACGGGTCTGGCCTAGCCACCGGCGCTCTGCACACACCCGGTCCAGCCCCGGGGATGTTTCTGGGGTTTCCACGTCACAGGAGGCACCCCTGCAGCCGTGACGCCACGTTGGACAGCGCCACCCGAGCTGTGTTGCACAACAGACTGGCCTCCACGTCCCGGCGTGCTTCCACTTCCGGCCAGCGCTGCTATCTGCAGTTTTTCAGCTACAGCGGCGTCTCACCTGTCCCCGCCCAGGAAGACACGCTTGTTTACCATATCAGCTTTCTGGCCTGCGCGGCGAGTCGCTGGCCACAGTGCGGCAGCACCTCGCCGCGGTGCGGTACCTTCACCTGACCACGGGTGTACCAGCCGGTCACTGTTAACCTCTGGCGCAGGCTGCAATAGAGCCACTGCTGCACCCCTGAGTTTCGCCGTCAGAGGTTTGCCGACAGCTTCCCGGCCGGCTCGGTCACCAATCACTCTCGACAAACTGCGCCGTCTCAAATACAAGCTCTGCACTGTCCTCCCGTGAGCC
Organism: Lepas anatifera; assembly: GCA_034440635.1. Taxonomy (NCBI): domain Eukaryota; kingdom Metazoa; phylum Arthropoda; class Thecostraca; family Lepadidae; genus Lepas; species Lepas anatifera. The sequence continues at coordinate 103,189 of JAOTON010000101.1, read as the reverse complement.
CAACGCTGCGTCTGGGCCGTCCGTGCTTTGGCCTTATACCCTGGTCTGTGCATCGCATTCCTCTTCGACAGCCCCGGACGCGGCCGATAGGGTACCCGGTTATGTAGCCCACACGATGTATCATCTACCTCCATATACAAAACACGACGACATGGGCCACCACACGCCATCAAAGGGAATGTGGCACCTTGGTCAAATCCAGAAATTTAGTGTAATTAGGGTATTTTTAGCCAAATCCATGAAAACGTGCAGGATTTCCCTGAAAAATGTACAATGCATCCAATATTTTTATTTTGAAATGCTCCTCTAGTGTGGCAAATACACATCTGTCTGTGGATGACGTCATGATCTGGCACTGCTATCATATTCAATAGCATTCAAGAGCTGATATTGGCTGATTAATCACCGTGACGTAAGCGCTGCCGTCACACCAACAGCTGGCAACCGTGGCCGCCTGACTGGAGTACATTTGGGGTACATTTCAGAAAGGCTTTTAGCTTTTCTCCACGGAAATTTTGAGTTACAAGACAAATAATATTTTGAGTACCGGGTTTCCGGCATGCTTTACAACTTTACAGCTATTTCAGTTAAAATCACGTTATAACGGCGCCAAATTCCCTTTAATCTCCAGAACAATAGTCCTTCAACGCGCCCACTGCACCTTTTTCGTCCCTGCCACGTTACGACCGCATGGCCATGCCTCCCACTTTCTTCGCATCGGGCTGGCCACTTTTGCAGCCGTGCCTAGGACGTCGGATGCCAAGTTCCAAAATAGTGGCCGCTGGTCCAGTACGGCCTTTTGTGGTTACGTCTGTGCCCCGGCTCCGCGTGTATGTCGCCTTGCAAGCAGTCGCTCGGCACGGCTAGCGCTTGTAATGTCGGCGTCGTGTAACAGGCTGCGCCGCTTCATCTGATGTGAGTTTTTTTCTACGGAAATATCGAGTTCCAAGACAAATGATATACGGATTACCGGGTTTCCGACTTGCTTTACAACTTGGCTATCTCAGTTAAACTCACGTTATGAAGGTGCCACATTCCCTTTAACCACTCATTGGTTCAGTCTCCCTGCTCCAAGCTAATCCGATAACAACAGAAATTGTTTTCGTTTGCAGCCCTGAGTGAGTGTACAGACACCTTGGTCAGTAGAGTATCCTTTGGCGTAAGCGCCAAACTTGCTTGTCAGGTTGGCCTCGATACATATAGTTTACAAGTAATGCCAGTATATCCTGGTCAAAACAGCGCAGGCGCCCTGGTTTTTGCACACGTAGTACCTGGTTAAAGTCCCCTCAGAGCAGTGGCGGATCCAGGATTTCATTGGGGGGCTAGGGGCTCGAGCCTCCCTCGCCATTATCTCTGTTCAGCCCCCGCCTAGGCATTAACTATAGGCACTCGCACATTGGAGGGGGTGGGGTTGAACCCCTTAGCCCCCTTGTATCCGCCCCTGCCTCTGCGGCGGGGCTGTCCTATACACGAATACAATGACCCTCCTCCCCCCTCACGCACCCACTTGCACTCTCGCTGCGTCTCCTCGTCGCGGCATCCCGTACACCTGTTGAACAAACAAACACCTTCCTGCGCTGGCAGCGCCGAGCAGGCAGCGAGGGACGCTGGCCTCCGCTCGGATCTGGACACAGCTGTTCAAACCAGCACCATCGCCGTTGACGACTGTGTTCCGCCGCCGGCCCCAGCCTCCAGCCGAGAGGGAACCCGCTGCCGGAGCCGTGAGACGATGTGTACACACCGGCGCCGCAGCCGGCTGGCGAGTACCCGGCTGGGCCGCCACCAGCTCGTGTGTCTAGCGCGGCACCCTCGCCCGCTGCTGGCGCGTCTACACGCTCAGTGGTCTACACTGGCACCGCCGCCGGCCGGTGGGTTTACACAGGGTCCGCCGCCGCCTCAGTTAACCACCACCCCCGTCTGGACAGCCGGCCCAGCGCCGTAATCTGCAAACAACGATAGCGGCGTGGCGCTGAACCTAGCCGGCACGCCCCCTACGACGGCCAGACCGCGCACCACCGGGTGGAAACGGCACTGAAAGGGAAAACCACAGCAATGGCGTGGTGCTACGGCAGCGGCGCCGCCGGGACTCGTCCTCTTCCGACTCCGACCCGGAAGAGACAGAGTTTGGGTGCCGCCGGGACCAAATTCTGGTCATTCCGATGCAATCGCATGCTGTCCCGGACACAGCAGCGCGGCCGCTGACCACACAGCTGCACCTCTCCTGCGTACGCCGATTAGAGTAGAGTTAGAGTATTAGATGAGTCTCTCCTCCTATGTTGTCTGCCCCATCCTCTCCTCATTGGTTGCTTTTGGTAGGGCGCCGACTTAGGAGTGGAGGGATCGCCAGGCGGCCATTTCGCCTTCTCGGCCCCGAGCGGCTGTCAGCCCACCCATCGGTCCCAAGACTGCGGCTGGGATTACACGGGGCTGTTTCCATCCCCACTTTTTCCCTCCTTTCGGGGGAACCCATCCGGGCCCGGCTAAGCCGCCTAGCTGCGTGCACAGTATATTATCCTCTTTCAGCCCCATGACGCCGCCTTGAATGGCTACACTATCTGCGACCGTTTTCGCGTCCACTACACTAGTATAGACGAGCTAATTCGAAACATCTTCCCCATTGGTGGCGGCGGGCTTCTGCCTTTTAAAGCTGCTATCACGGCCGCTTTCAAACATGTCCCGTGCACCCCTCACATTTTCGTTCGCTCGGGTTTGCCTGGACGGCTCACTTTCCCCCAAAATGCGCTACTGTTCGGATGCCGCAGCTCGCATAGGATATTTACCGACTTGCAGAGTGCTTGGCCGCCCTTATCCAGCAGACTTCGGGACATGGCTCAATTTGAAATGAAATATCCTCTTTGGAGTCGGCCCTCCAACTTATCTAAAGACAGTTCACGCCTTCAATAATTCCCTTCGCTTTTGTGCCGAGCTCGGAGTGTTCCTGGCGGGTTCCGAATGCGCTCCGACTGCCACCTACCTGAAAATTATTGGCGTCGTTTTTGACACTATAACCATGACACTGGCTCTGCTCGCCGATAAAGAGCACGGCATTATTATCCACATTGCATCCGTTTAGCTCGATCGTGCCCCAGCCCCCCCTTGGTCCCTAAGCCGAAACAGCTCTTCGTCGCCGGTAAGATCGCCAACGCAGGCCGCTGTATCCCGCCCTGCTGTGCCTGTGTGCGCCGGTTTTTGACGCCGCCCACTCAGTGGCCGGCCTCTACGACACCGTCTCCGCTGACGCGCGGGCCGACCTACTGTGATGGTACCGTCTCCTCCCCCAGTGGAATGGATGTTTTCCCTTAGTAAACAGCGGCGTGCCGGACACTCTCGCCTTAGCCGTGTTTACAGACAGCTCGCGGACCGGCACGGGCGGCAGGTTTGGCCGCCACCAGTGCGTACAGCGGTGGTCCGCTAACGCTGTTCAGGCGGCGCCGCGCATGACCTTTCTTGGTCCGCTCCCCAGTGTTTGTTGCCTGTGTAATCTGAAGTGACCCTGGTGCGGTCACTGGGCCATTGTGTATAGTGACAACATTGGGGTCGCGGGAAGCCTGTGCAGGGGCTGCAGTGCCAAGACGCGCACAGTGTGTCTGATCCGGCACGTATTTTCCTCGCGGCCGTGTGTAGGTACCGCCTTGAGACACCTCACGTTACCGGGGCGGCCGATGCTCCCCCACCAGTCGTGGTATCGCTTTTGCCCTACGGCGCCGGAGGCTAATCGGCCCCGCTGGTGCCGGGGACCTGCTCTGCGACCCCATTGCCGGCGCTGCCCGACTCATGGGCTTCACATTGTGACTGTTGTGTCCAGGTTTTCACAAACACAGGTTCGACGTAGTCCTGCTGTTGCGGCTCTCCTCTGGCGGTTTGGCAGTGTTTCTTTCGGGGAAAGGACACGCCCACCGAGACCCCAAAAAGGGTTGAGCGTGAAGGCACATCTCTAACGGCCAAAAGAGGTAAGAAATCAATATGGGAACAGGTAACGGCAGCAGGCGGCGAAGGGCCGCTAAAGTGATGTTACCGCCGACCGGTGGTAACAAGGTTAGCGACCCGAGCACAGCCGCGACAGTTCAAACAGGGACGCCGAGATAACCGAGGCAAACACAACCAGACGGCTCAGCACAGGCTGGGAAAGGAGAGGAGGGCAGTGTGTCGTGAGTGCCGTGCAGGAAGGCTGCGACGAGCACGTTCCCCACCCACCCTCCACTTCCTGATACGTTTCCCTCATCCTTTTTCCGTGCCTTCACGCCGGCGGGTGTTTCTTTCGGGGAAAGGACACGCCCACCGAGACCCCAAAAAGGGTTGAGCGTGAAGGCACATCTCTAACGGCCTCTCTAACGGCCAAAAGAGGTAAGAAATCAATATGGGAACAGGTAACGGCAGCAGGCGGCGAAGGGCCGCTAATGACAAATAACACGTTTTTGCAATTCCCGCCGAACCATTAAACGCCTTTTCGCTAAACGGCACAATTAATGACAAATAACACGTTTTTGCAATTCCCGCCGAACCATTAAACACCTATTCGCTAAAAGGCACAAATAATGACAAATAACCCGTTCCTTATATACACGTTTCACTAGCTCACAGCCCCTACTATTGATTTTATTTTTCCCTAATTTTTTTCAATCCTGTTGAATTCTTGTTAACAATGATAATCCCAATACTACTACAATCCTGCAGCCATGACGATCCTCCTACAATGCTTCTAAAACGGGGTCCCAAATTGGGTTAAGTGTAACGTTTGCCTTATCCCGATTTATATGTGCTTCCCTTATTCTAATTTCTATCGCTTCCCTAACAGACCTTCTTACGAATTTTTGCCCTACTGCAACAATTTTAACATCACGAGGGTTCAGATCCTTCCGACAACTATATACATGACATGACACTGCTGATTTAGAAAACCTGCCGTTCCGAATATCCCCTATATGCTCCTCCACCCTTACCCCTAGCGGCCTACCTGATTCCCCTATATATGTTGACCCACACTCGCATTTCATTTCATAAACTGCCCCCTTTTCTCTCCCTTACTCATAGGATCCTTAACATGCGTCAGTAAACTTTTGAAGGTAGTCTTAGAACTATGAGCAACCTTTAAGCCATGATTACGTAATGCCCTACTGATACGCTCACTGACTCCTTTGATGTACAGTACTGACACATACTCTTGTTTTTCAGCGTCCCGTAGCTCCGTCTCTCCTTGCTCCTGCGGTCTTTGCTGTCTTCGCTGCGGCTGCTCTTCGTCTCGCTCCTCCTGTTGATTGTTGCTCGTGGTCGTTTCGGCTCGCTCCTGCTCCTCCTGTTGACTGTTGTTCGTGGTCGTGTCGGCTCGCTCCTGCTCCTCCTGTCGGTTGGTTCTCGTGATCGCCTCGTCTTGCTCCTGTTCCTCCTGTTGGCGGGTGTGTGTAGCAGCTTCTTCTTGCTCCTGCTCCTCCCGTTGGTGACCTCGTTGGTTGGTACCCCCAGCTGTTTCAACCGTCCGCTTGAGGGCCTTATCGACGAACCGTTTTGGGTATCCGTTTTCTTTGAAGATTCCTTTCAGTGCAACCATCTCGTTTTTTAAGGACACTGGGTCTGTGCTTAGGTTCTTTGCCCTGGCACCAAGACAAGAAATGATTCCTGCTTTAATGCTTGAAGCATGGTGAGAATCGTGTCTGATGTATAAGTTTGACGCAGTTTCTTTTCTAAAAACCGATGTCTTTTGTCTTCCTGAATCCTTGGAGATTTGCATGTCTAGGAAGCTTAGAGTTCCTCCCTGCTCCGTTTCTAGTGTGTACTGAATGTTTCTTGATAGGCTGTTGATATGGTCATGGAATCCAGAAAGGGGTGCTCAAACCGTGCTGCCATATGACTAAAACGTCGTCTACGTATTGACGCCATAATCTTGGCTTCAGCCTAGCAGTGTTGAGTGCTTCTGTTTCTGTGTGCTCCATATAGCTATTCGCTAGTACCACCGATAGGCTGAGACCCATGGGAGCTCCCTCCCGCTGTTCAAAAATTTTCCATTCACCTTAAAATATCTGCAGTCCAGACAGGCAATCATGAGTTCCCGCAATGTTTCAACTGAGAGAGGCGTCCTATAACACAAGGTTGGATCTTCGCTAAGTTTTTGGCATGTCACATCAACTGCTTCGAGCACTGGCACTCTTGTGTAGAGTTGTGTCACGTCGAAACTCACTAGCAAGTCTGCCTCGCGGACATTAATCTTCCGAATGTCTGTGGCTAAAGAGGCCGAGTTTGATACAGCACACTCTGTCTTTCCGATTGCTGGACTAATGATTCTGGTTAAGTAGGACGCGAGACTGTAGGCTGGAGAGTCAATCATGGATGTGATGGGTCTTGGAGGTACGCCATCTTTATGGATTTTTGGAAGTCCATAAAATCGTGGCGTAACTGAGTTACGTGGCTTCAGGGCTTTCGTAAGTGCAGGATCTATTTTTCCCTCCTTTTCAAACTTAGCTAGCAGTTCACTTATTTTCCGCTCTTTAATCCGTGTGGGGTTTTTCCTAATCTCTTGATAAGCGCCATCGTTCAACAGCTCATTAACTTTTTGCTTATATTGTTCTGCAGACAGAATCACTGTTGCGTTTCCTTTATCTGCCTTGAGTATTTTTATGTCATTCCTGTCCTGAAGGGATTTAAGTGCTTTCCGTTCGTCCTGAGTTAAGTTGTACTTTGGGGCGCTGGATGTCTGAAGTATGCGTGCCACTTTAGTCCGTATAATGTTCGCTTCCACTTCTGGCTTTTTGGTTAGTGCTGACTCGACCGCACAAATTATTTCCTTTTTAGGAATCTTCTTTGGGGCTGGTGCAAATCCCAATCCTTTTTCCAAGACTTGACCTTCTGAGTTACTAAGAGGTTGTTCGCTTAAATTCACTACGGTTGATTTGACTAAGCTTCTTGGGATAGGATCAAGGCTACGCTTTTCCCTCATGAGATTATCAAACTTCTTAACTTGGGTGCTATTCTTTCTAAGGAATGCATTGTCCCCTGCTTTGGATGTTACTCTTCCAATAATTATAAAATCTGGCCTCGGCAGGGTGTTTCTCAGTGAAATCTCCACGTACCTTTTGCGTTTTAATTCCTCGCTTTTGTTGTTTTTTGCTAGCTTCCACGCTTCCTTAACAAAGGCATTTTCCGCTTTCCGTTTCACCGTTTCTGCGCGAATCCCGGGAAGAGTCGTTTTCAACCTAAGTCCTTTTGGTATCCCTCTGTTATCTGGGCATCGCTTCAGGAAGATGATGTGGTTCGAAAGGTTTGACAGTTTTGTTTCGATCGATTTAAGTGCTGTGGTAAGTACATACCTCTCATTTAAATGAAGTATATAACGGAGGGATACCAAAAGGACTTAGGTTGAAAACGACTCTTCCCGGGATTCGCGCAGAAACGGTGAAACGGAAAGCGGAAAATGCCTTTGTTAAGGAAGCGTGGAAGCTAGCAAAAAACAACAAAAGCGAGGAATTAAAACGCAAAAGGTACGTGGAGATTTCACTGAGAAACACCCTGCCGAGGCCAGATTTTATAATTATTGGAAGAGTAACATCCAAAGCAGGGGAAAATGCATTCCTTAGAAAAAATAGCACCCAAGTTAAGAAGTTTGATAATCTCATGAGGGAAAAGCGTAGCCTTGATCCTATCCCAAGAAGCTTAGTCAAATCAACCGTAGTGAATTTAAGCGAACAACCTCTTAGTAACTCAGAAGGTCAAGTCTTGGAAAAAGGATTGGGATTTGCACCAGCCCCAAAGAAGATTCCTAAAAGGAAATAATTTGTGCGGTCGAGTCAGCACTAACCAAAAAGCCAGAAGTGGAAGCGAACATTATACGGACTAAAGTGGCACGCATACTTCAGACATCCAGCGCCCCAAAGGATAACTTAACTCAGGACGAACGGAAAGCACTTAAATCCCTTCAGGACAGGAATGACATAAAAATACTCAAGGCAGATAAAGTAAACACAACAGTGATTCTGTCTGCAGAGCAATATAAGCAAAAAGTTAATGAGCTGTTGAACGATGGTGCTTATCAAGAGATTAGGAAAGACCCCACACGGATTAAAGAGCGGAAAATAAGTGAACTGCTAGCTAAGTTTGAAAAGGAGGGAAAAATAGATCCTGCACTTACGAAAGCCCTGAAGCCACGTAACTCAGTTGCGCCACGATTTTATGGACTTCCAAAATCCATAAAGATGGCGTACCTCTAAGACCCATCACATCCATGATTGACTCTCCAGCCTACAGTCTCGCGTCCTACTTAACCAGAATCATTAGTCCAGCAATCGGAAAGACAGAGTGTGCTGTATCAAACTCGGCCTCTTTAGCCACAGACATTCGGAAGATTAATGTCCGCGAGGCAGACTTGCTAGTGAGTTTCGACGTGACACAACTCTACACAAGAGTGCCAGTGCTCGAAGCAGTTGATGTGACATGCCAAAAACTTAGCGAACATCCAACCTTGTGTAATAGGACGCCTCTCCCAGTTGAAACATTGCGGGAACTCATGATTGCCTGTCTGGACTGCAGATATTTAAAGGTGAATGGAAAATTTTTCGAACAGCGGGAGGGAGCTCCCATGGGTCTCAGCCTATCGGTGGTACTAGCGAATAGCTATATGGAGCACATAGAAACAGAAGCACTCAACACTGCTAGGCTGAAGCCAAGATTATGGCGTCGATACGTAGACGACGTTTTAGTCATATGGCAGCACGGTTTGAGCACCCTTTCTGGATTCCATGACCATATCAACAGCCTATCAAGAAACATTCAGTTCACACTAGAAACGGAGCAGGGAGGAACTCTAAGCTTCCTAGACATGCAAATCTCCAAGGATTCAGGAAGACAAAAGACATCGGTTTTTAGAAAAGAAACTGCGTCAAACTTATACATCAGACACGATTCTCACCATGCTTCAAGCATTAAAGCAGGAATCATTTCTTGTCTTGGTGCCAGGGCAAAGAACCTAAGCACAGACCCAGTGTCCTTAAAAAACGAGATGGTTGCACTGAAAGGAATCTTCAAAGAAAACGGATACCCAAAACGGTTCGTCGATAAGGCTCTCAAGCGGACGGCTGAAGCAGCTGGAGGTACCAACCAACGAGGTCACCAACGGGAGGAGCAGGAGCAAGAAGAAGCTGCTACACACACCCGCCAACAGGAGGAACAGGAGCAAGACGAGGCGATCACGAGAACCAACCGACAGGAGGAGCAGGAGCGAGCCGACACGACCACGAACAACAGTCAACAGGAGGAGCAGGAGCGAGCCGAAACGACCACGAGCAACAATCAACAGGAGGAGCGAGACGAAGAGCAGCCGCAGCGAAGACAGCAAAGACCGCAGGAGCAAGGAGAGACGGAGCCACGGGACGCTGAAAAACATGAGTATGTGTCAGTACTGTACATCAAAGGAGTCAGTGAGCGTATCAGTAGGGCATTACGTAATCATGGCTTAAAGGTTGCTCATAGTTCTAAGACTACCTTCAAAAGTTTACTGACGCATGTTAAGGATCCTATGAGTAAGGGAGAGAAAAGGGGGGCAGTTTATGAAATGAAATGCGAGTGTGGGTCAACATATATAGGGGAATCAGGTAGGCCGCTAGGGGTAAGGGTGGAGGAGCATATAGGGGATATTCGGAACGGCAGGTTTTCTAAATCAGCAGTGTCATGTCATGTATATAGTTGTCGGAAGGATCTGAACCCTCGTGATGTTAAAATTGTTGCAGTAGAGCAAAAATATCGTAAGAAGGTCTGTTAGGGAAGCGATAGAAATTAGAATAAGGGAAGCAGATATAAATCGGGATAAGGCAAACGTTATACTTAACCCAATTTGGGACCCCGTTTTAGAAGCATTGTAGGAGGATCGTCATGGCTGCAGGATTGTAGTAGTATTAGGATTATCATTGTTAACAAGAATTCAACAGGATTGGAAAAAATTAGGGAAAAATAAAATCAATAGCAGGGTCTGTGAGCTAGTAAAACGTGTATATAAGGAACGGGTTATTTCTCATTATTTGTGCCTTTTAGCGAATAGGTGTTTAATGGTTCGGCGGGAATTGCAAAAACGTGTTATTTGTCATTATTTGTGCCGTTTAGCGAAAAGGCGTTTAATGGTTCAGCGGGAATGGCAAGAATACGTAATATACTTCATTTAAATGAGAGGTATGTAGGAAGGGAACTCAAGTGATGAAGATGAAATTGTGTTTGAAAAACTTGGCTGTTCATGATCGACATTCCGTTGAAAAAGAGCTATCAATAAACTCGAAATATTCGGAAGTTTAAACTTTTCATCAAATAACCCAGACTAATATCCCGAAAACATTTCTAACTACTTGACAACAGTTTCTGGGAAAAATATGACTCTTAAAACGTATATAAACAATGGGACTAGTCGATAGAACACAAAACCGACAAGCGGAGCCACGAACAAGCGGAAAATAAAGTACAATACAAAACGAAACAAATTAAAGACAACGCAAAGGATGTCTTTACGTTGTCATAACGTTGTGTTAAACTAACATAAAGCACAATTTTAGGCCCACGGCCCACATATGTTCACATACGTTAAATTAACGACTGAAACGCATATAACGCCTAAACGCCTTCACACCTGTGGATAATTGCACCATCGAATAGAGGCTAAACACCTTGAATTGCAAAGGCATCATAAAGATGGCACTGGAACCTGGATGGTGCGCCTTTTCTAGCGGGGTCAAAAATAACAATTTTTAATTCAGGGTATTTTAACCCACATGAAAAAATTTACAGCCAAAACTGTGCAACATCCGCAGTAAATGTCGTGCTATTAAACAATTTGCGAAACAAAAAGACGCAGACAGGTTGGACAGTGACGTGCTTGATTAGAACATACCTCTTGACATGATATAATCAAATAGGCATGGGGTTCATTAAAAGGAAGAGGGATACTTAACTCTTTAAAAATTTTTACGGTGAAAGTACGCCACAGTTTGGGTATCACAAGTCCCTGAAGTGATACCTACCTATTAAGATCCTGGTACCTACTAGATTGGATTGCCTTGGCAGGGGAATTCGTGTAACATGCAATTAAAATATGAATCTGCATTTTGTCCAATTGGTCGCTTTCTTCGGACGGAGAACGGTAAAATTTTACTTCACAAGCGGGAAGGATTGAACATGAACATGTATGAGGGCCTGACGAATTACGCGGAGTTTTTATTGTGTAATTTTCAGAGTAAGTAATGGCACATCGTCAGGTCTTGTTTTCGACTTTCCAATTATAAGCACATGAGTGACTAATCCCAGCGGACACTCTTGGAGCCAGCCTCAGGTCAGTGACGGGTCTGCACCGGTTGTTTTGGGGAGGGGGGGCAAAAAGAATGAAAAACATCGTATTTTCCCGGAAAATCAGCAGGTTTGGGGCGATGATTTTCCCGTGAATGCGACAGTGGTACCTGTAGCGCGTTCTTCGGTATTTTCGGCAGGCGGCGACTGTGCGCGTGGCCGAGACCTCCCCGCCGCTGGAGCGTCCACTGGCTATTCTGACAACCAGCGCCCCCCAGACCACATCGAACCCCCTACTGGGCGGGGTGCTGCCGGCGGCGGCCGCCACCGCCGGCAGACTGGGGCCCGTCGACCACTGGAGAAATGTCACTTACTCCCAGGTATGTGCGTACACACATACAGACATGCACACATAAATGCATTCACGAATGCATGTATTGATTAGAAAAGATATGATATCATAGGAAATTTTATTTTTCTAAGTAGATTATTTTCTCCCCAAGCGATAGGTTCTAACAAGTCAGCAAAATGTACACACACTGTCGCAAAATATTTGGGACGGGCGATTACAACAATTTTTACCGCCATGTAAACTGGAGAAATGTCACATATTCTCCAGTATATCCATACACACATACAAATACGCATACACAAATGCATTCACGAATGCATGCGCAAAAGTCTGGCCGTGACTAACACACCTGCACACAGGGGAAGTTCTTTATCTTCTCGGCTTACTACGACCGGCGGGGTCGCGCCGCGTGGTGCGCGTTATAGCCACAGGCCGGTACCGCCTCCAGGACGCCGCCCGGCCCCTCAGCTGTCTGCTGACCTTCGCCAATGGCTCACAGGTAACAACTCATTACAGAGGCGATAACGCCACCTGTACGTCTGTGTGCTCTGGACAAACACGGCGAAGTGTGTTGTGGTGGGTGTTTGCATGCAGTGGGAATGTATGAGGGGCTGACGAATTACACGGAGTTTTTACCGAATGTGGATGGGGAAACGAAATGGTGGCGTGGGCGATTGTAATGCTGAAAATTCAACATCACCAATTATGTTTACCGTATACAAGTAACCAGTGGCGGATCCAAGGCAACATTTCAGGGGGGGCTAGGGGGCTAGAGCTTCCCTCCCCTGGCCTCGGAACAGCCTCCGGCTATGCATTAACTATAGGCACTCAGAAATTTCAGGGAGCTTGAGCCCCCCTGTTTCTGCCACTGCAAGCAACGTTCCTAAACAGACATTTCACTGGTTGGGAGGACCGTTTTATATGCGTGTCTGCTGCTAGCCCATATCACGAACTCTTCCTCGGCCGAGCTTCCTGTCACGGACCAAGCTTCTGAACAACCGCTGCGTCGTATGCCTTGTCGTTCATGTGATGCCTCTGTTGATTTCCGTGAAGGTGCCGGTGGCAGCACAGCACAAGGTGATTCGGGAGAATTTCGGGCTGCAGTACACGGCCCGGTTCGTGATCTGTCCCTCTGAACAGCCGCCGCTGCAAGTCGCAATGTTTGAAGGCAAGAACCCGGAGCAAGCCTCCGCCGCCGTAAGTCTGGCTGCGCCGTGTGACGGTAGGACATTAATGCTTATGTGGTATATGTTATATGGTAGGTCAGGAGCGGTATGGATTTATATCTCTTTGAAGGTGCCCGGGCCATAGGCGGATCCAGGGACAAGTACGGGTACTTGCCCCTCCCCTGACCGACCCTCGGCACAACCTTGAAATGGTCACGAACCCCCTTGAAATGGAATTCCCCCCATCAGAGTATTGGCACCCAGTAATAGGATTTGGCGCCGCCCGATAGTTTTCCGCCCAGTGTAGATTGTGCCTGTTCGTGCGACAGCTGGTTTTCCGAGTAGCCGAGACGGCGGCTACATCCAGGTTCGTGAAGTGCGCTCGTTTAAACGAAGTTCAGTATATTTGTTATGCCTCATACACACACATTTTTTAGGAGAGCCGCCCAAGAATATCTACACTTTAACTGTTACACCACTCCTGTTGTACCTTCTCATCTGTCGCGTACGCCTGCTATGGAAATATTCAGCGCACAGGGCGCGCTCTCCACAGATCAGTGTGCAAGACACGCCGTCCTCCAACCCGCGCCTGGGCGAGTTCTCGGTGTGCGTGAAGCCCTTCCACTACGACTGGAACCGGGCCGTGTGGCTGGTGGAGTTCCTGGAGTTCCACCGGCTGCTCGGCGTCTCCCACTTCGTCTTCTACAACCACACACTGGGCGCCGACGTGGAGCGGGTGGTGCGCTTCTACCAGAAGCTTGGCCTCATCACCGTGCTGCCCTGGCAGATTGCGCTCAGGCCAGTGGGAGGGTGTAGCATGTTTGGGACTCCGTGTAGAATGCCACTTTAATATTTTAGGCATAGGCCTTTACCGAGTACCCTGTGCGGGACAGTTCTTAGGTTGGGCAGCGGGAAAATTAGACCATCAATTGGACCTAAAAAAATTTGAAGTATCATGCTACACTCATCATCAGCTCCACCTTGATTATTTCGCAAAATTACATCATAAGAGCCTTCTCTAGAAACAGCTCTAGACAACAAAACAGTTCACTGCTGTGCTGTTTCGCTTCAGTGACCGGTCTGAAATGAACCGGCCGCAGTCGTCTGTTTTCCCCGACTCTCGGGGCAGAAGCGACCTCAGAAAACACCCGACGCTCCAGAACATGCCTCTATTGTCGTGAGCGTCTATCGATAAATCACCTGTCCTTCGGGCTTTACTGTAGAGTTTTGTACAACTTTGATGTTTTTGTAGAGCACTCACATGCTCCAGGCTTTAGTGTAGATTTTTGTACATCATTTTGTAGATTTTATAGAGTACAAACGTGTTCCATTTTTACTGTAGATGTTTGGTTGGTATTCTAGTGCGGTGCATCGCCTGAGACTATATCAAGGGTGTCCTTTTTATTAGTGTAGATTCGTTACAAAATATACAGAGGAATACATAAAAGCAGGCAGTAATCTTAGCACGTGGCCCTTATTGACCTGCTCTCGATATAACAATTGATGTCTAAGCTTCATAATGTCGCACCGCAAAAAGTGGGGCCAGCCAAACTTCAAACTGATGCTGACAGAAAACTTCAACGTCAGGACCAAAAACTGTTCGAATTTGGGCTCTTCGTTGCCTCCCGCAGCGGCTGGATATAAGAATGTCCGGTTTTCTCTCATTTTGACTGAGATCAGGAAATTTTTGGCCAAAAGTGGGGGCCAGGCCCCCTGGCCCCTCCGACGCGTATGCTAAGCTTATATCTATTAATATTATATTTATGGATATCAAACATATATCACGTATCCTCATTTAATATTTAACATGTATGTATGCCATGTATGTCAAAGCCATGTATGTCAACACTGAACAACTGTTGCTCACGTGCTTGAGCACATCGCAAGCTCTATCCAGCCCTCCACCATTGCTCACTAATCTCTATAACGGCAGGAGCCAGAAGGAAGTGCGCACGGAGAACATGTTCGCTGCCTTGAACGACTGTGCGTACCGCACGATGTACCGGTACAACTACACGCTGCTGGTGGACGTCGATGAGTACATTGTACCGCGCCAGCACCAGACCTACCCGCAGCTGCTTCAGCTGCTCGCCGCCAGGGGAAAAAAGCAGTACGGCTCTTTTGTCTTTCAGGTACGCTTTCACCATGGGTGGACGCAAGGGCGGGGGGCATTCCGGACATGGCTACTCCCAAAGTGCTGGAAGGGAGGCCAAACTACCTTTTACCCCCAAAGTCGGAGAAATTTTGAAAAAAGGCCTTTACACTAGATCTGTTGAGCTAGAACATCTTCGCTCCTTTTTTACCACTACCACGTGTGTTGAACATAACTGGTTCTTCTCCCTCTACTGCGTGTGTTGGACAGATCAGTTTGTTCTATATCTAATACGTGTATTGGACAGAACTGCTTCTTCTCCCTCACTGCGTGTGTTGGACAGACGTTCTTCATATCTAATACGTGTATTGGACAGAACGGTTCTTCTCCCTCTACTGCGTGTGTTGGACAGATGTTTCTTCTATCTCTAATACGTGTATTGGACAGAACTGGTTCTTCTCCCTCTACGCGTGTGTTGGACAGATGTTTCTTCTATATCTAATACGTGTATTGGACAGAACTGGTTCTTCTCCCTCTACGCGTGTGTTGGACAGATGTTTCTTCTATCTCTAATACGTGTATTGGACAGAACTGGTTCTTCTCCCTCTACGCGTGTGTTGGACAGATGTTTCTTCTATCTCTAATACGTGTATTGGACAGAACTGGTTCTTCTCCTTCTACTGCGTGTGTTGGACAGATGTTTCTTCTATCTCTAATACGTGTATTGGACAGAACTGGTTCTTCTCCCTCTACGCGTGTGTTGGACAGATGTTTCTTCTATATCTAATACGTGTATTGGACAGAACTGGTTCTTCTCCCTCTACTGCGTGTGTTGGACAGATGTTTCTTCTATCTCTAATACGTGTATTGGACAGAACTGCTTCTTCTCCCTCTACTACCTGTGCTGGACAAAGCTGCTTCTTCTTCCTCAACTACGTGTGTTGGACAGAACTGGTCCTTCTCCCTCTACTACGTGTGTTGGACATAATTGGTTCTTCTCTCGCTACTACGTGTGTTGAATATATCTGTTTGTTCTACCTCTACTTCGTGTGTTCGACAGAACTGGTTCTTCTCCCTCTACTACGTGTGTTGGACAGATGTTCTTCTATCTCTAATACGTGTATTGGACAGAACTGGTTCTTCTCCCTCTACTACGTGTGTTGGACAGATGTTTCTTCTATATCTAATACGTGTATTGGACAGAACTGGTTCTTCTCCCTCTACTACATGTGTTGGACAGATGTTTCTTCTATCTCTAATACGTGTATTGAACAGAACTGGTTCTTCTCCCTCTACTACGTGTGTTGGACAGATGTTTCTTCTATCTCTAATACGTGTATTGGACAGAACTGCTTCTTCTCCCTCTACTACCTGTGCTGGACAAAGCTGCTTCTTCTTCCTCAACTACGTGTGTTGGACAGAACTGGTCCTTCTCCCTCTACTACGTGTGTTGGACATAATTGGTTCTTCTCTCGCTACTACGTGTGTTGAATATATCTGTTTGTTCTACCTCTACTTCGTGTATTCGACAGAACTGGTTCTTCTCCCTCTACTACGTGTGTTGGACAGATGTTCTTCTATCTCTAATACGTGTATTGGACAGAACTGGTTCTTCTCCCTCTATTACATGTGTTGGACAGATGTTTCTTCTATCTCTAATACGTGTATTGGACAGAACTGGTTCTTCTCCCTCTACTACGTGTGTTGGACAGATGTTTCTTCTATATCTAATACGTGTATTGGACAGAACTGGTTCTTCTCCCTCTACTACATGTGTTGGACAGATGTTTCTTCTATCTCTAATACGTGTATTGAACAGAACTGGTTCTTCTCCCTCTACTACATGTGTTGGACAGATGTTTCTTCTATCTCTAATACGTGTATTGAACAGAACTGGTTCTTCTCCCTCTACTACGTGTGTTGGACAGATGTTTCTTCTATCTCAATACGTGTATTGGACAGAACTCTTCTTCTCCCTCTACTACCTGTGCTGGACAAAGCTGCTTCTTCTTCCTCAACACGTGTGTTGGACAGAACTGGTCCTTCTCCCTCTACTACGTGTGTTGGACATAATTGGTTCTTCTCTCGCTACTACGTGTGTTGAATATATCTGTTTGTTCTACCTCTACTTCGTGTGTTCGACAGAACTGGTTCTTCTCCCTCTACTACGTGTGTTGGACAGATGTTCTTCTATCTCTAATACGTGTATTGGACAGAACTGGTTCTTCTCCCTCTACTACGTGTGTTGGACAGATGTTTCTTCTATCTCTAATACGTGTATTGGACAGAACTGGTTCTTCTCCCTCTACTGCGTGTGTTGGACAGATGTTTCTTCTATATCTAATACGTGTATTGGACAGAACTGGTTCTTCTCCCTCTACTGCGTGTGTTGGACAGATGTTTCTTCTATCTCTAATACGTGTATTGGACAGAACTGCTTCTTCTCCCTCTACTACCTGTGCTGGACAAAGCTGCTTCTTCTTCCTCAACTACGTGTGTTGGACAGAACTGGTCCTTCTCCCTCTACTACGTGTGTTGGACATAATTGGTTCTTCTCTCGCTACTACGTGTGTTGAATATATCTGTTTGTTCTACCTCTACTTCGTGTATTCGACAGAACTGGTTCTTCTCCCTCTATTACATGTGTTGGACAGATGTTTCTTCTATCTCTAATACGTGTATTGGACAGAACTGGTTCTTCTCCCTCTACTACGTGTGTTGGACAGATGTTTCTTCTATATCTAATACGTGTATTGGACAGAACTGGTTCTTCTCCCTCTACTACATGTGTTGGACAGATGTTTCTTCTATCTCTAATACGTGTATTGAACAGAACTGGTTCTTCTCCCTCTACTACGTGTGTTGGACAGATGTTTCTTCTATCTCTAATACGTGTATTGGACAGAACGGTTCTTCTCCCTCACTACGTGTGTTGGACAGATTTTCTTCTATATCTAATACGTGTATTGGACAGAACTGGTTCTTCTCCCTCTACTACATGTGTTGGACAGATGTTTCTTCTATCTCTAATACGTGTATTGGACAGACTTAAATGTTTCTTCTATATCTAATACGTGTATTGGACAGAACTGGTTCTTCTCCCTCTACTACGTGTGTTGGACAGATGTTTCTTCTATCTCTAATACGTGTATTGGACAGAACTGGTTCTTCTCCCTCTACTACGTGTGTTGGACAGATGTTTCTTCTATCTCTAATACGTGTATGGGACAGAACTGGTTCTTCTCCCTCTACTACGTGTGTTGGACAGATGTTTCTTCTATCTCTAATACGTGTATTGGACGGAACTGGTTCTTCCCCCTCTACTACGTGTGTTGGACAGATGTTTCTTCTATCTCTAATACGTGTATTGGGCAGAACTGCTTCTTCTACCTCTACTGGGAGAACGACACCTCCGTGGCAGAGCAGTTGCACTTGTGTCCCAGGCAAGAGCAGGACTTCCCATACCTGCTCACTCTGTACAAAACTCGGCGCATGCGTACTCCTCACCGCTTCTTCTCACGCAGCAAGTACCTGGTGATGCCCGAGCGAGTGGTAGAAGTCGGGAACCATCAAGTCTGGGAGCACATCTCAGGTGAGAATTTGACTTCGGCTAACAGCGTCTCTAGCAGAGTCTCTTCAAACCGGAGGACGTGAGAGCCACCGCACTTGTCTGACATGTCTGGGTGATACCTTACTTTCCTGTTAACTTAAGCACACCTCTCGCGTGACGGTACCCGTCCGTGGGTTCCTCTACATTTTCTGCTTTGGCTTGAATGTTTCTCAGTATTAGGTGACAAACTCATATTTTCACACCGGACAAAGTTTTCTACACAACACTTATCAATTATGAAATGAGCTCCTTTTTTAAATTCAAGACGGTCTCCAGTGCGGCCGTCGGCCACCAACTTGGTGAACCTGCGACAACACCTTCACGGGCCCTTTACTGGCACAAAATATTGCAACGGTTTTACGACAACCCCTACACGCACAGCGTCTCACTTCAGGTGCAGTTTTAGACGAACAAAAAATATCACTTCCAGCTTTTCTGGTTTGGACCAGGTTCGACACACCTAATCAAATGCATGACATTGTTCCACTCTTGCGGTCTCATTTGTGCACTGGTGACTTTGGAAACCATCTAACTAGCTTCTGGGAGCGACTGTCGACCATGAAAACAACATGAAGACCAAGCAGGGACGATCATCAATGGAGCATGTCAAAACATTCAATTATCTCTGAGGTCCCACTGCTTACCAAAAGGTACAAAACATTCCGTTGCCCCTACATTTATATGGCCATTAGATCAGCCATCAGCTAAGCAATCTAATCGAACAATGAACTCTCCCCACAGACTCTGGTGCTTTTGCTCTGTGCCTGATATATGAGATATGTACTTCGCTATAGATATATACTCACTTAACTACCGCTTCGAAATGAGCTCGTTTTCATCGATCATTTTTAGCGTTGAAGACACAACACAATTTGGCTAATTGGAGAAGCTTCGCAATTAAAGTGATGGTTTCATGTGAAACATACATTCGAGCTTGATGATACTAACAGCGTGGGTTCAGTATGCAATTTTGCAGGTTTGAGAACAATTAGTTCAAGTCGTTTCGCCTTGCTGAAAGGTCAAATAGCACGCTGCTTTCGTGCTGTGTTGATCGCTTTAATGGAGAGCCACAATTGTGTGCCCCCCTAGTTCGTTCAAGGGGAGCATGGCACCCCTGTACTCTCGCTCCTCCGTCTGAGGCTCTAACCAAAACGACTAGGCAGAAGAAATCAAACCACCGGTTTTGAGAATTAGTGAACACCAGAACCGCCCAGTTTTCTATTTAAAAATATTTTTATATCCTCACTTTTGCTTCTCTCATACTTGATTTGAAAAGTGCTCTGCGTGTGCAGCATACTCGTATAGCTGATATTCTATCAATGCAAGTATTATCGCTTGTTCGGCGTTTTTTGGTACTCGGTCCATGCAGATGGTGCCACTCGGACCATGGGCTTTGTTAAATATGAAAATCTGGTCCGTGATAGGATTATCGCAATACTGAGGAGGGCTCAGGACCGTTCACCTAAGAAACAATCAAATTGTGCACCTTTAAATCCCGCGGGGAGGGCACGGGGCCATTAACCTACTTAAACAATCAAACTGTGGACCTTTAAACCCCGCGGGGAGGGCACGGGGCCATTAACCTACTTAAATAATCAAACTGTGCACCTTCAAACCCCGGGGAACGGCTGAGTTTAAGTACGTAGTTTAACTTCCAGACTATTTGCATCCGAGCAGAAAGCATCCTCGGGCAGGTTTGCCAATTTTGATCTTTCGCCGTATGTTTTCGTTACGTTGCAGAATTTCAATGAAATGTGGCTATTTTATCTAGCCTACAAACAAAATTTTTCCCGGCACCTAAGCCTGGGAATCTTCCTGGTAGAAAGCTGAGGTTGTCAGAGAATCGTCCCGTAATTGTTTTCCGGACAGAAACGTAAGCTCCGCGCATCCAGGGAAGCCAGCCCTTGGTGGGCCTCAGCATCAGCGGTAGGGCGTCACCTTTGAAAAAAACCCGGGGACGAGTGTTCCGCGGTGAACCATTACGCTGTACGCAGAGCGGGGGCCCAGACATCGACCCGGCCTCAGTCGGTTAAGGCCACCTCCAGTAAATACTGCATGGCGCAGCAATGACAGACTGCACGTGTTTCATGCCCTCGTATCACAGCAACCGGCAGCATACCACTCATAGAACAGGGGCGACCACAGGCAAACAGCATACCAGACTTACTGAATAGGGGGTCCCCAGGCAAACAGCATACCAGACTTACTGAACCAGTATACCACTCACTGAACAGGGGCGCACTCAGGTAACCAGCATACCAGACTCACTGAACAGGGGCGCACTCAGGTAACCAGCATACCAGACTCACTGAACAGGGGCGCACTCAGGTAACCACATACCAGACTCACTGAACAGGGGCGCACTCAGGTAACCAGCTACCAGACTCACTGAACAGGGGCGCACTCAGGTAACCACATACCAGACTCACTGAACAGGGGCGCACTCAGGTAAACATACCAGACTCACTGAACAGGGGCGCACTCAGGTAACCAGCATACCAGACTCACTGAACAGGGGCGCACTCAGGTAACCAGCATACCAGACTTACTGAACAGGGGCGCACTCAGGTAACCAGCATACCAGACTCACTGAACAGGGGCGCACTCAGGTAAACATACCAGACTCACTGAACAGGGGCGCACTCAGGTAACCAGCATACCAGACTCACTGAACAGGGGCGCACTCAGGTAAACATACCAGACTCACTGAACAGGGGCGCACTCAGGTAAACGGCATACCAGACTCACTGAACAGGGACGCACTCAGGTAAAATAAGACTCACTGAACAGGGGCGCACTCAGGAACCAGTATGCCAGACTCACTAACAGGGCACTCAGGTAACCAGTAACCAGACTCACTGAACAGGGGCGCACTCAGGTAAACATACCAGACTCACTGAACAGGGGCGCACTCAGGTAACCAGCATACCAGACTCACTGAACAGCGGCGCACTCAGGTAACCAGCATACCAGACCACTGAACAGGGGCGCACTCAGGTAAACATACCAGACTCACTGAACAGGGGCGCACTCAGGTAAACATACCAGACTCACTGAACAGGGGCGCACTCAGGTAAACATACCAGACTCACTGAACAGGGGTGCACTCAGGTAACCAGCATATCAGACTCACTGAACAGGGGCGCACGGGCGGACTCGCTGAACAGGGTGTGCTCGGGCGCATGCTTCGGAATGCTAGTGAGCCACGGCGGGCTCGGAAGTGGTATGAAAAATATCCTAACGTATTTGTTATACCACAAATTTGCTGGTTGTGAAGTTTGGACGTTTTGTAGAAATAAGTAGAAGTAGAAAATGTTGATATTGCATGGTCTCAGCCATGAAAGCCCAAATGTCTGCGTTTTATTCAGAACGGAAAAATCCAGAACCGTTTTTCTTAGATTATCCGTATGCCGTAAAGGCATTTCAGCTCCTAGCGTGATCATTCTGCCGCGAATGTACTAGTGAAGTAAAACAGAATTAAACATACAGCCGAGTGAATATTTCATATCGCCTATCGTGGTTAGACCCGGAACACGGGCAGCGGAAACATGACGCTAGGAGTCGCGTCAGTGATGTTAAATTATGAAAAACGTTGAAATATCCGCAAAAAATTTATGCCAAAGAAATTACTCAACGACAACGCTACGGTAAAACATTGAACTTGAACCCAATAACAGATCCACAGGGGAGGTGGGGGGTGAAAATAGGCAATTGCCTCCCTCAAACCCACAATTTCCCCCGCTCTTCTTACAAAACACTTTTCGCGATTTTTGACCCCAGTGCCCCCACCCCCGCACCAAACAACCGGTCTAGAACAAGACCTGCCTCTGCTTGGCCACTGACCGCACCCATGTGCTTATGACGGAGGTTGTTTGTTTGTTGGTACCCTGACAGTTTTCTTCCCCAGGGCCGGCACCCCTAACTTGTTTGTTGGAAGGAGAGGCACACCTAATGATGGAAGTCTACGTTCATTCTTCCTCTGCACACTTGGTCGGCTACATCACAAAACACCGTACTTTCAGTTCATAAAACACAATCAGCAGCTTAAAGCTGTTTTTTCTGCTGTGACATAGGGATGATTAAAAAAACAACAATGAATATGGACCCAAAGCCGGAGGGGGGGGGGAACAACCTCACTTCTCAGGAGCAGGAAGGAGCAGGTGGCATAAATTTCAGCATTCAATTCAGTATAAATTTCTTATTTAGCTTTGCAAGCGATGCCGAGTTCCAAATGTTTCTTTTGACTATGCCAGCCAACTTTTTTACCGTCACCTGTTCGCATTGTGTGTGATCCATTTTGCCTTCGTCGTTATGAAATACATGTATGGACTGGACTTCACCATTTCGGCCTGGCTTCACTGACGTCACGAAGGTTGCAGTACGATCTCTTATTCATAATAAATCGATACAAGCACAACATTAATTCGTCTTATCTTCTCGAATCATTTCATTTGGCTGCTCCTTCCCGAGCGTTACGGAACCCTATGGTATTCCATGTTCCTTAAACCGGGGTAAATAATGTAAAAGCAAGTATGTTCGTTCGGATACCTATAATTTATGATTCTTTCAACAATGCATATAAAGAAGCAGACATTTGGCATTGTTCTACAGATCAGTTCCGAAAACAGGTTATTTCATACTCTTTCATTACTATCTAGTCACGCTGAGCCGGCGAGGTTCAAGTCGTTTTGATGTTAAGTGGCATCTTTATAACGTGATTTTTACTGAGATAGCCAAGTTATAAAACATGCCGGAAAACCCGGTACTTCACATATCATTTGTCTTGAAACTCAAAATTCCCGCAGAGAAAAGCTAAAAACTAGCTGAAATGTACCCCTCATGTACCTCAAGCGGCAGGCTACAGTTGTCAGGCTGTTGGTGTGACGACATATGCTGACGTCACGGTGCCTACTAGCCAATCGAAGCCCTTGAAGCCTATGGAATATGGTAGTGATTGCCAGATCGTGACATCATCCTCTGGCAGAGAATTATGTTTTTTCCAAGGGGCGCATTTAAAAAATCAAAATATTGAGCTTATTGTACATTTTTCAGAGAAATCATGGACGATTCCATAATTTTCGGCTAAAATTATCCCTAATTACACTAAATTCCAGGATTCGACCAAGGTACCACATTCCCTTTAACTGACATGGCCTTATAGCATTAAATTTTCTTATTTTTCATATTTTTCATATATTTTTATATATCTGTTTTAGTTTGCTACAAGCACTTGAGCCTTTTACACGCTGTGACGCAAGAGCATAGGGGCTTTGCGATGAAAACTGACCCCTCATTTTTATATTTTCACTTGTACGTGTAAATACGTAGTTTCTAAGCAGAGAAGGTTAGCTCATGTTTTTCGCTTGACTTCATCTGTGAATGGGACTTATATGAATACGTTGATGATTGCTTAACACGCGCATTGACGGGGGTCTGAGCCACCTTTGCTTTGACGGGGGAGGGGGCGGGTACCCGCCTCCCCTAAGATCTCGAAAACCACGCTAGATAACGAAAAACGGTAAACGGTGTTGAGTAGCCCATCCACTTCTCTATCGAAAATATCTGCACCATTTTTTTCAGGTCACATTTGAGGTCACTAGAGGTCAATACATGCCGTCATAAGGGATAACATGTAAATGAAGGTTTTCAGTCATTTCATCTGAACAAGTAAAGATAGAGCCAAGCGATTTCAACCCTTCGAATCTTCGCAGCAAGCAAATGATATATAATATGGCCTTCCTAGGTCAAATATGAGATATGAACTGACCTGAGGTCAAGTCCAGGTCAAATTAGGTAAAATTAATATCATTAGAACCGCAAGGATACGGATAATGTAATGAAGTTACAATAAAGGCTCTATCGCCATACATTATTAAGTTATTCAGTTAAAACCATTTTCCCATGCATTTCCAATAGAGATGTCATGGCCCGTACCTGACCTCAGCTAATCGATATCGAAAAAACCGATGGATGGATATTTTAGAGAACTCGATGGAGCCATTATGTAAGATAAGTTTCAATTGGATAAGGTCATCCTCCTCTGACTTATGCTATCTTAAACTTGTTCTGAGGTCAGGTCACTTGACCTGTACTGGTGACTTGACCCGAAATGACCTAACCGTAAAATTCTGACAAGTTTTAAAAATGATCAGGGAAAAGGCATGCCAAGTACGGTGGCGCTACGCGCCGCCGTTTTTATGCTGCCTCTAAAAAAACTAAGGGGGCGGGTACCCGCCCCCGTCAATGCGCGTGTAAATACAACCAAACATATTGTTCTGCTGCGTCATTACAGCCCAACAGTCATCCTAACCTATATACAATGACGGCCACGTTTGATAACAATCATGCGACATTGTGTCTATGACCACCACTTCTTCGGCAGGCTACAAGCCCATGAGCGTGGGTGAGCACTTCGGCCTGGTCCATCATTATCGCATCTGCGAGTTCGGCGGATTCGACTGCATGAAGAAGCCGTCAATGGTGGATCGAACGACGCACAAGTACATCAAACCGTTGGCGGCACAAGTACTTACAGTTTGTGCCGCCATTTTCGGTGACCACTGCCCGGAAGCACCGCCTTTAGGCTCGCCTTGGTAGCAAAAGTTAAGCGTGTGAGCGTACTCAATCGTGTCATTTTGTTTGTTCGAATTGCTTGTGCGTGTGCCAACTGGACGTTTAAGACAATATCTCTCACGTGACGTGGGCTGTTATCGGACCATACGAATTGTTTATGAAATCTCAATAAACTAATAAACTCATTAATAAGAACGAGCACAGCAAACTGCCCCGCGAAGAAACGAGGCAGTGTGTCCTAGACATAACGTTTGTTAAGCTTGGTTATTTGGATTCTCAGACACAGTGAGACATCGCGGCCTATGAACCTCTCCGTTAATGCGCAACATTTGTTCAATCAGTTTTAAACAAACGATAGAGAGATTCACATCCGTCTAACATTTACACTACCCTCGTCTGCTCCGCCCTATTCCTCGTCCATTCCTTTTTTGCATACACTGCTTCTGTCATCCTCTCACCTAACCTCTCATGTCACTTCACTTTTTTCCGAGACAAGCCCACGCACCCCCCCCCCACAAAGGTACGAGAACAGCTGACCAGAATGATAAACAGGTGGTTGCTTAAAAAGTTCCGCCTAGACGACCTCGAGTCAACACCAGGGGTGTAATTTTCCCAAAATCTTTGGGGGTGCTCAGCCGGTGGGGGGCGGCACCCCATGGGGGCGGCGGCATTGGGGGGGCGGCACCTCTTCATTGCACCAAATCTGTTATTCATCGTTTTTTGTGCCTTTTATAGCACAGAGAACATTCTATTTTAATGTTGGGCAGGTATTTACAGCTTTGCCAAACGTGTTTGCTTTTTAGGCGACATCCCAAAGCTACATACACGTCTTAAAATAATCCAATCTGAGCTTTAAATCTCTCCACGATCAGGGGCGCAGCCAGAGCTTTGGCATGGGAGAGCACACCACCTTTGAGGGGCACCCCGGAAGAGAAAGGGTACTTTTAACGTTACCTAAAAAAACTTACTGTATCTTAGTTCATATAAACTTTTGGGTACCTTTGGTCCAAGAAAAATGCAAATCAAGCATTGACGGAGAAGGAAGACTGAATTTAAACCAGAAAAAGTGTCACCGAAATCTCATGAAAATAGCCAGAAAACGACTTTCTGGGATAGATTTACGGAGAAATCAGCCAACTCATGCAAGTACTTGACATCAAAGAAATCAGCGGAATCTGTGGTATCTGTCACTATGTGCAAGATAAGACATATTAGAGTCGAAAATTCATTTGTTATGCCCGCTGGTTTTGTCGTGACGAGTGCGCCCTGGTTAAACGCAGAGTTCCCCGGCTCCCACAATGACCGTGGGAGGAGGTGTAGCATAGTGACATTAGACAAATACAATTTTTGTTGCCGGAATAATTTGGGAGATACCTTTTTAACGAGTTTGAAAGTTCCATATGTTCAAGGATCGGTCCCAGTTGAAGTAAAGAAAAGGTAAACAGGTTGGTTGTTTGGATGGGGATGATGTGACAGGGCTGAATATTGTGAAAAACTAGTTCTTCATTCATTGAAATTAATTAGTAGAAATCCTGGTTCAGGGGACTATGCTCTGAGCTCAGGGGCACATGCCTTTTATCACCCCTCCCCAGAATCCACCAGTATAATAAGCAATTTATTTAACCCGGGGTGCCTAGGCATCACAAGTCTATTCCTCGTTAGCTCCATTTTACAAGGGGAGTTTGCACTGTGTCCTTATTCCCCATCTATTCAAGACCAGCTTAGGGGCCCCCTAGTGTGGATCAGAGTCCTCCAGAGCAGCTGCCCCTCATTCCCCCAGTTGTGCCCCTGGGATTAGACTAGCCCCGTGACGCCCGAGGTGATGGGAGTTGGCCTTGTGTTCTTATTCTCTGTCTATTCAAGACCGGCTCAGGGGGCCCCTGGTGTGGATCAGAGCCCCTCAGAGCAGCTCATGCTCGGCCCAGGACTAGACTAGCTCAGTGGCTCCAAAGATGGGGGGGGGTCATCAGACTAGCTCAATGGGCCGCAGATAGGCTCATAGGGCCTTGCACCATATTAGCTCAGGGGGACGAGATCGATCAGCTCGGGGCCCGGATAAACTCCTAGTCCCCAGACCAGAGCAGGGGTCTAGATCAGCTCAGGGAGCACCATATCAGCTCAGAGAGAGTGCAAGGGATCAGCTCAGTGGTCCCCGATCAGCTCGGGGCACAGATCCACCTGGAGGTACTATATCAAGTCAGGAGGCACTTAATCAGCCCAGGAGCCCCATACCAGCTCAGAGGCCTTCATCAGCCTCAGTGGGCACAACTCAGCTCAAGGCCCCAGAGCTGCTTAGAAAATTAATTAATCAACTCAGGAGGCCCAGATCAGCTTGAAAGGCACCAGCAGGGGTCGAAAAATTTTACCGTTTTTCCATTCTAAGTGGTGACAACCCAAAGCAAGCAAGGTGCCAAAAATTAGCCGACATATTTCCTCCAGACAAGCACAGGAACAAATTGCCGAAATTAGCACCTGAAATTGGAGCTCGCAATGTCTTTCAACAACTAGGATGGTCCAGCAGTGTCCATTGTATCATACTAACCCAAAACCTGGCAAATTTTGCAGCTTGGTCCAGTGACACAGTTATTGTTTTATTTTTTCAATGGTGACACACTGAACACTTTTTTGGCCCCTGGGCACCAGATTGGCTCAGGGGGCATGAAACTAGCTCAGGGGCACTAGGCGAGCTCACAGGGCATTAGATGGGCTCAAGAGGGAAAATGTTGTCTCAGGAGGCACCAGATCGACTCAGGGGCATTAGTTTAGTTCAGTAAGTAGAGTAAGTTCAGGAAAGTAGATTAACTCTGCGAGGCATGTGATCAGCTCAGGGGCTCAGATCAGCTCAGATCAGCTCAAGGGGCACTAAAACAGCTAATAGGGCACCAGGCGAGCTCAGAGGTATCAGACTAACTCAGATGCATTAGCTAGGTTCAAGGGGCATCATTATTTGCTCAAGGGGCACCAGATTGACTCAACGGACTCCAGATCAGCTTAGAAGGCACGTGATCAGCTCAAGTGGCCAAGACCAGCTCAGTGGGCGCCAGATGAGCTCAAGGGGTACCAGACTAACTCAGATGCATTAGCTAGGTTCAAGGGGCATCATTATTTGCTCAAGGGGCACCAGATTGACTCAACGGACTCCAGATCAGCTTAGAAGGCACGTGATCAGCTCAAGTGGCCAAGACCAGCTCAGTGGGCGCCAGATGAGCTCAAGGGGTACCAGACTAGCTCCGCCGGTACGATTATTGGCGACGATGAGGCATTAGCTGGTTATGGATTACGTATCCATAATTTCCGGGGTGTTTGGAAAGGCGACAGAATACCCTAGCTGACCAAAAAGGTACTTAATTATAAAACAATAGTTTTAATCGCTAAATGTGATCTAATTGCATCTAGGTTCGACAGCGTAGGGCAATAGCACCGATGAGGGGGGGTACGTGACCCCCTCGCTGACCTCGTCGCCCCTGTCGACGATTGAAGTCTATCAGTTTTGTGGGGTTAAATTTTACCTTCAGTATGGCAGAGGGGATGGAGATTGAAATGAAAGCAAAGGACTTAAAAGGAGATCCGCGAAAATTTTTATTGGCTATATCAAAAGGTTACAAAAAGTTGTTTCAGAAGTCCTATTCTCATTTTTGCGAATTCGGCCTGCAAATGCCTTAAAATTGCTCCCAAAGTCAACATTTCTAGACGACTTTACCGGTACACCTCATATCAATGTATATGACGTCCACATGGCTAAGGCTATCAATTTCTCTAAGAATTAGGTCATATCTATCCTAAACAGTGATGTAGAACGTTGGACTACTCCAGAAAAAATTGATTTAGAAAAACAACATGCCAAAACTCTTTTGAAACAGAAATATAGGGCATAAAAGAAATCACAATTAACCAATCAGAAGCCTAGGAATTCTCAAATCAGGGTCACGTGACCTTTCTGACGCAAAAGTTTTGTCATCCTGGGGCGGAAGCAGAAAATGGCTAAGACCCGAGGACGAAACCGCTAAAGACTTGAGTAATTATGTTTTTTCCGTTTTTGGGCAAACTAATTCATTTTGTAGTTTTTGAAATCTTTTTAAAATTAATTCAAATACAAATACAGGAGGGCAAACATTTATATTATTAAAAAAAAACATTATTTTTCAACTTTAATAGTTTTCGAAAAGTAAGTGATGGGTATAGGCATGGGTAAGTGATGGACATTTTATTGAAACTGTTAACCTATTTCGATAATAAGTGAGTGGCCTCCCAAAATTTTGCCGAAGATACAAAAATAATTGATAGTTTCATTATCAGGATTTTTCAAATAGCAAGAAACCACAATAATAATTTTTCGCGTAGCTCCCTTTAAAGGGAATGTGGCACCTTTATAACGTGATTTAACTGAGATAGCTAAGTTGTATAGCATGCCGGAAATCCCGGTAACCTCTGTATCATTTGTCTTGAAACCCATCATCCGGTCAGGTCATCATCATTGTTACATCATCACTAAATAATCAACCGCAGGCAGATATTTATTTCGTTCCCCAGAGGAGCATTTCAAAAATCAAAACATTGAGCTTATTGTACATTTTTCAGAGAAATAATGAACGCTTCCATGATTTTCGGCTAAAAGTTCCTCTAATTACACTAAATTTCAGGATTCAACCAAGGTGCCACATTCCCTTCAAAGGGAATATGACACCTTGGTCGAATCCTGAAATTCACTGTAATTAGGGATGCTTTTAGCCGAAAATCATGGAAGCGTTCATTATTTCTCTGAGAAATGTACAATAAGCTCAATATTTTTAATTTCAAAATGCTCCTCTAGGGAAATAAATAAAAATCTGCCTGTGGATGATGTCATGATCCGGCAGCCACTATCATATCCAACAGGCTTCAAGGGCTTCGATTGGCTGATACTCACCGTGACGTCAGCATATGTCGTGACACCAACAAGGCTGTCAACTGTGGCCTACTGCTAAGGGTACCTACATGAGGGATACATTTCAGGTAGTTTTTAGCTTTTTTCTTCGGAAAGCTTGAGTTTCAAGACAAATGATATATAGACTACCGGGTTTTCCGGCATGCCTTACAACTTGGCTATCTCAGTTAAAATCACGTTATAAAAGTGCCACATTCCCTTCAATCACTACAAGGAAAGAAAACAAAAACACCGATAGTGCTCCAAACAATGCGTGTATTGTTGTGTAAATATTAAGAAATATGGCACATCCTCTGTACCCGTGCATGCCCTTTATTTTTGCCCTAACGCCTTTTATTTTACCCTTATGCACAGAGGAGGTAAGCATCAGTGCTGCAGTGATGAGCCCAGGGTCGCAGTTATGGACTGATAACGACGCAAATTAGGATGGAAGTGATAAGCTGGGGGTGATAGTGATTGGCCGGGGCGGCAAGAAACAAGGCAAAGTCATAAGTCGAGGGCGGCAGTGATGAGCCAGGGCCAATAGCTATGAACTAGGAGCGGCGCGAACCAGAGTGGAAGTGATAAGGAGAGGGCGGCAATGAAGACTCGGGGGCGGGAGTTATTAACTAGGGAGCGGCAAAAATCAGGGCGGAAGCGATAAGTTGGGAGGGAATAGCATTGATTAGCCGGAGGTGGCACACACCAAGGCAAAGGGCATAAGCCGGGGACGGGAATGGTGAGCCGTAGGTAGCAGTTATAAACTACGGGTGGCACGAATCAGGGCGGAAGAGATAAGCTGGGACAGGAACGGCGGAACTGGGGGGGGCAGGGTGTGCAGTTGCACACGCTGAAAAAAATTTGGGCGTGCAAAAGTATATTTTTGCACTCCCGGTTTTGGCTTCGTCCGGGGAAGCACCCCGGATTTGGGCGGCGCCCCCGGCCGGCCAAGAATACATCAGACCTAAACACCGCCTACCTGAAGGGAAAGGGCCCTCTGTGCAAAATAAAAACAGTTTCAAATACGAATGGTGTTCCCTTTCATCAAAGCCATCCCATGGAGAGCAAATAGACCCAATTTATCGACTCAGTGCAGGGAAATGATGTTGGCACCCCCCACCCCCGAGTGGGCGCCCCTAGGGAGTCAAAGGTGCCCCCTGGGGATGGAAGCGCCCCCTTCCCCTGAGAAGGAAGGCGCCCCCTCCCGAAAATCTTGTAAAACCGCCCGAAAATGGAATCCACCGTCCCCGAGCTGGGAGCGGCAGTCATGAACCCTAGGGCGGCACGAATTAGAGCGGAAGTGATAAGTCAGGGATGACATTCATTAGCCGAGGCGATAGTGATGAACTGGGGGCAACATGAAACAGGGTGGCAGTGATAAGCTGGGGATAGCACTGGTGAGCCATTGGCAGCAGATATGAGCGGGGTGCTGTTTGAATCAGAGCGGCAGTAATAAGTTAGGGTTGGCAAGAATCAGGGTGGCAGTGATAGGTGGGAAGCATCAGTGATGAACCATGGCGGCATAAACCAGGGTGGTAGTGATGAACCGGGGGCGGCATGATCACAGTGGTAAGACGGAAGCGGCATGAATCAGGGCAGAAATGCTGTGCCGAGGGGCGACACATGTATTGGGGGTGCTCTCATTGTGATTAGGGGTGCTTGCACACCCAAAGAGATAACAAATTTCACCCCAGGCTGACACTAAAAGAGTAAAAGCACGGCAGCAGCAGTCTACCATTTACTCGGCTCGGTAAATTCCTCCAATAGACAAACAGATAACGATTAGACGATTGTGGGCTGCTGTTTGCTTTCTGGAAGGGTGTTAACTGTGAAAAACTGTGCGGAAACTGTGCGGACAGTAGAGCCTAAGTTTGACCGGTTTTGGGGGCCGTGGTCGGACTGGTCTCCTCCGCAGTGATAAACCAGGGGCGGCAGTGATCAGCCGGGGGCGGCAGTGAAGATTGGAGGAAGGAAGTGTCTAACCAGAGGCCGCTCATATATGGGTTAATAAAAAAACGAGACAGCATTGATCAGCCAGGGGCGGCGTGAATCAAGGCAGCAATGATTAATCTAGGCGGCAGTTATGAACCAGGGGAGGCAGTGATCAGCCAGGGGGCGGCAGTGATGAACCAGGGGCGGCAGCGATGAGTCGGGGCGGCGCACATTTTGGTCAAAATATGCCAGGGACAGCGATGAGCCAGAGACAGCATGAATTAGGGCGGCAGTGATAAACCATGGGCGGTAGTGATCAGCCGTGAGACGGTCAATCATCATGTTTGAGGTTTTAGAGCGCACCGACATCTAGGGTCATACGGCGCCCATAACACTAATAAAATACGAAAATAGGACATTTCCGCACGAATTTTAACAAGTGAGGTGCTAAAACAGGTCAGGTTGTGAAAGTTGTATCAGACGATTATATAAAACACGTAAAAGATGAAATGAAATAAAAAAAATAAAATTAACAAATCAATAATAAAAATGACAAAGACAATTTCACACGGTATACTAAAGTCAGAGAATATATTTAACATGAAACTCGACGTTATGTAAAACCTGAAAGACTACTAGGATGAATATATGACATTAAAACTAACGCTCCGCAGATATAACATGATGTTAGTGATATCCACAAAGGATGCTCCTCCAGAACGTTCACCGCCCAGATATCCCCAGGATGCTCACTGCCCCGGGAGCAGTGGCGAATCTAGCCGGTCGGTTTGGGAGGGGCAAACAAAAGAAAAAAGTCGAAAAGCAAAAAAAACGTCATGCCGTGAAAGCTGTGCTACAATATCACTTGCCGGTAGGATTTTTCGTATTTGAGGCGAAAAGCAGAAAAAACCTCACGGGAAGAAAATATGTGCTCGAGATACTTTTTTCCAGTCGAAGGTCCAATATTTACACTAAACTTAACTGGTTCTGTTTGAAGTTGAGAGTTGAAGCACCAAAATCTTGCTTATAAACGAAAAAGGAGTCTGGGGAAAAGGAGGTCGATCACTTGGGGGGGC
Source organism: Lepas anatifera (assembly GCA_034440635.1). Lineage (NCBI taxonomy): Eukaryota > Metazoa > Arthropoda > Thecostraca > Lepadidae > Lepas > Lepas anatifera. The sequence goes on along the minus strand of JAOTON010000101.1, from coordinate 70,238 downwards.
AAAAACATAGTTTTGCCCCGAGCTTTTCCGTTTGGGGGCAAATGCCTTTCCCCCTTGGATCCGCCACTGCCCGGGAGACGGCAGTGATGAACCAGGGGCGGCAGTTATCAGTCAGGGGCGGCAGTTATCAGCCAGGGGGCCGCAGTTATCAGTCAGGGGGCGGCAGTTATCAACCAAGGTGCGGCAGTTATGAGTCAGAGGCGGCAGTTATCAACAAGGGGCGGCAGTGATCATTCAGGGGCCGAAGTTATCAACCAAGGTGCGACAGTGATCAGCCTGGGGCGCCAATTAGCAGCCAAGGGGCAGAATTAATCCGTCAAGCGGCGGCAGCTATCATCCAGGGGCAACAGTTATCAGCCAGGGGGTGACACTTAACAATCCGCCGGGGAAGGCAGTGATTAGCCAGGGGCGGCAGTTATCAGTCAAGGGCCGGCAGTTTCCAGTCAGGGGCGGCAATGATCAGCCAGGGGGCGGCAGTGATCAGCCAGAGGCGGCAGTGATCAGCCAAGGACGGAAGTTATCAGGCAGGGGGCGGTAGTGATCTGCCAGGGGGCGGAAGTTATTAGTCAAGAGCCGACAGTGTTCAGTCAAGGGGCGGCAACGATCCTCCATGGGGTGGTAGCGGTCAGCCAGGGGCGGCAGTTAGCAGCCAAGGGGCGGCAATAATCAGCCAGGGGCGGCAGTAGTCAGCCAGGGGCGGCAGTTAGCATCCAAGGGGCGGCAGTTGTCAGTCAAGGGGCGGCAGTGATCAGCCAGGGGCAGCAGTTATCAGCCAAGAGCCAGCAGTTTTCATTCAGAGGGCGGCAATGATCGGCCCAGGGGGGCGGAAGTTATCCGCCAGGGGCGGCAATGATCAGTCAGGGGGCGGCAGTAATCAGTCAGGGGCGACAACGATCAGCCAAGGGGCGGCAGCTATCAGTCAGGGGGCGCCAGTGATCAGCCAGGGGGCGGCAGTGATCAGTCAGGGGGCAGCAGTTATCAGTCAGTGGGCGGCAGTGGTCTGCCAGGGGGCGGCATTGATCTGCCAGGGGCGGAAGTTATCCGCCAGGGGCGGCAGTTAGCAGTCAAGGGGCGGCAGTTATCAGTCAGGGGACGGCAATGATCAGCCAGGGGGCGGCAGTGATCAGCCAGGGGCGGCAGTGGTGAAAGAGGGGCGGCAGTCATCCGGAGGCGGCAAAGATGATTCGGTGGGCGACAGTGACTTACCAGGAGGGACAAGTATATGAGCGTTAAAATAAACCGGGGTGTTTAGCCAGGGGCGGCAGTGATAAACCAGGGGTGTCAATGATCAGCCAGCTGATCAGTGATGAACAAAAGGTGGCAGTAACCATCCGGAGGGGGGGCGGCAGTGATTAATTGCTGGCGACAGTGATCGGGCGGGAGCGGCAGTGATGTGGCGTCATAAATCAGGGGGCAATGATAAGTCAGGTGGCATTGATTAGCTAGAGACGGAACCAATCAGAGTGGAAGTAATGAATCCGGGACGGGAAAAACTTGTGAGGGGCGGCACGAATCAGGGTGGCAGTGATGAGATAGGGTGGCACTCTTCAGAGTAGCGGTGATAAGCCAGGGGCGGCACATGTATTGGGAGTGCTAAGCACATGATTGGGGGTGCTCGAATTAGGATTAGGGGTGCTCAGGCACCCCCAAAAAGATAGAAAATTACACCCCTGGTCAACACAAGGCCGAAAACTACAGTGCCCCCAAACTGGCATCATCATCATCCTACAACAGCATGTATCAGCAGCATCCAACAGCATGTAACAACAGGGCAGGGGTGGGTACAGTCAATTGGTCAGTCTTGGGAGAAATCAGCGTCGAGCATGAGATGATATCCCCCGTCATAACGAGGCGGACCACCCGGATCCTGCACGTCCACCCCAGCTCACGCTACCAACAGTCGTGGCGACACGCACGGTGCAGAAATACCGCGCCAATGACAACCGCGGCCCCGGCGGTGGGAATGAGCGCGCCAAAAGTAGCGAGCGGATACGGCAGCGGGTATAACCAAGTTCGACTCGGCCGACGGACACGGCGGCGGCCGGGCGGCACGGCGGCAACAGCGACGCGGGCGCTCCCCGGGACCCCGCGGCGGCAACGCTAGCGTCAACAGCAGCGAAGGCAGCACCACCAGCGACGGAACGCAGCAGCAATGTGCGCCCGACGCGCGTATGGGGCGGGGCGAGCGAGCGGTGCCCTGGTCCGGAAAGGAAGATTTCGTTGTTAGCGGGAGGAAACGATTAACTATTGTAGCAACAAAACCAAGAGGAAATCAGCACGGGACAAAACACCAGTCACATAGAAAAGATACAGGTGACCTATTTCGGCATAAATCAGTGACGGCGGAACATCCGAATTAAGGGGGGCACCATGGACTTTCCAACCCATTTCTTTCCAGTCAACGCCATAGGGTTAGTGTTAAAAATTTTGATTTAAGGAGGGGGCACCATGCCCCGGTGACCCCAGTTCCGCCACCAGTGGTACAAATACGGTCTTTAAAGTTGGCATTGTATCGATACCAATTCTTGGTCATGCGACGCTAAAGCGGTATTCCAGATTTAAGTAAGAAAACTTGAGTGGAAAGAGGAGAGAAAGATCGCACTCACCAGGAACATAAATGAAAATGAATTTGCATATCAAAATATACAATGGGCTTACCGTCCTCTACTACCTACCCTGGGTTTTACTTTCAACCGTGAAACAGCGCACATAAACTTTATTTTTTCAGCAGTCACTTGAAGCCATCACACTCAGGTAAAAAAAACACTAACACAAAAACACGAAGTCGTCCTCAGACCACCAACGGACATAGGAAGCGACGGACCACCCAGCAGCTGGGCGCCATCAGGCCCCATGGTCCGCGGACTTCGACGCTTCACGGAAGAATTTAAAATTTAAGCAACAAGTACATTTTCATATTCGCACACCATAAGCGAACCTGTAACATAACCCTAAAGCCTAGAATGTATTTTTGACAAGACAAGTGGAATTTTAAATGACACTTCATTTTTCAATTATTCTGAGCGGTCGTCTTTCTTGATGACACCATACACTCCACACAAAAATGAACAAGACGAATAACCCAAACAACTCACCTCCCGCACAAACAAAGGAAAAATGCGCTATGAACTGACTTCTTCATCGAGATCATTGACATCGATACAATTTCAAAAATGTCCTCCGAACGACTTCGCTCTCTACAATTGATATTAGTGCTTTTCTCATAAATACAAATCCAACGCGGCCAAAATCAGTTACATGTTCAATAACAAATAGCAGTTTCTGTGTTACGTTTTGATTAGTTAAAAATCGAAATATATATACTTTAGGAAAAATCAATGGTCGCAATTTGCTAAATTAATAGCTGTGTTTGTGAATACAAAGCAGATTGCTATAGAAGAGAATCTGGCGCAGAGGGGGCAAACAAAAGTTGTGCTAAAGCTCTATGCAATAAAACAGTAAATAATAAGTGAGTAAGCAAGCGCGTAAATAATTTTCAAAGCTTTTTAGTGCCTTCAAGCTGCTGCTAGGTACAGCCCAAAAAGATCAGAGGGGATTCCTCCTCTTCCCTCTTCTGTAGTTGAGTATAGGTCAGTAAAGGTATCTTATTGTAGTTGGGCTCAAGGGGCCGGCAAATTATACTTGTACTGTACTAAGACTGTTTTGCTTTATAGTAAAGTTATCTTGCGTTTTGCGACAACGACGGCGGACGCCGTGGTAGTGGTGGAAGTGTCCATTATAACACTGTGGTGGTGGACAGATTTGTATTTTTATCAGTTCCACAACGTAAAATGAGCTAAACAATGCCAGAGAGAGAAATGACAGATCAAGTTAGGCCCTTATAATAAATAGCTGGAATTTGTGAAACTTTTTTTTGCTTTTCCGTCAGTAACTGCCTCAAGTATTGGTTGTGAATCATTCCAGTACATAGGTATTTGCTACATCAAACAGTCTGGTACAAATAGTGCTAAGGATCAAGATACAGCTACATCGGTTTCCGTGACACTTTGGCTTGGATATGGATAGGAGTCTTCAATCTCAGTTTTGTCTTTATCTCCAGTTCACCATTGAAACTGTTGACATAAATTTTTTTGTTCGTAACAATACAATGCACATTATATAAACAACCAGGGATAAGATTAGATGCAAAGCGGGTGTACTAATGAATATGGGCGAAGACTGCATGGTGGGATAATGGTGTTCGATTTTCTGGCAGGGGGCGCAAAGGGATTCAGTATAATTTTTTTATGATGTTTTGTTCTTTGGGTTATATATTGTTTGTTATATTTGTTTGGGTTGTATCCCTTTGGTAGTCGTCAAGTGTCTGGCTTTCAAATGAAGCTAAAAAATAGCGAATACATCTGGACTGAATACTTCATTGGCACTCCAACCGGGATGGTCATATGAGCATAGTTAAAACTCTGTAGGCATGTACCCTCTAATCTGGAAATATTTGATTTTGAGCAAAATGTGCAATTAGCTGTAACATTTTACAGACACTATCCCCAAGATAAAGTTTAAAAGAGCTGTCAAGTGTGCTTTTGAAAAAATGTTGTATGTTGTGTGATGCTTTGTTGATCTATGATTGGTTCCCACCTGGTCCAGGCTTTCAGCTCCAGTCTTAGCTTGAGTCCTGCTAGAGTCATATTTGGCCTCAACTCTAGGACTGAAAAGTGCCAGCTATAATCTCAAACCTCTCAAATTCCCTCTCAAACTATACCATAGGTATTACTGGCAAAATGTCCCTGAAGCTGGTTTTAAAGTGTACATTTTATGTTGCAGATAGGTAAAGGATTTTCTGATGCCCTTTTGACATCAGAATATATGCTAGGTTTGTTGAGGGAAATGAAATGTGAATTGGTTCATGTTTGAATTGTGTTTAGCAGTCTGTGTTAAATATAAATTAAGTTAATTAATTTTTATGTTGGTGGATTTATCATTGTATGAGTCACCTTTACCCAGGTAATTAAGGTTTTAACCTGCACCCACTGGGGGTCTGGTGCCACCTTCGGCCCACTGGGGGGGGCATTTATGGCCCCCTCTAACTTCAGAAATATGGGGGTTATTGCAAATTTGCAAAGGTACTGGAAAGTTTGTGTGAATTTGGTATAGGTTTGCTCCTCATGTCTTGACGCTCAGGTCAATGGTTTGACCTCCAGAGGTCAAGTTGGGTCATGATGGGCTAGTTCGACCAAGATATGCAATGCCTAAGAAACCTGAGCATAGCTATCATGCAACCAGAGATATTGAGGTCTGGTAAAGTGTATTTGATAGGAAAATGTTAGGGCTTTCTCCGCTATTTGGAACATAATCACTTCCCGCCAGTGTTTTGACCTCCAGAGGGCACCTGGTGACCTAACATGACCTGAGGTCACAGAAGGTCTTGCTGTATTTCAAACGAAATCCAATGACGTGACGAGACATATATGATGATGTTTAATTCAGCGCTTTATCATGATTAGGTCAAAACTTTTCATCAAAATATTATCAAAATACTATTTTTGACCCCCCTTGACCTTTGATGACCTCAGATAAGTCAAGGGGAAAATATCACCCCTGGAATCCATGAAAGGATTGTCAAGAATGCTTCTCCGAGAAATCTGAGTATTTGGAATCATTTTTTGTGACTTTTAGATCATAAGACAGCCTTTTCCCATACTTTTTCTATGGGAGAGGTCGCCGCGTGAACTGACGTCAGGTCACCAAATCGAAAAATCCCGGATATAATTTGTAAGACCCTGGAGGGGTCATCAAGCGTAGAAAGTTCCAAATTGATCGGCTTAGAAATGTAGCTATGGTAGTACTCAAAAGTTGAAGTGAGTTAGGTGACTGTTTGAGTTTGCATGTTGACCTGACCTGAACAAGTGTGGCCCGAGGTAAAACATTTCAGGGTGATGAGAAAATGATGAGCTGAGAGTTTGACCCCTCAACTGCAGTGCTGCGCGTCGGTGTTGTTCTGCTATTCTGAAAAAACGTAGGAGGGGCATTGATGGCTCCCCCTCCGCCGGGGCGAGGCTTAAAGCACAAATATCTTTGCTCCTCAGAATGGCCACCCCTTCTGGAGCAATGGTCCTGGACAGGACATCCAGTTTAGAGAGGATGGCCGGTTGGGAGGATTCCAGTTTCTCAGAGGTACGTAACTGCTGACATAGTTTAAAAAAATAGTTGCAGATAGCATTCATGTGCCTTTCCCTGTACGATTATGATTATATGACCCAGGAAGCTGCTGCTTTGATACCTAAGCTCCCAAAAATATAATCATCATCATGGTTCTTCCACAGCGGATGATACACTTCACGAAGCGTCTGTGCGTGGCACCGAGGCGGCCTGAGCCTGAGTTCAGCTTCTGCCGTCACCAGTACCTGTGCAAGGCCATCAACAGGCGCAACAAAGTGCACTGCGACTGCGGCGAAGACCGGCAGGGTCAGTGACGAGGCCACGTTCCACCAGAGTGATTTATTTTATAGTGAAGGGTCTCTCCCCCTCTCCTCCCGTGTCTTTCTTCCCCTCCCTCCCCTCTCTCTCTCTCTCTCTCTCTCTCTCTCTCTCTCTCTCTCTCTCTCTCTCTCTCTCTCTCTCTCTCTCTCTCTCTCTCTCTCTCTCTCTCTCTCTCTCTCTCTCTCTCTCTCTCTCTCTCTCTCTCTCTCTCTCTCTCTCTCTCTCTCTCTCTCTCTCTCTCTCTCTCTCTCTCTCTCTCTCTCTCTCTCTCTCTCTCTCTCTCTCTCTCTCTCTCTCTCTCTCTCTCTCTCTCTCTCTCTCGTTTGCTTTCCTATCATGGACTCCCATCCGCATCTCTGAGACTGTAACACCTCTCCGACCCATCCCAATTTCTGACTCTCCTCTCCATCTCTGATTCATTCGCTGTTTCTCAATTTCCTCATCCTCTGACTTCGCCTGCAAGTTACTGACTCCAGTTCGGATCGCTGAGACTGATTCCTGTCCCTTTCCCCGTCCCCTCCTCCTCGCCTGTCCTCTCCCACTGTGAGGTTGTCTCTGTGACTCTGACTCCTCCTCCTCTGTGGTGCTGCAGAGCTGGACTGGCAGTGGGACCAGCAGCGCGGCTCGGCGTCCGTCCGTTTCCTGCCCTCGCACGCCGTCTGCCACGAGACGCTCTCCACCGGCACTGCCCTGATTCTGGGCGACACGCCTCTGGCGCACGGCTACCACCACTTCTGGGAAGTCAAAATACTCTCCGACTTGTACGGCACTGATACGGTGAGTGACTCAGATTGTTTTTGCCCTGCTCCTCCCCGTGAATGCTGTTTTTGCTTGTTTTTGTTTTATTTGTTTGCCACAAGTTTGTCTTCTGAGACCTATGACAGAAGAAAATAAATCGCACTTATTGAATCAGACTATTTTAAACAGCGAGGATTTCTCTCGAATTTCCTCGAACTGAAGTGTGCAGGTACCGGTAAGCTGTGAGCAAAGGTTGTGCCTTTGACGGCGACGATTTTTGTGTCGTTCGGTGTGGGAAATTTTATCAGAAAGGCTTGTGAATGTGACTATGGCTTAATTCAGAGTTTCCTTTGTAAGCTTTTGAGTTGCTTTTGGTCTTCTGACTTGGTGACAGTATGATATGATCTTGGTTTTCCCTCGTCATCTTCATCTTTTTCTTCCAACGCTTCTCCTTTCCAGCCGGTAACATATCGTAATATCTCTCCTGTGTGTGCTGACGTCACTGGAGTCTCCCTCAGATGGTGGGCGTGTGCACGGACCGGGTCCTCTATATTCTGACGTCACTGGAGTCTCCCTCAGATGGTGGGCGTGTGCACGGACCGGGTCCTCTATATTCTGACGTCACTGGAGTCTCCCTCAGATGGTGGGCGTGTGCACGGACCGGGTGGAGCCGGAGACAGCCAGTCAGCGTTTCGTCAGTCTGCTTGGTGGCTGTGCCTCCGGCCAGGGCGGATCTGATAAAGCTTGGGGCTTCTCCTATCACGGTGAGCCGACCAATGATGTCTGTGAAAGGGAAAACTGGGATATAGTTCGGAATAGGATGGTACGTGTGGTGTGTTCTCCGCGAGACTTATGTGTCAAACCTAAGGGACCCGAATGGAAGGTGTTGGGTTCCGTTATGTTCCCCAGCCTACTACCGGTGCAGGCTGAAATGTCTGGCACTGAATTGAGCGCCGCATCGTCGCACTTGTGCTTACCCTTCACCACTAGTTATTGCGCCATTTGGCTGCCTTTCAGTTGGTTTGTCATCTGACGGTAGCGTTCACGGGAACTGGATCGCCTCAGAGGCCGGTTCACCCTTTAATAAAAAAAATCAATCAAGCTGCTGTAGTTTTGTTTCAAATTCATTGTCTAATTTCATCTAGCTGGGAGCTTTGTACCATTTTTAGGTAATGACTAGTGTGTATCAATTATTTTTAAAGAGTGCATATCATATAAGGAACGTTTGGATCGTGCACTTGACATTTTGCTTGCCTCGTGAATTTTTAACTGGATTTGTATAAATAATGGTAGGTTGCCAGATCAGAATATGGCTGTTCGACGTTCGTCTCCCCAAGCGGAAAAATGTGACAGCGCGTGTAGGGGGATGGAAATGAAGTTTTCCAGGTTTCACCAGGAAAACGAAACGGAATAATTTTCCCGAGAAATGTTGGGGGAAAATGCAATGTGACTAGGCCACTTCCGCCGTCTCACGTAAGAAAAGCGTAGGTCACATCTGTCGATTTTGAGGTTCTGGTATCTGTCGATGCAGAAACTGCACCCTCTTGCTAATGATTTGAAGAAATTCGTTCAATATTTTAAGTTGTTCGGCTTTTCTACATGGGTCCAGAGGCCCGACTACTCTACAAAACAGAGAAAAAACTTCCAAATGTGGCACAAACTTTCCCCTGGGATGTGCCAGACTCGAGTATTACAGAATAGGATGGATATTGGATACTGGATGTAGTCTCACGCGGAGCTCTAGCGACGCCTCTGTCCGTGAGCTGTGTCGGTGTTGGATTGTGCGGCGTGACTGTGTTGCCGCGCGTGCAGGCCTGAAGCGGCACTCGGGCGTCTCCGAGAAGTACGGCACCCCCTTCGGAAAGGGCTCGGTGGTGGGCGTCTACGCCAACTTGCGCTCAGGACAGCTGGAGTTCTTTCTCAACCGGCGCTCCCTTGGTAACTGTTGGCTGGTGGCTGTTATTCGGATTGCTGTTAGCTGGTGGCTGTTCTGGGGACTGGGCGTTGATCGATTGTGAACTCGTGTTGGTACTGGAAGTGCGGTCATTTCTAGGGGGTCTTGGTTAGTTCCCTGTTTTCCTGCGTTGGTTCGATCTTGTATTTATTTCTGAGGAATCTTCTGTTGTCATATGTTAGTAGGAAGGGATTCTCGATACTACTGAATTACATTGTGACAAGTATTCTGTGGCTTAATGGTCTAGTTAGTTAATGCTAGAGTTGCTAAAGTTGCATTTCATCCCTTCTTTCGCTGCTATTTTTTATGCTTGAAATTCAGTTTTTGTATCATTTAAATTACGGTTTTCCCAAAAAAATTGATATCAGTTCAATATTTATCGCCTTAGTGCTGTTGCACGCACTTTCACTTCCAGGGGTCTGCGCCCACCTCGTTTGCATGAAGGAATTCGTTTCGTACTAGTGGGACATGCTCGTACTGTTAAAGAGATAAGCTCTGGATTCAAGCCGTGCGATCTCCCTGATTAGACTGAAATGAACTCCCGAAATCCGCACAACACGGTACGAATCTGCAGCGTCTTCTAACCATCCTCTGACTGGCATCTCGCTCAACAGCACCCCGCCTGGGTGCCATGCATCGCTGTTCTCTGCGCTGTCTTCTGTCTCCTGATAACGGCTGTATCTGTGTCAACACTAGAGGTCTATGTACGCCAGGTGTGGCGTACACGGACCTGCTGGAGGAGGACTGCCGCCTGCTGCCCGCAGTCTGCACCACCGCTGCCAACACCTTTGTCCGCCTCATCACTGCCATGTCGGTGCCGGACTCCCTGCAGTTCCAGACCACTGCTGTCATCAACCGACGGTGGGTGGTAATCACCGTCATCAACCGACGGTGGGTAGTGGTTACCGTCATCAACCGACGGTGGGTGGTTGTTACCGTCATCAACCGACGGTGGGTGGTAGTCACCGTCATCAACCGACGGTGGGTGGTGGTTACCGTCATAAACCGACGGTGGGTGGTATTCACCGTCATCAACCGACGGTGGGTGGTGGTCATCAACCGACGGTGGGTCGCACTGACAGAGGGAAGTCAACGGACTGGGCAGAGGTCAACAGATGGCACTGCCATGCTGGAATGTAACCAGTCCATCCCTGGGAATTGTTTCCATTTTCTCAGTTTCATCAACGGACTGCTTCTATGCGTTTTTTTCCCACCCGTCTAAAACGTGTGTGTCTACAAGGCATCGTATAACTGTCGACTGCTATTATACTTGTGATCCATCTATCATATGCTCAATATCCCGGACTATTCAGTGGTGCTGCGTCCATCTGTGATCGACACATTAAACCTCTTCTTAGGTGGTGTCCCAGACTATGTGCCAGTGTTGTGTGCCGCCATCTGTGATCGACATTTCGAACCTCTACTTCCGCAGTATCCCGGACTGGTCGCTGGTTCTGCCGAGCGCCATCTGTCGCCTGATCCGGCGGTTCCCGTGGCTGGAGTACCCTGTGCTTTGTGGCGGGGAACAGCAGCAGAACAGGTCGCTGGTGGTGGTGGACGACTCCCCGGCGCAGGGTACCTCCCCGACAGAATGGCCCCGGCCAGAGGTGAACAATTGGCAGCAGAGGACCTGGGGAGCTCAAAGAATGATCAAATCATAACATTGTTAAGACCTGTTCCTCAATTGGATGCTGTTGCTCATGTTATTTTTTATGCTGTGCTATGACCAAATGTATTGCGAATATTTATATACTACTCCCTGTGATGCATGTCCCGTTTTATACGCATTCCCTCGCATCCACTCTGACTTTTCTACCTGCTCCAACTGCGTTCTGCCTTCCCCATTTTTTTTTTTTTTTTTTTTTTTTTTTTTTTTTTTTTTTTTTTTTTTAAAAAAATTTTTTTTTTTTTTTTTTTTTTGGTAAAAAAAAAAAATTTTTTTTTTTTATAGGGGATTTTTTTATATTTTTTTCCCCCCCTTTTCTTTTTCTTTATAAACGCTCACTTTATCATTTCACGTAATGACCGGGCGTTTTTGTCGTACTTTTATTTTTCTGAGCGTCAGGAAATTCAGAGTTCAGGTAATTTGAGGTTTCAGCACGTGACTTGTGTTTCCACATCGACGTGCGTTTTGGGAGAGGTTCTGTCCTTCACACTGGCTATCCACGAGGTTTGAGTTGGAACTGAGAGAAGTATAATGTAATTTAAAAATTACCTCTCTTTCTGTCTTAAGCTTAATTGCAAGAACAAATTCCGGTTTTGGGGTTACGGGTTTGAGGTCTTCGTAAGTTCTAAAGCTGTTGTAAAATTGTTGATATAGGCATGGCTTTTTATTGGATTCCTAACCCACGTTATAGATAAGTGAGTTTAGAGTCGGCGTTCTCGCCGCCATGGTTACCCAATGTCCATCTGTCGCACTTCCTCTCGTCGGCAGTCGCCGCGGTACCGCACCGGAGCGACGTCTCGGAGACGGGCGCCGACACAGACCTCTCCTCCGCCAGCGGCGCCGCCCTGCCTCTGACCGCCCCGCCACGCTTCAGTCTCGGGGACGGCCCTGAGGACACCCCTGATGTGGTAGTGAGGGCGGGCGGTGCTGTTGGAAGACCTGTGCCGGGCGCTGGCCGGCCCGCTCGCCTCCGGATACTGCGGACTCCTGAGGAAGAGGAGGAAGAGACAAGAACGGAGGGGACAGTGCCAGGGGCGAGTCCACCTCTCAGAGCGGCCGTCCAGCGTCCTGTGGTGAGGATCGTGTCCGAGGGTGGTGCCGCTCGGAGAAGGTCGGAGGTTTCGCTGAGCACGGTAGCGTCGAACTCGCGGAGTGTTTTAGCAGTGGTGGATACAGTCACCGCGGACCGTCAGAGCGCGAGGTCTGGTGTGCCCGACAGAAACCTAGCCGGAAACTCGCGCGTTGGTCCCACCCTGCCGGCTACGAACCGAGCTGGTGCCGGCAGGGAAGAGCGTAAGCATGCGAGGCGGTCAGTTCGCGTAAGAACGAGTGAGCGGGCTGAGAGTGTGCGGACTCGGCGCAGTGTGTCTCTCTCAGATGTCGGCAGTGGTTCCGGACGGGTCTCATTTCGGGCGAAACCCTCCGCCGCCGAGGGTCCGGGCAGGGAGGTGGGTGTGCGACGGAGTGTGTCCGCCTCCGACCTCAGCGTCAGTGTCGAAACGGACAGCTGGCTGTCACAGGTGACCCCGGCGGTACCGAGCGTGACTGGGTCCGTCCCTAGTGTCCGAGGCGGGGACGTGAACCCGTTAGTGGCAGCTGCTGAGGCAGGGGGCGCTGTTGACTCCGGTCTCACGCAGAGGGAAGATGTAGCCGTCATTGAAAGCGGGTCGCTCAGCAGCGTGATACAGACTGAAGACTGTGCGCGTTCCAGGCCAACGTCGGAACCAGTGGAAGAAGCCAGTAAGGACAACACTGCGGAGACCATGCTCTGTGGAGGAGGCGAGCTCGATATCGAGTCTTACGAGATGAGCCTGTCTTCTGTGGACGAGTCACAAAGTGGACTGCTGAAGAAAATGGACACGGCGCTGCTGGATGATGACCTTGTCGCAGATGCCAGCTCCCTGATCTCGGCAGTGAACGAGCCGACCTCTCAAGAACGCGGAGGTCCTACCCTAGACGTGGCAGAGAAACAGGAGAGGCAGTCCGCTACTTCGGCGCCTGACCGTCACTCTCCAGACCCAGCTGCTGCGAGCAAACCAGTCCCTTATCTGGTGGAAACCAGTATAAAAGAGCCTGGTCAGCCCAGCGGAATCCCCACAGAGCACGGACCGGTCGAGGCGGGCCGACTCCGGCTCTGTGTGTCGCCACTGGAGGAGGCCGGGTCGCCTGTGATCTCAACTCGACCAGCTTCCTCCAAGACAGGCCGGGAAGTCGCGCAGCTGGCCAGAAGACGCTCAGGGAGACGGAGCGTAACTCGTGGAGCAAAGCTGAAGAGGAGCGTGAAGCGACAGATTTCCACAGGAGTTTCTGAGGACGACCTAGCTGTAAGTGTGTGCAGGAAGCGGAGCATGGCGTTGCCTCTGATGACGATTAAGGAGACGGCGTATCCGGAAAGAGAAGAACGTGCCACCTCTCTACCCGTAGACTCCAAGCAGGATGATCGAGGCTGCTGTTATACCGAACACGAAGTCGGCGGCAAAATAAAGCGGCGTCGAAGCTCGGACGGCTCGTTCAGTGCGCTGGATGTAGGCATGCTGGACCTGGCCGATGTGTCTAACCCTCAGGACGTGCCCGTTCGGAGGGAAACCGCGCAAGTCCAGGCGGCACTTCTTCGAGGCGGGAAAGATGGGGGCAGTGAGGCTGCTGTGAATCATCAGTCATCGTCAGCACCACCTGACGCTAGAACGGCAGATGACGTTTCTGACCAGCAGCCAGGAACGTCGCGGGATGTATTAAGGGACTAATACGGTATCCAGTACCGCCGCTGATACACTATCGTCCGTGGTGCGGCGCGCGGATTCCCAGAGCCGGGATGATGATGCCGGACCAGTGGAGTCCGGAGAGGAGGGGGAGGCTGGTGGTGCCGGAGCGGTGGTTGTCGGTGACTCGGCTCTGGACCTGGCGCCCGTGACCGGTGCCCGGGAGATGAGTTCAGGTGGTGATCGGTTCCGCAACGTCACCGTGCGCAGAGGTCGCAGACGAAGCTGCCGTCCTTCGGCGGACCGAGAGGGCGCCACCGAACTCAGACCGGAGCCGGATGGCGTGAAGTCAAACGAGACTGGTGCAGAATCGGTGGCGGCATTCGGCGCCCTGCATTCCCATAAATGTCGCGTCTCCGTGCGTCGTCTAACCCTGGCGAGACGTGATGATGATGATGATGATGATGGCGAAGGAAGCCTTGGGGACCTTAACCGGAGCACGATCGGACCGGTGGCACAATCTTCTATTTCTAGGGAAGGAGTGGGAAAGGACGGGAAGACTGTACCGATCGGGGCGGTAGTCGCGGCCCAGGTCGGCGAAGCTGCAGTACCCCGTGTGGATGGCGCCCTGTACGCTGTTGCTGAGGAGCGAGAGGACACTGCAGCTCAGCACTCAGGGGCAGTACTGGTGGCGAATGTCACGGAGAAGTTAGCCAGAAGGCGGGGCTCGCGGGCCAGAAGTGGCTTGGTGAAGGACGTGGTGGAGAGAACCCACAGAGCCCGACGTTCCTGTAGGCTGGCTGCTGAGGGTAGTCTGTGCGACGGCACAGCACAGGAAGAGAGCGAGTGCGTCTCCAAGGCCTTCAGTGCCGATGTGGAGAGGCTGACAGACTGTGAATGGAGCAGCGCTGGACCTGCTGTGTGCTCGAGTTCCACTCTGCCGCCTGGTGGGACAGAATGCGATGTTCCACCTGGTGCTAGGCGAAGAACTAGTGTTGTTGCTCGAGCCGAGGTGTCGGGGAAGAGACCGCGTCGCGCCTCCTGCATTGGCGGTACACCGCCGAGCGAGGAGGTGGCAAAGACAAGTACACTAAAAACTGGACGCCGTGCGTCGTGCGCTGAAATTGATGAGGTTGCACAAGAACAAATAACGGCACGGCCGAGCCAGCGAATAGGGCCTCCAGTGTTTCCGACGGGGATGGAAAGAAAGGGGGCCTCGAAAGTACCACGCAGGTTACCAGGCGGCGGGCATCCGGCGCTGTCGTACAATATGCGGAGGAAAAACACTCAGATGGCTTGGAACAATTCGCTAAGCGGGGGAGATCTAGCCATGTAAGTAGTAGTGCGAAGGAAAGAGAAAATCGGTCTCGGCTCGATGGTGCTGATGGTGCTGATGGCCTTGATCAACAACAGCCCGAGGGCGTCAAAAAAGCAAGCAGACGACGGACATCAGGCGTTAGAGTTGAAAAGCCAGTCAGAGAACTCCCGAAAACTTCGGAGCGGGCAATAAAACGGCGGGCTTCCAGTGTCGTTGTCGAAGAAGCAGGCGCAGTACAAGCGGACCTGGTGGGACGCTGTAGAAAGCGACGGGCATCCTGTGCTGGCCTTCACCAAGAAAACGAGGGGGAGATGGAGAAGAGAGCTGGGCCGGCAAACCAGCGGCTCTTAGACACCAACAGCAAACAGCTGGAAGAAAGACAGTCTGAGAATATAAGCCAAACCACTCGGCGCCGCAGATCAAGCCGTGGCCTCCGAATTGTTGCGAGCGATGAAGAGGAGCCGGAGGTGAAGCCGGTGACGAAGCGCCGAGCCTCGGCCTCAATTACTGACCAGGTGAGGGCAGAGTCGACGAGGTCCAAGCGCCGTGCCTCCTGCTCCGGCACCTCACAGTCCCGTGGCGGGACCCCGCAGGAGGAGAGCAGGGCGGCTGAACCAGCGCCTAGACGCCGTGCCTCCTGCTCCAGTACCTCACAGTCCTGTGGAGGGGCCCAGCAGGAGGAGGAGGAGAGTAGGGCGGCCAAATCAGCGCCTCGACGCCGTGCCTCCTGCTCCGGTACATCACAGTTCCGTGGAGGGGCCCAGCAGGAGGAGAGGAGGGCGACCGTACCAGCGCCTAGACGCCGCGCCTCCTGCTCTGGTACATCACAGTTCCGTGGAGAGGCCCCGCAGGAGGAGGAGAGCAGAGCTACCCAACCAGCGCCTAGACGCCGCTCCTCCTGCTCTGGTACATCACAGTCTCGTGGAGGGGCCCAGCAGGAGGAGAGGAGGGCGGCCGAACCAGCGCCTAGACGCCGCGCCTCCGCTAGACGGTCTTCTCTCTCGGTTGGCAGGCAGCTGAACGTTGTAGCGGAAGAGGATGGAGAAGACGCTGAGTCGCCTGTGATCGCCAGACGGGTTCGTGCTCATCGTCAACCTCGGGATGGTACAGCCGTTTCGGTGTTGCGGTCGGCTGGCTCCGCGCCGGCATCGGGTACCTCTGTGGATGGCAGGTCGCTGGGACCAGACGGGGAAGGTGGAGAGGTCAGTGAGGTCAGACGGCGCGGCAGGCGCAGTAGCATGTTCGGGGCGCTACCTTCCGGCAGCCGGCGCCTGCGCGTGCTATTGGAGGAATCCGTGTCTGACCTTGAGTCTATACACTGATTGGTTCCCTGGGGCAGTGAGAAGCCCTCTGATTGGCTGTTAGGTTTGGGCAATAGTGTGATTCTGTTGATCCGTGCGAGGTTGCGGATAGTGTTGGCGTCTTCGTCGGCTGTGGTCGGGCTATTGTATAGAGCCGCGTCGTCTTATAAGGGTACATTGCTTCCCGCAAATGTTGTTAGAAATGGCCTTCAGACTGAAATGTCTACTTTGTTGTGTGTCATACATTGCCATTCAGCGTACTTCTCGGAATTCGATTGACAACACTTTCGGCAATGCCACCGGGCCATATGCAGATGTTTGTGTCATTAAAACTGGATGTGGTTTTTGTGCCTGTCTTCCGTTTCTGTGAATACCCGGCCGCTTTGTACGGCGGACTGGTGCATGTCTTTACTATACGGATTTTTAAAGGTTAGATTCGGTACGGATTCTTGCGCCTGATTCTTACGTTCCGATGTTATGATTTGCAAATCTGCATGAACTTATGGACCTGTATCAATGGATTTGGTATCCCCTAGCTCAGAGTGTCATTGGGCCTACTTAATGACCGTGCCGGATACGAAGGGACCATTGGTTTTGTATGATCGGACCATTTGATTTGTATGATCTTTTATGGACGCATTGTTCTCTAGATGGCTTTTAATTGAAAATACACTTATATGGATGGACCGTTGCTGGCGCTTTTGTACTTCTTTTGCCTCAAGTTGGGTCAGACTTGAATCAGTCAAATTCAAATAGAAACAAGTCTAGCTTAAAGGGAATGTGGCACCTAAAAACGTGATTTTAACTGAGATAGCCAAGTTGTAAAGCATGCCGGAAAACCCGGTTCTCTATATATCATTTGCCTTGAAACTCAAAATTTCCGTTGAGAAAAGCTAGAAACTACCTGAAATGTACCTCACATATACCCTTAGCAGCTGCAGGCCACAGTTGCCAGTCGTTGGTGTGACATATGCTGACGTCACGGTGTGTATCAGCCAATCGAAGCCCTTGAAACCTATTGAATATGGTAGTGGCTGCCAGATCATGACATCATGCACAGGCAGATATTTATTTCTTTCCGCAGAAGAACATTTTAAAAATAAAAATATTGAGCTTATTGTACATTTTTTCAGAGAAGTCATGGACGCTTCCATGATTTTCGGCTAAAAGTTCCCCTAATTACACTAAATTCCAGGATTCGACCGAGGTGCCACATTCCCTTTAAAGTCACACACATGGTTACGGCTGTAGAAAAATATGTAGCCTGAACGCTCTTCCACCTTTCTCAGCTCTGTTCCGCAAACACCGTCTTCGTCTGCATCAAAACTGGAGCAGCCCGCGCAATACACCGAAAATGCAGCTAAACGCCGAGTTGTGAACGTTGCTTGTATTTCCACATCAGAAGAGACATTTGCTGCTTTACAACCCATGAATAAATGACACCCGGCGACACCGAACTTACACTGACGCGCCGTCACAAAACACCACGGATCACAACTAACGTCGGTGCCGACGGTGATTTTATGCTTGGCTCCAGGTCGCTTCAACGGCACCACACAAAAATCACAGGCAGGCAGCAGACCCTCCGGCATGTTAAGCTGAAACCATGTATTATGGCATACTGCGACACAGCTGTACAGTGATTTATGCTGAGACGATACTGGCGGTTATACAGTCCACGAATGAAGCCACGTATGTCCCATGCAAATCGCATGGACCATACGTGGGTTCACGTTAGGACGGTAGAGTATTACAGGGGCGAGAGAGAAAGGCAAATGGTGTTGGCCCCAGCGGCTTCGTGCAGTTGGCACTAAATCGGCACTCATTTATCCAAGTAATGGGCATTTAACATTAGCAGTAAACTGGAAAACATTTACTAGAAAAACCAACCACAGTAATTTCTAAAAAACGTTGGGAACCCCATGGTGTTCTTAATATACCGAATACAGACAGCGCCCATTGTATCCAAAGGCACTTGAAAAAGGTAATTGCACGGAGGACTGGCGTTGGCCACAGGTACTGCTGCTGTCATTGGCAATCACAATGGTGCGCTGTAGAGTACTTCAAAACATACCACTGGCGATCAATCCCTTATCACTGGCAAGTCTGGCTACTCCCTGCTTGTCACAAACCGGCGCGCGGCGAGAAGACTGCGGGTCAACGCTATTATGCCTGAGCACTCACGTGGTCACGACCCTGGCGGTCGCCCGCAAAGCTGTAGTTGCCCCGGCCACAACTAGATGTCGCCCCTGCCGGGGAGGGGGAACTGCGCCGCGAAGTCCTCCACTTCTGCACGCAGCTTGGAGACGGAGGCGGTGAACTTCTCGCCGGCCAGCTCCCGGCGGAAGTCGACCATCTTCACGCCGGAGACGGCCACCACCTCCTTGGCCAGCTGAAGCGCTGAGGAAATCGAAATTCTCGTCAGGCACACGCGCGGGAAGGACTCACCGCTCCAATCAGCTGAGATGAATGGTGAAACATGAGTGTGTGCATATATTACTGCTGTAAGGGTGTGTTTAGAAGCGCAGCTTTGATTCAAAGTGCATCGACATAATATTGCTCCTGTAAGGGTGTGTTTAGAAGCGCAGCTTTGATTCAAAGTGTATTGACATATAAAAGTCTGTACTTTTCTCAAGCCTTGCTTTTACTAACATACTCCAGATAGAATATAAATGCATCTAGTCAAACGCGCGATATTTTCTATCTCCAGCCACCAGCATGGGACCAGCACCAGCAGCTCAAGTCCCAAGGACAAAGTTTCTCAAAAACAGACACCCCGCAGAAAACGCCGAGTCACCAGGTGTTGAGTTATAAACAAGCCGGTTTATGAACACTGCGATAAACACCGGCACCCCGGTCAGATCGCCATGAAGATGAAATCGGAGGGAGGCCGGCGCCTCCGTCGAAGGAACGCAGGGATCGTATCGGCCGCGAAAAGAAAGTATATAATCGTTGACAGTCTAAACCGCGCTGTAGAGAAAGTCTGGTATGGGATCACGTGCACCAGTCCAAGCTGATGGCACTGATTTCAGATGGAAACCTTTCTTCCTGACAGGCTACAGTTCTTATATCCTCCAAGTTTTGGGTTTTCAGTCAAAACACCTTCTGGGTGAAGTCCCTTAGAAAATTCTGGTGCCGGGCCTCCCTAATTTCTACCATATTTCCGAGACTTGGCTGCCGAGAGATATTTTTATTCGGGCTGGGCACGTAAATTCTGCGACAGGTCAAACACAAAAATGGCATGCATTGAAACTCACCCCGGTCGATAAAGTCGACCACTTTGTCGAAGTCCTTGGTAGCGAGCCCGCGAGTTGTCAAGGCTGGGGTACCCAGTCGAAGGCCGCTCGGATTCAGTGCAGACTTGTCTCCCGGCACTGCGATATGACACAACCGATCAGCTGGGATTCACTGCAACCTTGTCTGGAGGTCTGAGACACGACAGAAGCGGGAGCTATGGCACCCGAGTAAATAAGCCCAGATAGAAACGATGCCCTGGAAAACAGCAGCTGGAGCACATGAATCCCTTTCTTTTAGCTCCCGCCACAACACCAATCTTATCGTTCGGCCTGTTGGTACTTACGAACAGATTCAGCGCTTCTGGTATAGGGCAGAGAAGTAGCACGTCGTCTCATTAATACCGCATGTGACGAGACAGAAGGGGGGGCCGAGACCTGGCGCCCAAAGGTCGATGGCCCGAAATTCCCCACCCCCCAGGATGCGATGGGCCCAAAGGACCCCACATACTTCCGGTCAATGGCGCCGGTCATGGGCCCGGTCCGGTGGGCCCCGAAGGCCCCGATCGGCAATCCGGATCCGCCTATGTGACGAAAAGTCTCATTCACCACGCAATCTCTGAGCTATCGACTTTGGGTGATTCTCTAACAGCAGCAGCTTTCTTCCCGTCCGGCTCCTGTTCTTAACCTTTCTGTCCGTCCTAAACCAGATCCAGAACCGACATCCGACCCAGGTAATTCAACACGGACTCACGCCCTGGCCTCTCGCGCGAATGAGGGCTAAGGATAGATGTCTGATTAGATACATAATTATTCATACTCAGGGGCGTAGGAACGGTTAGAAAAGTGCGGGGGGGCAACCTTAGAGGGGGCCCATAATTATGAACAATTTTAGATAGCTCGTTTGGTGCCAATTAGGCACGCATGCACACTAGGTTGTCAATATATGAAAAATTGATAAATTAAATTTTGCCCTATGATTTCGAGTTGTACCTATTATGATATAATCAATCAAAGTAAAAAACCCAAAAATATTTTTGGTTTTTTACCTAAAGCTTTTTTCAAATAAGAAATGTATTTAAAGCCATTTAGGAGGATTCTAGTATTTTTACCACGAGAGCGTTTTTTATTTACGGATGTTTAGGCTCTTTTCATCATATTTGCCAAATTAAAACTGTTTAGAAAGCTACAAACAATGTTTTGATACCAAATAACGTCACTTCGCTATGCCTAATTAACTTGCATTAACTTATTTAATGACAAAAATGGGAACATTTATTTAGGTTATTATGGATCCCTTCTTTACATCATTATACATTAGATAAGATTTATTTACATGATTTACAAAAACGTCACTCGCTATGCCAATCGCATTAACTTAATGACAAAATGGGAACATTTATTTAGGTTATTATGGATCCCTTCTTTACATCATTATACATTAGATAAGATTTATTAAGATTTATTTACATTTACATTACATTGGATTGATTTAGGTAAAGGCTAATCACAATAAATCCGCTTAGCTATATTTCAATGCATAAGATGCAGTGTTCCAGTATGAAGTGCAATGTACTTGATGGCTAGCTTTGTGATGCCGAGGAGGTGTGGGCATGATGTTATAGTGGTTAGCAACCTTGGTTTCCACGCGGTCGATCCGGGTTTAATGCCCGGCAGATTCCTTGTGCAAGGAGCAATTTGACTCCCAAGAAACTCCTCCAACAGGGAAAGAGTTGGCGACGCCATATATCCCCGGTAATTGGTGCGTCGATAAGCCCCAACAATTATGCTGGTTTCCAGGCAGCCAACCCGGGTTCAAGGCCCGGCGAATTCCTTAAGAAAAGATCAATCTGGCTCCCAAGAAACCCTTCAAACAGCACAACGCCATATAACCCTGGTAGTTGGCGCGTCGATAAACCCCAAAAATTATTTGTGGTATGCCGAGGAGGTCCAGGTTTCATCCTGAGCACCAGTTCGATGTGCTATACCCTTTGGCAGATGATTCCGTCCCTCCTCTCAGCATTACAGACTGAACTGGCAACAGCTGTCATTTCCTTTACAGCTCCTCTCTCTCTCTCTCCTCTCTATCTTTCTCTCTCTCTCTCTCTCTCTCTCTCTCTCTCTCTCTCTCTCTCTCTCTCTCTCTCTCTTTCTTTCTCTCTCTCTCTCTCTCTCTCTCTCTCTCTCTCTCTCTCTCTCTCTCTCTCTCTCTCTCTCTCTCTCTCTCTCTCTCTCTCTCTCTCTCTCTCTCTCTCTCTCTCTCTCTCTCTCTCTCTCTCTCTCTCTTTCTCTCTCTCTTTCTCTCTTTCTCTCTCTCTCTCTCTCTCTCTCTCTTTCTCTCTCTCTCTCTCTCTCTTTCTCTCTCTCTCTCTCTCTCTCTCTCTCTCTCTCTCTCTCTCTCTCTCTCTCTCTCTCTCTCTCTCTCTCTCTCTCTCCGTGTGCTCCTCTGAATGGTTCGCTCACTCCAAGGAGATCCTGATGAACATGGCATGTTCTGCAGTGAGGAGGAGGAGAGGAGGACCACCTTCCACAAGATCATCTCCATCAGAGGGCAGCAGGAGGTGGGGAACACGTCCCTCAGGCCGCGGACCCTGCCCTACGTCAACACATAGATGACCACTCTCAAAAAGATGATTGACTGGGACGGGGTCACCGAGCCTATCATCACCAGCTTGATCAAATCCAAGTTCCCAGCGTTCATGGGGAAGCCCATGGAGGCAGAGCACTTCGTCTGCCACACGCAGGCCATGGCTGTAGCTGCCACGTCTGTAAAGCAAATGACAGTTGCCAGTTCTGTTTGTCGTGCTGGAAGAGCAAGAGGAATTGTTTTATCAGGCGATGGGCCCACCACACCAAACTGATGCCCAGGATCAACAGCAAGCAGGACCTCCTCGACATCACAAAGTTGGCGATCAAGTAGACAGAACTTGCAGTCGATCTGAAACTCTGTATTTTAGGCCCCGACTTACAGCTAGACTTATTGCGACCGTCCTTTGCCTGAATCAATCCCTTCTGCTCTAAAGAAGGAGTCCGTAATGACCTAAATAGCTCTTCTCGTTTGTGTCATGAAAAAGGTGATTCAAGCTATCTAGGCATAGGGAAGTGTGGTCGTTTGATACCAAGGCACTGTCTGTGCTTTTCTAAATATTTTTCATTTCGTAAATGCGATAAAAAAGTTGGAAACATCTGCAAATATAAATAAACTTTCTCTAGGTGAAAATGGTTTGAATGCCCCCAAAACCCTATAAATACATTTTTCAGTCGAAAACAGAATTGGGTAAGAAAGTGGAAACCATTTTTGGCTTTGATTATTGTTTATTAGCCCATAATAGAAGTGGAAACCATGGGGCTAAATCTCATTTCCAGTTTCCATATATTGACACAGCCGGATACACACCAGCACGCACCAGGTATTTCCACGCATGACTTCTTACGTTATTTCCCGCTGTTTCCTTTCAGTGAATAGTTCCACGCTGTTGTTTTTTCACTTCGTAGTAGAAGACGGCCGGTCTCGTCACGCCTTTCGATGGCTCAGGGACGACTGTTGTTCGGCACTTGGTGCGGGGTGCGTGCCCGAATTCATGTTTTGTGTTGGAATGGATATGAGATGGAGTTTGACTGGGTCCAGTTCTCGGGCCTCATTTGGAAACACTCGGGTAGTAGGTGCATTGACCTTTTTCACGAAGCGATCCTCATCCAGGGGCTTGCAGGGGGCGTACTACGGAATTTCCCCGACAAGCTATCGGGGCCGTTTGGGTTTCGTGTTTTATATTACAGTTGCCGATATTTGTAGATTCGTTGCGGGGGCTCCCCACAGAAAAGTGGGAGGGGCAGTATCCCACTGACCCCCAGTTCCTATGTCTATGCTGCCCAGGGGTCGCCAAATTATCATAGAGGCCCCAAGATCTAGAGCATGGCTCAGGAACCCAAATCAGTCAGCCCAGGGGGCCCAGACCAGTGCATTGGCCTCGGGACCAGCTTATCAAGGGACCCCGCACATGCACAGGCAGGCCATTTTTTAACATGTTAATTGGGGGCCATTTGAACATAACATAATTGGGCCCCCCAGTCAGCCGAAATACCCCCCAGTGCCCGAAAATTGGGCCCCCAGTGAAAAAGATGACTTAAAATTGACCAAATGCAGACTCACCTAACGAAAATAAGACAGAACACCACCCGATAATTATAACTTTGTTCTATTACTGGTCCCAAATTGGCAATCCACATAATTGTGTTAAGAAATTTCCACCCGTGGCCGTCTACACCATCGTGCGAAGACGAAAAAACGCGTAGTTACGGGAAATCACGGCAAAGCAGCCTCAGCATCAGCTAATCACAACGCTTGAGATGAACGCTGGCCTACAACTAATCAAACATCTTGTTCTATCCGACCGGAAGCCCACATCCCAGCCAGTACTGTGACATTGCATGATGCTCTCATTTCACACGCAGTCCGTTGTCAGCGCTAAGAGCTCGTTCGTGGATTAGACGCGACACGGTGTAGTCAAAGTGCGTAAGACTGGTTGCTGGTTGTGGCGGTATGAAGTGCTTAGCCTTTTTATTTATTATTGTGGTGGTAGCATACATAGGCGTCGCTACCGGCAAAAAGTAAAGGGGCCAGCCAAACTTCAACCTGATGCTGACAGCAAACTTTCCACGTTAGTATCAAAAACGTTTCGAATTTGGATTCCTCGTTGCCTTCCGCAACTGCTGGTTATGCAAATTTCCGGTTTACTCCCATTTTGACTGATATCAGGAAATTGTCGGTCAAAAAGTGGGGGGGTGTGATTGATGGTGCTAAAAAATGTTCTGGTTATGTGGACAAAACCATTCGATGGCCACGTGGGGTTGAAAGGGCATCCCTAGCTTCCTATTAGATGGGTATTGTGCTAAAAATATTGCGTCAATTGAATATCAAACCTTCAACAATTAATTTTCAAACAGTGATACAAATCGCTTTTTCTGTGGGTTTATGACTACCGCTAGGGGTCGTTTTTGCCTTAAATCTGACTTTTATGGTGTTTATTTGGCTATTTTAGTGGAAATAAATTGTGTCCCTCTTTGGCCATTTTTCTAACCCGGTTCGACCTTTTTCGCCGAAAAAACCTGGCAGCCCTGGGCAGCATCTATAATCTTTAGACAAGGAACAACACAAAAATTGAGAAACATTTTTTAACACTAACGCGTCTAAGTTTTATTAAACCCCCCTCAAAATTGGGCCTTGATCCCTTGAAGACACTATAATGGCCAGCACAAGAAATGCCCCCACCCACCACAGACTTTTCCTTAAAAATGCCCTGAGCACAGGCCCCTAGAAGCTCAGCACAGGGAAGCCCCGGATTCACAAAGGGGGCCATATTAGCTTAGGGGCCCGGTTCAGCTCAGAGGTCTCCAGGTCGGCTCAGGGGCGGGCGCAGACCCGAGTTTGGGGGCCAAACCCATGTCTTCCTCTCCTCCTGGTGGAGGGGGACGTGAAATTTGAGTGCTCGACAGACCTAGTATGAGCTACCTCTCCAAGTACATGATCGCTCTCCTGGGGGGGATTGAGGTTTGGGAGCGAAGATCTTTCTCAACAGGCCTAGTGTAAACACCTTTTTTATATATATCCGGCCTTGGGGAGGCAAAAGATAGTTTCCCCCTCCAGCGCTTTGGGGGGGCATGGCCGGAATTCCCCCTTGCGTCCGCCAATGGGTCAGCTTAGGGTCTCAAAATAGCTCAAGGGGCTTGTTCAAGCTCACGGATCCCAGCTTAGCTCAGTGACGCTAGAACAGTTCAGGGGCCCCAGACCACCTCAGGGCCTTGTTCAGCACAGGGAGCCCCGGATTAGCTTTGAAGGCCCAGCTCAGCTCTGGGGCCCCAGATCGACTGATATAGGGTCTCCTCTCATACCAGCTCAGAGGGCTCCATTCAAGCTAACGGCCCCCAGCTTAGCACAGGACCCCAAAAAAGTTCAGAGGTCCCCATACCAGCTCAAAAACCCTCTAGTTAAGCATAGGGGTACCCAGACTAGCTTAGGGCCCCAGTTCAGCTTAGGGGGCCCAGGCTGGCTTGTATAGTCTCAAAACAGCTCAAAAAGCCATTCAAGCTCATGGCCCCCGCTCAGCTCAGGGGCCCCAAAAATAGGCAGGGGCCCCAGACCAGTTCAGGGGCCACCCAGTTAAGCAGAGGGGAGTCTAGGTTAGCTTAGGGCCTAGACTAGATTTGGGAGCCCAGATCAGCTCAGCCCCCCCCCCAGGTCAGCTGATATAGGGTCTCAGAACAGCTCAAGGGGCCATTCAAGCTCATGGCCCCCAGGTCAGTAGCTTTAAAGCATTATAGAGGGTCCCAGACCATCTCAGGGGCCATCAGTTCAACACAGGGGCCCATGTTAGCTCAGATGACCAGATTAGCTTAAGGACCCGGCTCAGCTCAGGGGTCCCTTGTAGGCTTATATAGGGTATCAGAACAGTTCAGGGTTCCAATTAAAGCTTATGATCCCTAGCTCAGGTCAGGGGCTCAATTACTGTGCAGGGGCCCCATATCAGTTAAGGGCCTTGCTTGCAGCACAAGGTACCCAGATTAGCTCAGGGATCAAGATTAGCTTAGCGGTCCCAGCTCAGCTCAGGGGCCCCCATGTCGGCGAATATAGGGTCTTTGGCAAACTCAAGAGGCCCGTTCAAGCTCACGGCTCCTGGCTCAGCTAGAACAGTTCATGCTGCCCAAACCATCTCAGGCGCGCTAATGTTCAGCTCAAGGGACCCAGATTAGCTTATATGACAGCAGAGGCCGGTTCAGGGGCCCTTAAAATAGACTCATGGTACCTCAGATAAGTTTGGAGGCACAGACAAGTTTACGAGGTTTCCCGGGCAAGCTATCGGGCCAATTCGGGTTTATTGCATGATATTACAGTTGCTGATATTCTTATCTAAATTGCGGGGGGCCATCACAGAAAAGAAGGGGCGTGACCCAAAATAGGTTTTGCGCTAGGGTGTGAGTGGAAAATTCACTCGGAATATACGAGTAGTGGAAAATTCCCTTCAAAATGTATGGTGGAGTAAAATTTCCAATTTTGGTACTCGGGTGGTAAATCAGATCCCTTGTTTGAACTAAGGGATGGATATTTTGTTTAATTTTCTCTAAGTAAATATTTTTAAATCGTCCCCAAGCAGCATTGTTTGACCATTACCATGTAAAAATTGGGTTAAGCAGGTAAATCTTACCAACTGAAACCCCTATGCAGTCTCCAATTATTGTTTATGGCATTGGTGAGTTGCCACAGAAAAAAAACTTTTGGGGGCCTCGAGACCGACCTTCAGGAGAAAGAACTCCGGGAGCCACCAAGACTAACATTTGTGGGATAAAGACCAACTATGTGCCCTGTCCTCCACATACCAGCTCTAAAAAGTCTCTGAGACGAGATATCAGGGCCCTTAGACAAACTCGCAGAGGAGGCCTCGAGACCGGCAGGTGGTGAAAAATAAAGAAGAGATTTGCCTAAATTTATTATCTAACCATACAATGTACAGTTTTCTGTCCGGGACAACGCCCCTCCATACCTATATTTATCGGAATTTTGGAGGCCACTTTGACCTCAATCACGCACCTCTCATACACCTATGCTAGGGCCCAGTAGAGCCTTGGCTTACACTTAACTAACCAAGACGAAACTACAAACTTTCTATCATGGCAATAAACTCTTCCAGACCCTTGCTAAAAGTTTCCTTTCTTTACCGTCAATTCCCCGCCCCTCTTCACATATATTCTCACCTTCCTGCACATGAATGTCTGCATAACACAGCAGCCTCGTGTCTTTCTGTTATTTCTCTTCCTTTCGTCTACAATCAGCCAGGCGCGGCGGGTTGCGACAGCGTCAGAGCGACTACTACTTTAAATTTCTGATCGCTTGCGCGCCGGTCGCCGAGCTACATAATTTGCTTTGAAATTGTTCTAAAAGTTTCTAAATCCTTATAGGCAGAAAATTATACAACCAAAAGCACACAAAGGGAAGACTAACAATGTTTTGTCAATAAGGAATATGCAAAATGCAGCCTGTCTTTCAAAAAGCCTAAAGATGCCGCTTTTATTTACTAGATGTAAAGACGGCGTTTTGGTAAGTCCACGCCGTAGACCAGCCATACAAAAGTGCCGATATTTGAAGAGTAACTGGGTGCATTCTTGTTGCCAAAAATTGTTTAATGAAAATGTAGAGTTTCAATGTATTCAAATACCGGACACTTCAGTTCAACTTAAATATCAGCGTATTTATGCCTAGGGTGTCGTAGGGTGTCGGAGTGGATTTGGGTGTCACACGGCGTGGACGCAGCAATGAAGGGTTGACACGGATAAAAACGATTTTCTTCACAATAAATGGCCAATTTTCTACGATACATTGTCAAAAAACATGCTCTTAGCATACAAATTTCAAGATAATTGCTTTAACAACAAGATGACCAAAAATGGTTTTTACTATTCTCGGCACCAGAAATATAAAAATAACTTTTCAAGGACGTAAGCCTAAAAATCATGTGCACAGATAAACTGCTTCCAGAAATGTATCTCTCAAAGTGGTCAGCTCATTTTTGGCAACACAAGGCTAGGGTGTCTAATTTTCCACTCGCCAATTTTGTAGTGGTGGAATTTAGTGGCGGTGTTCACCCATTGGAACTTTCTCCGGAGGGGCGGGGGCAAGGCCTTTAAATGTAGAGGTAGAACGCTCCCCTCTCAAAAATGGCAACCTCTATTTCTAGAGAATTTTAGGTTTGTGACGTCAGCAGTTGCTCTCAAGGTGGAGCCGCCTATTTATTCAATGAGAATCGACTCCGGATCGTGGAGTGTTTTACGGTTTCAAGATGCATCTGGCGAGGGTAGACCCAAGATTTATTACCCCACGTCCTCAAAAACAGTATTATTGCCCTAACACGCAACTTATCTCCTGATAGCCCCGTCTTCTACAATGCTCAGCGACAATGCGTTGCTAAGCAACTCTAGGCGATCGCGACGTCATCACCATGGTGAATGCCAGATTTGAGGTTGCCATTTTTGGCATAGGCTAAAAAGCCGGAGCGCAACCCCGGGCGGGGGCACTGAGCGTCTTGCCCGCGCCAGAACTTCGATTCTGTTGTTCCACGAAATCGGTGGAAATAAGGATGCCAGGTGTAACTGGCCAAAAAATAGAAGTCACCAGATTTTCTAGCAGAAAAGCGAAAGAAGCGCATAAGAGCCGAGTTAATTTGGTGATCTTTTATTCGATTCTACTGCTCTCTTTTCCAGTGGACGTTAGTAGAGGAGGTAATGGAACTGGCCCTGTAGTAAGTATTGTTGAGTAAGTATTGTTAACTTTGGAATTTTATCTTTGGTAACTAGAACCATAATTGAGAAGTGAGCGGAGAATTCAGCAAAAAGAATAAAAGTAGTGGAAAATTTGCTTGACTGGGTGTCGCTCTGCACCCAGCACCCCAGGTTTTGGGACACTGAGAAGGGGGTGCAGTGGCCCCCGTCGCCCCCGGTTCCTAGTCTATGTTCGTACTGATGACAAGTTTTACTATTCGGTATTTAATTATACAAGACATCGAGCAGGTCCATCCCAAGTTTATTCTTCACCCCGAAGGCCTAACAGTATAACAGGCGTCTCCGACCTCCAAATCGATGAACGGAGAGAATATGGACGGTTTTCACGTCGCACCCGTAACCTGATTCGTCCGGCCAAACATGAGTCCATGATAAATAAATCATAATTGTCGGGGTGTAACGACGCAAGATGGGGGCAATCACAAACGGCATAGCCGACTCTCATCTTGATTGATGGCAAGTTAGAGATCAGTTTGCATTTCTTAAAGGGATTCACTGGTAATTTCTTAACGGGATTTGAACTGATATAACAATGTGATAGGGCATGCTGAGAAACCACCTAGTCGATATCCTGCTGCACTTTGAACGCAGGTCCGCCGCATGGAAACCGAACACACTAACCACATCAAGTCATCGGCTGAGCCTCACCGGTGTTCTTGTTGCAGGCGATGGAGACGGTCTCCAGCACGAGCTCGCCCTTGGAGCCGGTGAGCCCGGTGCCACGCAGGTCCAGCCACACGATGTGGTTGTCGGTGCCGCCCGTCACCAGGGTGTAGCCACGCGACTTCAGACCGGCGCACAGCTGACGCGCGTTCGCCACCACCTGGCCAGCAGGGTCAGCAGAGGTCAGTGGGGTTTGGCCAGGGTCAGCAGGGCCAGCAGGGTTTGGCCAGGGTCAGTAGGGTTTGGCCAGGGTCAGCAGGGTTTGGCCAGGGTCAGCACGGGTCAATGGCCTATCAGGGGTGAGAAGGGGCTGGTAGGGTCTGCAGGTGTTCATAAAGCACGGACAGACAGACGGGATTTTTGCAAGTTAGCATTAAACACTGACGTCACCATTATACACAGCGTCATTGTTAACGGTCATTTGCGGTCAAAATGATGCTGTCTCAAAGCCAATTGTTACAGCCCCAACCGAGATAGGCATGCAAAAACTTCTTACAATGTTTAATTTCAACCTTTAACTAAATTTGGTCTATCAAATACCAGATTAAAGGGAATATGGCAACTTGGTCAAATCCTGGAATTTAGTGCAATTAGGCGTACTTTTAGCCAAAAATAATGAAACCACTCATGATTTCTCTGAAAAATGTTCAATAAGCTCAATATTTTGTTTTCGAAAATACTCCTCTAGGAAAAGAAATAAATATCTGCCTGTGGATGATGTCATGATCTGGCAACCACTACCATACTTGAAACGCTTCAAGGGCTTTGATTGGCTGATGCTCATCGTGACGTCACCTATGTCGTCACACCAGCAGCTCACAACAATGGCCGCCCGACGAGGGTTTGATGAGGGGGCTGGTGTCAGGTAGGTTTTAGCTTTTTTCTACGGAAATATCGAGTTCCAAGACAAATGATATATGGAGTACCGGGTTTTCCGACTTGCTTTACAACTTGGCTATCTCAGTTAAGATCACGTTATGAAGGTGCCACATCCCTTTAAACCTTGGAAACCTACCGCACCATTAATTACAACTTAAAAAGGCAATGTAGCACCTTTATAATGGAATCTGAACTGATATAGCCGTGTGATGCATAGCACAGCTACGGAAAGAACATCAATTTCCCAGAAAAACGGAACATGAAAACAAAGGTTGTCCCGCGAGCTCTACTAGATTGATAGACCGCTCCCCATGTGCTCTACTAGATTGATAGACCGCTTCCCGTGTGCTCTACTAGATTGATAGAGCGCTTCCCGTGTGCTCTACTAGATTGATAGACCGCTCTCCGTGTGCTCTACTAGATTGATAGAGCGCTCCCCGTGTGCTCTACTAGATTGATAGAGCGCTCTCCGTGAGCTCTACTACACCACGCGAACTCAACGCCGTGTTCTGTGGGTACCTGCTGCTGGTAGGTTTTGAACTCGGGCTGCTGCGCCTGCAGGAGGGCGCAGGCGACCCCGCCGATGGCGTGGTTGTGCGGTCCGCCCTGCAGGCCGGGGAACACCGCCTGGTTGATGCGATCCTCCAGCTCGTACATCACCTCCTTGCCCGTGCGGTCCACACTGCGGACGCCTGCCGAAGAACGGGGCGAACCGGATGGACGCATACAGACATCTCAGCCAGATTACAGAACGAGTCACACGCTAGACTTGAAGAGAAATAACCAGGTGTTAACTATTCGTAGTAAAGAGTGGACCGAACATGTGACGCTGCTTCAGCTAACACGCTTGCAAGTCAATGGAACACAGATTAAGAAAACAAAAAAATTGAAGAAGTTAGCCTCCAGACCATGGTGTGACCAATCAAAGATACTTTTAATGCTGCCACAGTAGTCTCAGTTATCCATAATCCCACAGATACTCTTTCTACAAGAGAGCTCAACTGCACATCATCAAGCCCCTCCTCCCCACGCACTTCTGTACAAGCGCTCGCCGCCCTCACCTTTACGGAAGAAGATGAGGCCAGCGCGTGCCCCGCGGAGAGTTTTGTGCGTGGTGGAGGTGACTATGTCGCAGTGTTCGAACGGCGAGGGCGCCTCGCCGGCCGCCACCAGCCCGGAGACGTGCGCCATGTCCGCCATCAAAAGCGCGCCAACCGAGTTGGCGATGGCGCGAAAACGCGCGTAGTCGAGGTGGCGTGGGTAGCAGGAGACGCCTGGTGGAGGCGTTCAGGATCAGAGGAGGTCACAAACGCGCGGCTGTGGCGGAGAACAGCGACCCAGAGCGGGTCTCTCTCTTAGTGTACGCTCCTCGCGTAGCTGGATCATTAGTGATTAGTTCCCTCGTACCTACGCCATGACTTTATCTTTCACATTATGGGACTCTCGACATTCATGATCGTCCAACTTCGCATCGGCTAGAGTTATATACGATTTTTTAACATATATCCAGACATACATCTTGAAATTCTTCAGATATCGATTGTCTGTTTAAAGTCACAGTTAAGTGTGCACAGAATAGTCATTAGTCATGTATGTGAGATTGGCTATCATATATCCAGGAAACCAGAAAAAGACCCATTAAAATGAACAAAAAATGTCATCAGAAGGTCATCTTAGATGTTATGTAGACATACACATGTCAAACTGCATCATGTCACCAATTACCTTAGGCAACAACAATGGACTCAGAAGCTTATGGTTTAATACAGAGGGAGACTTGACAGCTCAGTCATTTATACAGCGCAATTAACCATGCTTTTACCGCTGCAAAAGCACCAGCGATGAAGAGTCCAGCATCGACGCCAACTTTTTCACGACACGGCTCTCCTCCGCCAACACCTCACCTGCGATAATGAGCTTAGGCTGGAACAGCTTGGCGTTTTCGGCCAGCCGGTCGTAGTCAATCTCCCCGGTCTCCTGGTTCAGTTTGTACGGCATCGACTCGAAGAAGATGGAGGTGGCCGAGACCTGGAGAACATGTGGACCGGCTTGTGATGCAGAGCACAAGTCTGGCCTGAGGGGTAATGGGCGCTGCATAGTTGAACGTCGGGTAAAAATAAGCTGTGGATTTCATCTCATGATTTCACTACTATTTACACAGTAAAAGGTAAAAACATCCTGCCCGGTCTCACATGAATGGCATCTATCCAATTAATTGAATAGGTGAGTTCATTTCAACTGCTCGTTGCATTTCAACGCATTAACATTTCCTTCCACTTTAAACGGCCCCGCAAAATGTATCACCACCGAAGCCAGCCCCCCCTAACGCTACCACGTGTGATACGAGGAGCAGCATCACCACCAGGACGGACGGCCCACCTTTCTGGTGCCTGCGAAGAAGCCGTGAGTGAGGTGTCCCCCGTCCGGCAGGTCCAGGCCCATGATCCGGCCGTGGGGCTCCACCACTCCCGTGTACACGGCGAAGTTGGCCGGGGAGCCCGAGTACGGCTGCACGTTGCAGCCCCAGCGGTCGGCAGCCAGGCCGAAGGCGGCGAGAGCGCGCCTCTGACACAGCCGCTCCACCTGCGGGAAGAGAGAGAGAGAGAGAGAGGGTCACTCAACCAGGAGTAGTGGGGAGGGAACAGGCCCAAACATAACACAAAGTGCAGCCAAATGTGTGGTTTGAAAACAACCAGATCATCTAACTAGAAAAAGAAACCAGAAAATACTGAATAGATACTAAGTCGAAAGCATGCTTAGCCCATTTATGCTGGCAACAATGGATGAATGAAAACATTCACATTCACAACACACTCCAAACTCCTGAATGTGTCAACATAAATACACAGTTAACTCGAGCTCACCTCATCGATGTACTCGTTTCCGCCGTAGTACCTGGCGCCGGGCAGGCCCTCAGAGTATTTGTTGTGCAGACAGCTTCCCATCACCTCCAGTACAGCGGCGGAGGTGAAGTTTTCCGAGGCGATCATCTCCAGTCCCCGTCGCTGCCGGTTCTGACCACACAAACAATCCTTTACTGGATGTTGAATATTTCGAGAAGTCCCGTTTCTACGATAAAATCGAGTCTTGCCACTAAGCTTGTCAGTCATTTCAGAGTAGGGTTAGGGTAGCTTGCATTATGTAGCTTGCATTATGTAGCTTACATTGTATTTGTAGCTTGTACACCTGATGGTAATGTGGACTCATCACAAATAAAAAGCTCAACATTGGCCCAAAGATGCACCTGTAAGCTGAGCAAGGAGGTTCAGGACACAAATTGTACTTTTGTACTTTACAGACTCGCTAACAGACTAATTAACTACCACTGCCAGTTTTCAAGTCAATTACAATGAATAGCCGTTTGAGGCCTGAAGATTGCTGAGCCACCACAGATATCCTGGAGGGAATTTTCTTTCTGCAAAAATACACATCAATATACATCTATCATGTCAGATTCAGTTGCATGGTGAGAACTAAAAATTTTCTCTCCCCAGCTTCCACCAGGTAATATTCATGTTTCTGGCAGGACATGTATAAAACATGCTAGTTAAGTTCCACAGAGAAGTTAACATCTAGCCTAGCTTCACTTTGCCTCTGATGCCAACAATACCTTTTCCTTGAGAATTATGCTGTGCAGTTCAGGGTCCACATTTTCCAGCAGGTCATTCAGTCTGTAGCCAGCGCTGTCTCCAGTCCCATTTTCAGCCATGATGCCTGGATGGAAAAAGTCATTATGGATGGCTAGAGGGAATAAGTGATTTTCTTATCACCACAAAGTTTCTGCAATCAGTACAAGTGTCTCCATTATTCATATCCCCCAAATTCTTCTCATAGAAAAACATTTTATTTTGGGCGAACTTTGTTTTGTGTCACCGGATTGGACTTCAGGAATAAGATATTAACACAGTTCTTAAATTCAAGTAAGGTGAGATCATGCATTTTTAAATGAAATCCCTTTTTAGATACCTACTTTGGGCTCCATAAATGCTAATCAACTATACAGGTGATAAGTAAAAAAGTACCCAAAATAAGGCAGTAGGAAGCCCCCAGAACTTGATATATCCCAATATCTTGATCTGCAGGGGTAATACAAATGAGTGAAAGCTTAATTGATACTGGCATTATCTAAGAAAAAGGTCTAGTTGATTGTAAATTTTACCTAGATAATTTTTCACCTGAACAAGGGATAAAAAGGTGTGTTTTATTGACAATTACACTCGCCTCTCCTGAAAAGCTTGAAATACTTCACCAACTTCAACTTCTACTTGATGACACCAAAATAATTAGTTGTGTTTCGAAGGCAGACACGCGATCTGGACCGTACAATGGTAAGGATACACTGCGGGGTCATGGAGTTCAACAAGTGCTTTTTCCCGTGCCTTGGCACTGCAGGGAAAATAACACTTATGAACTCAATGACTCCACAGTAAATCCAGAGTCCAATCTGAATCGCTTTTTGGCCATGGAAACTAAGCAATTAAAGTTGAAATTTATGAAACGCGAACTTGAAATTATAGCTCCCCTCTCCGCAATGCAGTGCGTTAAACTACATAACAATTACGCAAACTCACCTTAACCTCAGTCGCCGATCCTGCAGATAAGATTTTCGACCGCGAGTACTGGTATCTTTCTTGGATTTCCCCGGAAATCGCCAGAAGACTGAAATCAGTGTCTCTATTGGTGGACTGAAATCGTCCGAACTCAAGCGCACTGGTGGCCTGGCTGGTGCACGCACACGTTTCTGCAACGCACCGCCGGGGGCTGTTCTGTGAAGTTCACTGCCCTGCACCCTACCCTGATCGCTGAGGATCGCCCTCAGTGCACAGCCAATCACCAACCGCCCGCACGTGTAGACCGTCCGTCGCAAGTCAGTCGGAAATTTGGCAAGGTCGTTTGTTTACGACTGCGCGAGGCATCAGCTGTGTGAGAGGTTCAGGCTCAAGGTCACAACGCACCAATCAGCGTTTAACATGAGGTTTTGAAGGCCGTAGGCACTCCATTTCCATATCCATTTACCGTAGGTAGGTGAGGTAACTCAACTTACGAGCCATTTCAAAGTCGATGTTGACCCACTGCCCCCAGGGTCAAAGGTATCGGGTTTTGATTGCGAGGTAGGACGAGGCACCAAAAGCAAACTTTAGATATAAAGCCAATTACCCCAGCGTTTCAGGTAGGGGTATATTCCTCAAGGTATAAGGTCAGAGTTAAAAGTATTTACATACTACATCTAACAAACACCATTTTGTGCGCTATTTCCAAGGTCTCTACTACCAGGTTTTAGGTGCAGGTAACCGGCGGGAGGTTTATGTTTGCTACGGAAATACCAATTTATCAACTTCCGCCTAAAGCACGAATAAGGTTACCAGTTTCTATATCATATTAAAAACCATCCTAATTACCACTAAACCATACACATAAATTCTCAAGCTTATTGCACCAGTTCCCATATTTTGGTAAGGCCGGAAGTGGCCGGGGTAAATGGAAGACGGCCGGAGGTCGTAAGGTACATGCAAGCCTGAGTAAAGGCCATAGGCGGATCCAGGATCATAGGCGGATCCAGGATTGCCGATCGGGGCAAGGAGGCACCTTCCCGGGGGCGCCATCCGGACCGGGGGCGCCATCCGGACTAGGGGGGCACCACTTATGACCGGGCAAAAGTATCAGGTGGGCGCCAAATCCTATCGGTGGGCGCCGACTTTCGCATCCTGGGGGGAGGTGGGAAGCGACATTTTAGGGGCGCCATCGACCTTTCAGGGGGCGCCGAGGGTCGATCGGGGGGCACGTGCCCCCCTTGCCCCCCTGGATCCGCCTATGGTAAAGGCAGTGTCTCTATTGCTTTGAGTAAAGGTATCTTGCATGCAAACGGTATCTTGGATGCAAGGCCCTAAAAGGGTAGATGCAAGTCGTACACGTGTCTGCGTCAAGCGGTTGCCCGAAACGTCACGCATATGTTGCGTCAGACAAGCGGTCAAGAGGCGGACCAAGGGCAGGCGAAAGGGGACGGACGCCAGTGGAGTACCCAGAAATTTGTCCGAAGGGGGCCTTACCGAGACAGCCCAAGTTAGCTGTCTCGAGCAGCATTAATGGAAAACATCAATCAAAAAGAACCATGCACGAAACGCCACGTCCCTAGTGAATTCCTCCGCCTGTGATCATTGACGCATTTTAATCCGTTTGCAAGGCGCAGACCTGCCTCTATTTCCATACCTTTCCCGAGTAGGCCACAGGAACCAAGTACCCCAACTAGCTTGACTCATTCAATTCGTTGCCCACACCAACCCCAGTGTCTACAAGGTTATTCCGGTTTTATTTGTCGAGGTCAGGTCACGGGCACCCATGAAGCGGGAACGTTCCATATATAAAACCACAAATCATACAGACTCTCAAACACGTTTCACCTACTCAGGGGATTACCCTTACTTTGAGGTCACCACCAGAGGTCAAACATTTTACAATACTCCATCGGCGGAAAAACACCATTGTTGTCTTATCACGCTTTCATTATATACAGCAAGGTCACTAACCTTGT
Organism: Lepas anatifera; assembly: GCA_034440635.1. NCBI lineage: Eukaryota > Metazoa > Arthropoda > Thecostraca > Lepadidae > Lepas > Lepas anatifera. Next base: position 33,493 of record JAOTON010000101.1, on the reverse strand, counting down.
ACCCAGGTCATATTAGTCACAGGACCCAGCAAACCACGGCGAGGTCTTACGTTCCTAGCAAACTGGCAATTCCATCAAATAACACCAGGCCAATAGCTCTATACAAAGTTATGACCAGTTTGCTTAATCATCATATTGATAAAATAGCCGATCTGACCTAATTGACCGGATGTCAAACCATACCAGCACTAAAACATCAAATATTCACGATTCACCCGAGCCTCATTGCACTTCAGATTTGCACTAACGCCCATATTTTCGGGTTAGAGGGGGCCATCGATGCCCCGGTGGGGCGGGTGGCGCCGGACCCCGGTAGGCGGGTTAAGAGAGAAATGAAGCACTTGGCTCCCCTATCGACCCTCGGAATGTCGATGGCGCCCCTATGCTCAAAACTCGCCTACTTCGCCCCCATCCTCGGTTGTCGTCAGTCCAAAGACCATACACCAAAGTCAGCGACAATTTCGTGGCGACGCCTCTGGAGGGGGATAGAAAATCACTGTTACGTAATTCATAGACGATCCTGCCGGACCCCCGCGAGCGGTCAGAGCAGGGCTGCAGACTACCGGCCCACTACCAGTATCCGGGGTAAGTGACCAGTTCGCTAGAAGCGCATTATTATTCGCTAACAATCCTCCATGAGAGAAAAACAACAGCTGAGTTGAGGTTTTAGGACGCTTCAGCAACTGCGCTATGACGCAACGCAAGATGGCATTTGCCACTTGAGCAAACTCACCTCTCTGGCCTTTCCTCGTTAACTCAACTGATGTTGAATGCATAGTTTATTTTCGAAATCACAAACACCTCTGACAGGGGCGTAGCCAGGATTTCGCTCGGGGGGGGTGGCGCCCCGAAAAGGCCCCTGCGGCAGCGCCTAAAGGGCCCTAATGGGTAAAAACGCCCTGCTTGTTACAGAAGTGCTGAAGAGGGCTTAAGAGGGCCCTGTTATTTTATTTCAAATTTGGCCACAGAGCATAGTGAGGTCGATCCGCGCTTTGCGCGGCCCGTGTCCTCTGGGGGCCCTTCGGGCCCTCAGGGGCTGTCCTGCCGCCCCGCCCCCCTTGGCTACGCCCCTGACCTCTGACTCCGGCAGAAAAAGACAAGTGATATTGGAGTTCATGTATTTACCTTTGACACTTACAGACACCAGTTTTGAGCATCAACGGGCGCAGCTGTAAACATTAGATAAACACGTAAACAGCGACTCCAGGCATCAACAGGAGAGAAACGTCGCCATTCGAGCAGCCAACTGAGGGTGCCAATCCGGTCTTTAAAAACAGCACAGACATGATGCCGGGTTCTCCGGTCTCGGCGCTACCGAAACATGACTAAGTACGTGCCAAATGAGGAAACATTAATGAGCAGCATTACACCTATAAATGACGGAGGAGTCAGACCGTCAGACGCGGACAGCGGAAGGCCACGGTGGGTCGCGCGGAGCGCGAGGCTCCGTATTATGCGAATCGGCGCCATCGGGCGACTACTGGCGACTACACGAGGTACGACAGGCTGCGACTAAAGCGCGGTGATCCGGGGAAAGGAACTGGTGACAACGGCGGTACTGGGGATGGATGTCGAGAGGAGCACGCCAGTGCTGCCAGCTCCGCCAGACGGCTATCGTGAGCAAGGGTGAACTGAAATCAAACGAAAAAGTCGCGTGGCTAGCATGTTCAGAGAACAGGCGAATGCAAAATTAAAACATATTCGTGTGGCAGTCGCTGACAGCGAAATTGGGAATGGAAACAAAGCGTTGCACACAAAAAACGGATTCTGGCCTCAAAAGACCCGATGAGGTTCTAGCTTAGCCTACGCGGAAAAACCTCAACTAGTCCCTAGTCAGTTCTCTAAACTTACTTTTAAAAACATCTACCTTAACAGAATACTGCGGGGGCGCTCAGAAAACTGACACATTGGGGAACATCACATCACAATTCGACGTTTGATCTTGCGTTTGTATGCGGCTCGTTGCTATGGCAACAGTCCAAACCGTGATCCAGCACACCCAAATGGACGTTGGTCCCAGAACTTCTGGTCGCGTTGCCCAGACAAGCAGGAGAGAGCGACGCTTAGGCAACCTAAGCAGGACTGAGTCGGGCGCAAAACCAGCCGACATCGTTTTTCGTAGCGCACACAGACAGGTTCGCTGAAGGCGAACACCGCGAAATGCATTCGATAAAAGCACTACCGCCCAGTTTGCTGAACCTGAAACATATCTGAAATTTGGACGTAATGTTTCTTGGTTAAAATCACCGATGACTTTAGTTGGCATTGTTTGAACAGCTCTGTCTCGAAAACGGCTACCCAGCGTCGTTTGCTGTTAAAAATTCTCGCGATTGAGCAGGAGAGGTGTTTTAATTCTGAGAAATCCAAACAGCCAGGACTGTAGTATTTTAATAAAAAAAAAAACAATCGTCCAACGAAGCACAAGTTGGCAATGCACGTGGATGTTTCTCATCAACTGTTTCTAAGATCTGGGATGGTTAAGACAAATACAAAGAGTAGAAATCCAGTACAAAACTATGGTGGTTGAAAAACGAACAGTCACCACAAAATCACGTGTGTTAGTCGCTCCCAACATTTTGGACGGCGTTTATTAATGTATCAAACTGACTATGACTGTAAACTTCATTATCCTCTTGCAAGAAACGCCACCATGCGCTAGCCTAGCGTCCCACCCAGCTCCTGAAAGCCACGACGAAAAACGGCGTATGAAGCCAACACGTACCAACACAGACCCCACAAAGCTCTACAAAAAAACCAGACAAGGCCAAAGTGCAGCGCTGTGCTGATGGTGCCACGTGGCGGACCGCGTGTTTCCGGAGACAGGCACTGGCCCTTGGCGACTCCAAATCGTGGTGCACACTATCAGGAGTGCAGGGACTGGCCTGGACAGTACACTGTGCAGCCGGGTGTCCAGTCTCTCTCACGAGTATCGTTCCAATTTCCGGGTTCTGAGTCGTTCAATTAAGGTAGTTTCAGAGTCCCAATGAAAGAAGTCTTAAAGCCCAAATGATGATGGTTAGGAGTCGGGCTCTAAACCTCGATCCTGGATGCTTTAGCCTCTTAGAATAGGACCCATACTATGCAAGACTACATATCGTTGTGTAGCGAGGGTAAATTTCTACGTCTCAACCTTTTATTTGCGCTGCAAAAGACCCGAAAACGAATTGTGTAGCATAGATAGGCAACTGTTATCAAACCATTTCAATGTTTCCATTCAGCACATCCATTAGCAGCAAAGTTTATCACGGCAACAAGATTCGATATCCATCCCACAATCAAGCAAATGTTTTAGATTCTTGAATTCAGTGACTCCGGTAAATATTGAAATATAACGCTTCGGGTAACCTAAAAAAAACAGTCAACTTCCCACTTGAAAAGACTCACGTGCATATTCTAATATATAAACTTCCAAACAATTTCCACCAATGAGGACTTTCAACACGACAAGCACCAAGGATTATGACTTTAGTACGGCAGAAGCCACCATCTCAATATTCCGCACATTTGGATTTATTTCTCCAGTGTTCGACAGTGGCCCCTGCCCTGCCATGGTACCTGTCAAGGCTTATCGCACACCAGGCCGCTAGTGACAGGAAACAGGACAGGGCCGGTGTGTTTATTGGTCTGCTGCCGATGCTGACAACAGCGCGTAAGCCGACGTCGGCGACTGACCACACCAACTGGTGAGAGGCCTGAACTTCACCAAAAAAGAGCAGGAATAAAGAGGTATTCATCGTATGGATTTCACAACGGTTCTTTTATTTGATGTTGATGATCCCTGAAATATATGTTTATGCATCCATGACGCAGTTTCGCTAACCTTAGTGTAAGATCACAGCAGGTCTCAAACCAGGATTCTCAAGAACCTTGGGCTTTCAAATCCCCGCGGAAAGACCAAACCAAACACTCGTCCATGGAGGGTTAGCATAATATCGACTGAATACCGCTTTAACGCTGATCGCTACCGCTCCTACCTCCACTGAGCTTTTCCAACTATCTATTTGCTGCGTTACACAGGGCTTTCTAGTTGATTTCCCGGTAAATTCCTTTAAACTCCTACAGAGCACATGTAGAACTGGTTGGTATTTGGTCGGACGCCGTTTCGAGCCGGGTTGGGGAGAACCTGGTCTGTTGCCGACAAGATATCCTACGAAGTGTGTCAGTTGTAGCACTTCTTCGCCGATGTGTGTGTGTGGGGGGGGGGGGGGGGGGGGGGGTGTGTGTGTGTGTGTGGGTGTGTGTGTGTGTGTGTGTGTGTGTGTGGGGGGGCGCGGGGCGGGGCGGGGGGGGCGGCGGTGGGCGGCGCGGCGGCGCGGCGGGGCGGCGTGCGGGCGCGCGGCGGGGCGCGGGGGGTGGTGTGTGTGTGTGTGTGTGTGTGTGTGTGTGTGTGTGTGTGTGTGTGTGTGTGTGTGTGTGTGTGTGTGTGTGTGTGTGTGTGGTGTGAGGCTAGTCCTGATCAGCTCGGGTCTGTGCTGCCGATGAAGGAATCGTGCACCCAGGCGGTGAACACGACATTGTAAAAATTCACTCAGTTTGAAAAACAATTGGCACTACACCTTGAGGTGTGCAGTGAGATTAAAACCCTAGTGAACCCCTTTCCGGGATAAAGCAAGCAAGACGCTATTGGTCCAAAAGCCTAACTATTGAATCGATGCGTACCTGTGCCACTTCGGGGGGGGGCACAAGCGTCGCCCCACACCCGGGTTCAAGGCCGGCGCCCAACAAGGCAAGCGGCCCCAAAACCCCCAACAGGAGAGTGCACGCCATAACCCGGCAGTGGTGCGTCAAAGCCCCAAAAAAACGTGCCACTTCGCCTGTATTTTGAAGAACGAAATCGTCTTTCAACCGAAGAAACAGCCCCGCGATATTATCTAATCTAACAGCTAAGCAAAACTTTCCCATTCATTAATTTTGATTAAGACAAAGGCGCAAGCAAAGTCCATGAATGGTTTTGATACTCGCAATCACCAAGACGAAACACTGCGTCTTTAAAATGTACTTCTGCACTGCATACTAAGGTTGAGACCCCTGGTCTTACCGCGCAATCAATAATGCCCTTATAAACCAGATGTACAGCATCAGTAAAAGTCCCCAGTCAATAAAACATGAGCTTCAAAGACAAACTCTTCATTCTTACTTCGTCCAAAAAAGTTTGATTTGATGAAAACAACTCTATAATGGGGTTTGAATTTCGTCTGGAATTTTACACATAAGCTGACAAAAATATCAAGTGTGGACTAAATTACTGGTGCTCTGTAATCAAGCATAAGCACTGGACACGACACTTTGCTTTGTACCATAATCAACCGACAGTGAGCGAATACAGTCACCTTCATCCCCTCACCCTGTCAGGCACTACCCGCAACCCTTGGCAGCCGCAGCGCTGCCCACGCGCTGTGCTAACCACGTCCGAGCGACTGAGTTATCACTCCCTGGCTCAATTCAAACTGGGGTCCCTCAGGGGTCAATCCTGGGCTAAGTTATTTTCTTTTTGTAATGAACAATATCTGCTAGGGGTAATGCTTTAGTGTTGTTGGTTTTAATTAAATGATCATGCAACAGATAGCTCACAAAATTTCTCACAAACGGACCCGGTAATTTGCGCTGCATCCTACAAGTATAAGTAAGCAATTCAATGTAAATAAAAGTCAAAGGATAATTCAGACGGGTCTCTAACAGTCAAGGCAAAAGGAATACGAAGCCATCATCGTTTTATCCCATATCACGCGTCTAATTTACAATGACCATTCTTCCGACAACCATGGACGGCGCGAATGTCTTTCTTTGCAAGATAAGGAGAGAAAACGGTAGAATAATAAAGCCCTGGAAAGTGTAGTCCATTATTTACTCTGTTACCCAGATTTTCACACGAGTATATGGGTGCCAACATATATAAATGAGGTACTTTTTGCATCCAGATACGACGCGTCACTGAAATCCTGGGGACAATCCTACATGTGATCCTCCGATGACTCCCATCTCGTCCCTCGTGGCACCAGCAATGACGACCGCCCACCACTTCCAGCGGCATCCTCCCAAATCGCATCGATCGGCCATCCTCTCCCTGGTACGCAAACTATGATATGACTCAGTGCAAAAGTTGCTGCCATGGCGACAACAGACGTGAACACGGACTGTGTCATGGCAGTTCGTGAGCTAGCATTGTGCTAATGATGTCAGGTCTATCGTAGCGTCATCAGGTCGGTGTCAAACCCTCTGCAGCGTCATCTACCGGCTTGGTTCTGTTCTGGGTGGAGTTTCCGAGGTGGGTGTAGAGGATTTGAGGACTAGCGGGATCAGGTCTGAGCGACAGATACCTCGCCGGGGTATCGTTGTACCAACAGGAATTATGGCCGACTTTGACCATCGTGTCACTGCCTAGTGATCACGTGCGTCACTGTGGACGTCTCAGTCGCGAACGAGAGGCAAGGCCTGCCCTGACATGAGTGAAATGTGACTGACATCGGGGTGGTTTCACCCAGCAGCGCGCCGCTTCCAGCATGGTTATGGAGCTGCGGGTATGACATCTACACCCTCCCGATAGCTTCCAGTCATGTCCCACACAAACAACTGCTACAGTTTCCACTACGCCTGCCCGGAATGGTGCGCCGCTGACACCAGCAGCACTACAACCATAGCGCTATCACACAGATGCAGTGTCACCACCACATGGGGCAACCACACTGTTCCCAACACCTACTGCGGTGGCGCTTGGGCCCTCACCATCCCGCCCAGAGGTCAGCCGGGGCTACCAGGGCTGGCTGAGGGTCCGTCTCCGTCCGGGGGGCACGGCGACGGCTCGGCTAGCTGAGTCCCAGCGTCAGGCCACCGCGCCCAGCAGGTTGTTCACCAGGAGTGAGGTCAGCCTGCCGTCCTTCTCCACCAGCTCCTGGAACTGCTGGATCGCCCTGCCGATATCCAACCAGTGAGAAACGACACATATTATGATGTCAGTGGAGATAATATCGAGCCGAAACGGCACTAAGAGTGACTGGTGAGGATATCTTTCAGAAGTGGCACAACGAACATACGCGGTGACATCTTTAACAGCCAAACTTCAACGGTCTGCGTAGGAAGAAACGGCAGATATGACATCAATGACGACAAAAATAATAAAAAAGGTACATATAACGTCCCTGGTGACAACACCGGCCAGAGGTGACACCATATGGTCTCAGCAGTCGGTGTGTCGTAAAACCCCAAAGCTGCAATACCGATCCGAAACAGTAACGGTAGGTCTGGTAAGTTCTATCGGGAATAATGGACACATCAGTATGTTGGATAATACCGTTTCCTTCAAACCGCGTAGCGATACAGAGTCAACAGGTCCCGGTAAGACGGCGGCGGCCTGTCACACTGCGGGACTCTAGCATTCATTGCAACACTGAGGCAAACTAGCCGCAGTAACCCAGGAAAGCTTCACCAGGATTTCTCACGACCACAAAGCATCGACCTCCCAGACGCATAGTCCCCGTTCCCTACCCTGCATGTTACTCCGACCCACCTGTAGATGTGGCCGGGGGAGATGACTCCGAAGTCGTACAGCGAGCTCAGGTGCAGCACGAAGTTGCGGTAGAGGTTCCGCTCCACCAGCGTCTCTCCGTGCTGTTCAATGAAGAGGCTGAGCGCGGCCGGCATCTGCACATCGCCCACGAAACTGCGGCAGCAGCGGTGCTCTTGTAACTGAGGTCAAGAAACGCGAGGGAGGGGCGTGACTGAGATCGGGGTACGTAAGTGAGGTCGGGACGCGTGAGAGAAACGTAACTGAAGTCAAGACCGGAGACTAACGGCGGGACAATAAAAGAGACAGAGACACGTGACTGAAGTCTGGATCCGTGACCGGGGAAAGGACATGTAAAGGAAAAGTAACTGATGTTGAGACACGTGACTGAGGTGGCGCGCTCTCTCTCTCTCTCTCTCTCTCTCTCTCTCTCTCTCTCTCTCTCTCTCTCCTCACTTGTACTTCATGACGTGCAGGTTCCACATGACCATCAGCTCCTTCTCGCCCTCGTTGACGTCACTGAACTCGTTGATCATGCGTCGAGTCTTGGTCCTCAGCCATCCGTGGTCGTGCTCCCCCTGCCGGAAGCGCACGCGTGACGATACCCCCGCCGCGACGACGGCCGGCAACCAATACCAGCAAGAAACGCCCGTAAATGGCTGGAGCCCAGACAAGCAGCACTGACTGCACTGTAGCTGAAGAGCAATAAATCGAGAAAGCAAGTATTTTAAAATAATTTCGGCGTTCAACCTCCTTCCCACAGCTTTCATTCCGCCCCGCTGTAAGTGTTGGATTAAAGGAAAACGTGAATCTGTCTCGAACATCACTGAGACAGGTTGGTGAAGTATTACAAGCCATGCAATATCTTTCGCAAGTATTCACACTTACCTTCGCTCAACTCCAATCGTGCCACCATATGACACCTTAACGGAGAAGTCCTCAACATTGGCGCTAACAAGGCGCATTGCGCAGTCGGCGAGCGTCCCAATGTCCACCGTCTTCTCACTCCGACCCTGTCTCTTCAACTGCTGTGTTAACAGCGTTGTGACGTCAGCACCTGAGCCGTGACGTCAGAACTCACCTCTGAGTCGTAGTCGAGCTCCGCGGGAGGGATGGCCAGGTTAGTGGCGGTGCGGTGGTACATCCTGTTGTGCCCGGTCACGAACGGCCGCATCCGCTCCTCCGTCTCACTCTGAAGCACGCACACACCCGGGGCAGGTTAGGTTTCACTCAGAACCACGCGGACCAAATCAGGTAAGGTATCTTGTCTGATCAGGTAAAGCATCGCGCATGATCAGGTACGATCATGCATCAGGTGGCAGCCCATACGTTACGTTACATATTTTCGGAATTTTTAGACCCCGGTACCCAATTAAACCACTTCTCGTGTTTTCTTCATCGCTTCATGGCGCCCCAAAATATCTATGGACGCTGGCCCTCCCTTCCACTAGCGCTCCATTAAGCAAAGGCATCTCTAACACGGCGCGATGAACACTACATCGGCGTTCTCTCTTGGCAAAACTATAACCCGTTTAGAGAATGACTTCTCCACCACCACCAACACCATCCTAACACGGACCTGTTGGAACTCGGCCAAGCTGGGCTTCTGTCGCCGGGGGCGGCAGACCAGTACGGAGGTGGACGGGGTCCGCCGGCCGGGCCCGGCACGCGCCGACGGCGGCCGCGCCAGGTCCAGCGGGTTGCCCGCGTACGAGCTGTCGTACGTCTCGTTCAGAGACACGTCGATGCGGGCTCCGCGGGCGAATGGCTGCGGGGGGAGGGGACGGTTGGTGGCGACACTGGCGGCGTCATTTTTAGTAGAACGGTGGAGTGGGTGAAGCGCTGAGGCATGAGGCGCACTCAAACTTATCTGAAAGCTGTTGAAGCACGCTGACCGGTTCGAAGCCCAGAGATCATCGACAGTTTCAAGCGTATATAGCTCAACCCCCTGAGTTGGAGAAAAACATCGGTGCAACTTTGATAAATTTTCAAAACAGTCGGAAAGAGGACGAACCGAAAGTGTTCCAGAATGGACAGGCCCGCACAGCACAGCTTCCGGTTTCAGGACACCACAGCGCGGCTCTACTAATACCAGAGGTTGGACGCTGGTCACGCAAAATATTGGACGTGACCCAACGCAAAATATTCTTAAATACCAAAATCAAGCCTTTCACACGCCTCTAAACATGTTTTTAATTACACCACTCAGCTTCCCAGTGACCCTTCTCCACAGCACGTGATCGTCTTTATCAGTTAACATGCGCCCCGCTGGGGGGTGAAATTCGCCCCCCTCCTGGTTTTTTCCCAGATAACGCAAAAACAAAGAGGCGCAGAACAAGGAAACTTATAGTACCTTATCCCTGATCAATTTTACGCATCTGACCAAATTTGTTAGGTCAGGTCATGTCAGGTTCCAGGAGCTATTCAAGGTCAAGTGACCCGACCTCAAAACCCAAAATCACGAGTTTGAAGCAGTGCCTAAGGCAGATCTGTCAACTGATCAGTTTCAAACTTTCACCATATGATAAGGTCATTAGGGTCTACAAATCTGCGAACTCGGAATTTTGATACTATTGACCTAAGGTGGGGTCAATTTTTTGGTCACCCATTATAAGTCTATGGTGAAAAATAGAAAGGGTTCGTTTTCAGTAAAAACTGGATAGATAAAGCTGAAAATTCTCAAACCATGTATTCTTGCCACAATCTTGACCCTAAACTTGAGTTTTTGACCATCTGACCTCTAAAAGGTCATGTCAGGTCACAAACATGCAGTGATTGTTTTGCCAATACATTCTCGCTGAATTGAGATAAAGGTCCCATTCTGCTCGCATTGTGCTTATATTGCCACGGGGAGTCGATTGATATGCAACATGACCATACCAGGTCACCAAATGACCTTGGCCCAGCTCGATGTGAGGTCATTTTCAAAATTTGACCCAGTAAGGTCATATTATACATCATTCGATTCACCACGATCAGAGAATCCAATGATGCACAAATACTTTCTCTAGCCTCACTGAGTAAAAATCTAGAGGGGTAAACGTACACCGCCCTTTTGTAAGCCCATTGGACATTATTTGACCTTTGCTGACCTCAATATTGACCTGACATAAAAATAGTTCGTATAATCTCTCTTCGTCCTGTCAAGAGCTTTCGAATGCCATCCGTAATTTTCCTTTAGCTGTCCTGGGAAATGAGATACGGAGGGGAGCGAAAAACGCCCCCCAGCGGGCCGTGTCATGCCAGGGACCCCAGCGGGGCGCGTGTTTCAGGAGCTGCAGCCTCTCACCGTGTAACAGAAGGTGAAGCGAGCGTGGCAGAGCTGCAGGTGCTTCAGCAGCGGGTACAGCTTGTGGCAGTCGAGGCTGCACCACGGACACAGCAGGTCCTGCCGCGCCTGCAGCAGACGGGCGCGGTCGGCGCGGTGGAGAAATACCGAACTGACATAACCAAACTCAACCAGCATTAATATTGAGAAAAAACGCATTTACTACACAGTAAAAAATCAGAGCTGGTCGCTTTAAGAAACAAACTTGAAGGGATAGGAACACAGAACTGTTTTTTTATGTTTGTCTTACGTATATACACCAACAGCGAGTTATAACACTGGGTGCACGACCGCAGACATGTTTAGTATCTGTCAATCTGGGTGCTCGACCACAGGTATGTTAAATATCTGTTAAACATCTGTACCACAATGACGTGTTTTGGGCCTTTTTATGTGATGATGAGGTGAGAGTGACTTAAGATGAGCATGATCTCCCCTCTCCATCACCTGGTCAGACCAGCGAACGAGGTTGATCCTGCCGATCACCGGACCTCACGGGCAACAAAGAGAGGAAGGTTACCTGGTAGGGAATGTAGCCGATCCATTGGTCTCGTCATGTTGTCGTGCCATAGTCGAGTCAAGAAAAAGAGTCTGGTCTGCGCTGATCTTTTTTTTGCTAATAAGGGTTAGTTGATTCGATTCCCTGCGCCCTCCCCGAAAAGAATAGTGAAACTAGTAACATTCGGGGAGAGCACAGGTACTACATCATTCATGCATGCACACAGATGCATTCCCACAATTTTAACGTTAGTGCACACACACACGCACGCACGCACGCACGCACACGCGACGCACACCCACCCCCCCCACCCCACCCCCACCCACACCCACACCCACCCCACACCCCACCACACCCCACCCCACCCACACCCACACCCACACCCACCACACCACCCACCCACACACACACACACACCACACACACACACACACACACACACACACACACACACACACACACACACACACACACACACACACACACACACACACACACACACACACACACACACACACACACACACACACACACACACACACACATCCGCATCCACGCACGCGCGCCTGCCTACACATCCACACACACGCACATACACCCACACACACCGAGCACCGCAGTCACCCACCCACGCACCGCAGACATCCACCTTCCCACCCACAAGCACTGTTCCTCAGATATATCCACCAAAATATCTGGTGATGCGTCACGATACGAATAGAAGATAGATCAAATTCCCTCAATAACCATCGTCAGATCAGCATTTAATTTGGCACACTAGAACACCCCGATCTCTGACATGGCGGCACCTAGGAGTGGCCTCCTTCTGCCGGGGCGCCCCTCACGTCTGATACGGTGATACCCCGCGACCCACCTCGGTCTGCTGTCGGGACGCCGGTCCGTAGATGAACTGGTAGAGGATGAGCGGGGGAGGCGACGAGCGGTCGGCGGCCGGCGCGTCTGACGACTTCTGCTGCTCCAGCGACCAGCTCTCCCCTGTCCAGAGAGGTGGGGGTGAGACGTACAGAGGGGACAGGGCCCTCCCTTTCGAAAGGTGGGGTGAAGCACACAGAAGGGATGAAACGCATGATGCATGCACATTGAGTGAAGAAAGCATCGGTTAATTACAATTTCTGCCATGACTAATTTCCGTAGCCACAAAAATCGAGCGATAAAAACATGAAGAGAAATGTGTGCTGAAATCAGTTTACGTTCTTGCTGAGCAGACTTCTGAAGTGGCTTTCACCGAAAAGGGTCAGTGAAGGAAAAAGCAGAGCAAATCGTGCCACATGAGCATGAAACATACAGCTAAGATTACATATTCCTTTCAACGTCCCCTCCTCGCTAAAGTACACTTATATGCCACCATAGGAGTCGGAAAAGGAGGGGCCAGGGGGCCTCCCCCACTTTTTCCGGTGGCGATGCCTATGTATGCCACCACCTTTGGACTTACGGCTGTTGGCGCTACTACTGGAGTCGTCTTTTTGCTCCGCCCCCTCTTTGATCCTGACTGCTGACTGGAGTCTCTGGCTCCCGTCGGCATTTGATTGGTGTCCCGAGGCTGAAGTGGGCGGGGCCTCTCCACCATTGGCTGCGGCTGCTGGTTGGTCCAGGCCAGTCTGAGCTTTAACGTTGGAGCTGTGTTGAAAGCGTCCAGAGGAACAGGTGCCTGTTAAACGGAAAACTCCTATCACCATCATCGATAGACAATAGCGTCGACAGGAAAAATAACCTGGTGAATATACACAGCTTATCATAATCGATAGACAAAGATCGACAGACAAATCTAGCTATTAATTGTATAGCACATTCACGATGTAGCATTTGAACAACAGTGGCAATAATATGCCACAATCGCCATTGGGAGCCATGTCACAGTCAAATGAGACTCAAGCTGTGAATTTTAGCTATCAATTGCATCTGAAAACATCGAAACATATTCATGCACGAGCGAAAAAAATACACCCATCCCTAACCAATGGCAGTAAAAGTGATGGAAATCATTATTATCATTACTTGCATTAATCATTAATCATCATTACTTGCAAACTATTTTCAAAGTTGGCCTTGTACACAGATTTCGGCAACAATGCTCAGCACAATTAAGCCATTCAAGTCTACACAGAGGTTCTTCTATCTAACAAATAAACACAATTTCTCACGTCACACCTCAACACCCCTCCCCAGCGCTACCTTGCCGTCGTCGAAGGTCTCCCAGGAGGTTTTCCTGGGGCTGGTGGCGCCGGCCCTGCTCTCGGCGGCGGCCGTCTCCCGGACCTCCTCCGGACTGAGCAGCACGTCGTACTCGCCGTCGGTGAGCAGACAGCGGCCGCCCCGGTCCGTGACTGCCACCTCAGCCCGCAGCGCCGCCGGCTCCGCCACAGAGCTGGGCTGCTGCCCCCGGCCGCCGCCCGCGCCAGCTTACGCCGCTTCGGGTTCGGCTCTGGTGGTGGAGAAGGGGGAATGTTAATAAACAGACGTGGGCTGTTTGTACTGCTGAAGGACTTTGTTGCAAAGGTGGCCTAGTTTGAAAATGTTGTGTTGAGGAAGGTGGCCCAATTTGAAAATGCTGTGTTGAGGATCGATGAGAGTTGATTCTCTTACACAGTCGTAACTAAGTTACCTAAAATTATATAATTTCAAGTCTAGGGCTAACTGCTTACCTGTTCACTCAGCACGAGTCTAATGTTTTTTTACCGCACACACAGAAGTAATCTGAATTCCATTTTGAAAAATGTATATATGGCGAAAAAATGTTTCCCTACGCTCAACACTCCTTATCCACGTATTTCAAATTATAAATTGCCACATTAAAACCCCTCCATCCTGAAAAAGATGATCGTCCCAATCCTGAAATAAATTGTCCTTCATCATCTATGACAAAGATGATCAGTCTGATTTGAGCAGTTCTTACCGACCAGCTGAGGGCGGCCGACTCACCCTCGTTCTCCCGGTTGCCAGGCAACGGCGACACTCGCACCACCAGCACGAACGTCTTCGGCCCGCTCCCGTTCTCCGTGGAAAAACTGACAACCGAGAGCATAGTTACAAGGATTCACAGACCAGTCGGAAATAAACGTCACTCTTCCTTGAGAACATGAAAACACGACGGAGATTAAATGAATGTCACGCACGAGACCTTAAATTCAAGGACATTAGAATGTAGCAAGTCCAGACCAGATATTATCGAGCACCCATTCAGAAAAAGGTTCTTCAACATATCTACAAGTATTTCCACAACATCCCCGCTGTACCGATGTTAACAACTTGGGCATCTTCATCAGACATCTCACGTCGCCCGGGACATCCCAACTGTTTCCAAGACATCTTGCCTCCTGGGACATCCCACCTGTGCCCCGGACATCTCACCTGTCTCCGGGGATACACGAGGTGGGTACGGTGGGAGGCGCCGACGCCTCCACAGGGTTCACCACCACTTCGCTGAACCCGAACGAAGTCTGCAGCAGCACATCGACAGCTTGCAAGCCATACTGAAGCTTAGAGCTCGCTGGACAAAGCTGGACTGTCGTTAAGCTAGGTCCAATAAAACAGACAAACACCAAAAAGAGGCACGACTAACGGATTATCCTCTCTTCATGACAAAAACACAGGTTTCATCCAACCCTCTGCTGGCAACTCACTGTGGCTATGGGTACGGCTCCCTCCTTCCTGCGCTTGTGACAGAGCTTCTTCAGGGAGGTCTCCACACGCACGGCAGCAGCTCCCAAGTCGTCTGCCAAAGAACAGCAGGGTGGCTACCACAACTGGAAGAGCCCAGAGTCATGAAACTTCAGCAAAAGTCAATCCAGAAGCCATTCTTTTATTGGAAGCTAATGATCGAGTCATCTGACCACAGGCAGAGAGAAGCACTTTGTTTACTGGCCTCCATTTTACAGATGGACCAATGCCCAGCCATTCTACAGTAGAAAAGCCACTTGCTTTCACTTGGACCCATCTGCATATCGACCTGAGCATGCTTGTATGCAATTGGCGTTGTTATGAACGGGAAATGCGTGGGACTGGGTCAGTGGCTGATCTACACAGGCTGTTGGGGGAGGGGGGCAACAGGGTCCAAAATCGTGAAAACGTGGTGTTCATTGAACAAATCAGGAATAATCGGGGAGTTTCCCTGGATCTGCCAGTGGACTCAATTGAATCCATACATATCCTTTTGATCTTTAATAAAGGAAGAAGAGTAAGAGCAGGTTCCAGGACAGTAGAGAGCATAGCATTGCTACACAATGGCACATTACAACAAAATACAACAGGAGCTTCAAAGTATGTAAATGTGAAAATATAACCAGTCTATTTTCCTCGGACATCTGGCACCCACCTTTGCTGGTGTAGAAGCCGATGTGGGAGATGGTGAGGAACTGGCCTGGTGTGCAGGCAGCCAAATCGCTCTGCTTCTTCTCAGCCTGTGTCCAGACCAGTGTCAGTTGTGTGCTAGTTTTTAACTTCTTGATGATTAAAAAGAGTACAAAAGGCTAACTTCATTATTATTATATTAGGAAGAACATGGAACATGTAAACATAAAATTATCAACATTCTAGCAGGAGCATTCTTTGGTGTCACCCTCCAGTTCAACATGAAAATCTACTAAATTGCCATTGCATGTCACTGGCAAAGCTACCTCCATTTGACACCCCCAGCTGGCATGAACCTGATTCTTGCACATATAAGAGTAAACAAAGCCTACATGTTTGGTTCTTTCCAAAGAACTGGTACAAAAACGGAACACAGATAGAACTAGCAACACAGGATTTTGTTGGACACATGTTTACCTGAGAAATAGGTCCACCAAACAACAGCTTCCTCTGTTCTGAACGTAGCTATGCAAAAACAAGAAAGTCAGACCTACACTGTATGATATGCAAGGACAAAATATACAGTAGTAAAAACATAAGCAATTAAGCCATGACTCATTCCTGACAGGAGAGGAGTCTTACCATAGCCAGAAGGGTATCCACATGGGTTTGTTTGATCTTGGCCTTCTTGGTAGAGGCTCTTTTCATGTAGATCAAATTTCTATGAAGAAAAAGGGGCTGGAGAATACAGCAATGTTACCACAGTCTCTTTTTAGCATCATTATTACAGGCATCTTAGCACTGACCTTAACAAAAATACTTATGAGACAGGACACCTTCCATGCAAAGAAAGAAGGGTTTGCACATCAACAATTGACTTATTTACCAATTACCTCTGCACAACAGCCTTCCTTAAAGTATATGCAGCATCAGATGATAAATCAAACAAATAGTCCTAAACATATTCATCTGTAAAATCAACTGTCTATAGAATGTACTTGTGAACAGATTTAATTGATTTCAAGCAAGCAACCTTATTATTTGACTTAATTTAGGACTGAAAAATTTGGGAAGGGTGACAAGCTATAAAAATATTAAAAATCTATGACCCAAATGCAAAGTTTAATTTTTTCTATGACCTCACAACAAAAAATATCCTTACCGAGACCAGAGCTCTTGCCCTCAGGTATCTGTAGATTTGGGTTGGCTCTGAAAGAAGAATAAGTAGCCTATCAGAAAAAGGCAGCTTAATTAATTCAACATTGGGCAGCACTGTAACATAAGAACAAACATCATCATCATTGGCTTCTGAGAAAGCACAATGGCAAAATAGTCTCAGAGAGCTATAGCTTTTTTATATAGAGCTATAGCTTTATGATATCTCAAAAAGAAAGATTGCAGTCTCTATAGCTAGAAAAATGTTGACAGTTATGTCAGAACTTATCTGCTCCAAAGTGACCATTAAGAATGGAGATAACACAATATAAAAATTCCCAATTATACAAACGTTCCATTGTGTGCTGTCAAAAACTTTTTACCTCCTGGTAATGGCTGTGAAGACTAGATGACAAATTATGTAGGGACCTTCTCAAACTCAGACACAAATGCACATTGAACACATAATGGAGCTCCAGTATTTCAGAATGTCATGTCAACAAATGGGCTTGCATTAACACTTATTGCCCAGCCTCTCAAGTTGAAAAGAGGTCCATACAGCATCAAAAGTGAAATTAAAGATAGATTTAGCTGTTCCATGGAAGTAAATCATGGTTGTCCATGTCTTGGTGTGGCTTGAAGAGCCATGCCGAGGCACTAACATTAGTTATATCTTGGTAACTGGTAACTTAGTACTGCTGGAGGTTCAGACAATAAGATGTATTACTGCCACATTGAAAAACTTACCCTGAGGAAGTAAAAAACCCCCATAAACTTTTACATACATTTTACATCAGTGCGCCACGATCGTCTCTTACTTTCGAAGGCCTGCAGAAATAGTTCATGATCTTGCTTCATTTGGTCCGTTGACGCTGCTCTGCTGCTGTCGTCTTCCCTGTCTCTTTTCTTGGGTGCCATACTGCTACTCTACTTATTCAATTATTGGGATGAAAATTTGATATAACTCGCAGAACAAAGAGAGCGCACCGCTCAAATTTGAACGGCGCCGGCAGTGTTTTAGCCAGGGCCCTCCAAAGTTAGTTGGTAGCAATCTACTGCCATGGCGCACAAATGCGACTGCTCCATAGAGCTTACGTGTTAAATTGGTCATTTTCCGACAGCTGCTGTCATCAGCCTATGGCCGTTGGAAAAGATCTAATAAAGCTGTTAGAAAGCCTGTTCTCTGCTCTTTCCATGTTCTATTTGGCGTTTTTACGTCAGACGCACAGAACTACCTCGAAACATCAATTTTCGATAACTCTGCAAATGTGCGCCACAGATTTCTTGACGCACACCCCATACGCCAGCGTCGGCGTAGCGCAGTGGATAGAGCAATGGTCTAGAGATCAGAAGAGTGTGTGTTCGAGACCTAGTCGCGGCACACGTTTTTAACCGCTAACATTAAGTTTTGCGAATCAATTTAGTCGTTCAGAACTCGTGCAGTTTCTTACAACTATAGTTAGACAGCAAAGATAAAGTTGTCGCTTTACCCAGTGGCGGATCCAGGGGAGGGACTTAAGCCCCCCAAAATTTACGAGCCTCCAAAGTTAATAGATAGACGAGCGACTAACCGAGATACTAGCGGGTGAGGCTCGAGCTGCGAGCCGGTGAGGCTCGAGGTGAGCCCCTCCCCCAAATGAATTCCTAGATCCGCCACTGAATTTACCCCTATTCCTGTCAAGGAGAGATTCTGCTCACCCATTACGTTTTTCCAGGATATCTCCTGAACAGCTTGCGATAAGCATTTGAAACTTTCTGGCTTGTAAAACTGGGGCAGATTCCATGGAAGTTTTGAGACTAAATCTTGACCAGGGGCGGAGCTATGACCCAATATTTGGGGAGGTTCTTTTCCCAAAATGAGTATTATTGTATACGGTTCGTTCTTCCCACAACGAAGCCGTCCGTTACAACATTGAGATATGTCATAATGATACAATATTATGAACAGGATACCAGGAAATAGCTCATTTACATTTTCAGCTTGGTTAACAGAAGCAGTTACAGCAACAAAAAATCGGGATTTTTAGTATATTAAAATTTTACTTTCCAGAGTACAAGATTGCTTACAGGGCAGCCTCGAAGAATAAAGAAAACTATACGATGTTCCCAGCCAGTGGCGGATATAAGGGAGCTAGGGTGGCTCAAGCCTCCCCCGAAATTTCCGAGTGCATATAGTAAATACATAAGCGGAACCTGATCTGAGGCAAAGGCCCTATCCCCCTCCGAAATGAAGCCCTGGATCCGCCGCTGCTCTCAGCCCTATACTTTATAGCCGTGCAATGGCATAAGCGTGCTTCGGTATTGTAATTAAGGGGTGTCACGCAGGTGCAGTTTTTCACAGTCCAATGAATGCTACAAGCATCTTCGGTATGCATTCGGTTGCAAGACGGAAAAGACAACAATTCACCCACAGACGGATTAGAGAGACAAGATTATTACGCTCACCCGGGTTTTGCACAGGCGGAAACAGGTCAAGCAAGATAAAAAGTATCAAAAGTTGAGAAACATATATTGGTGCCCATGCATGGTTCCCCAACATTGCCAATATGAATCTTGCCCCACTATTTTGCTTTCTTTCTTCCATCTCTGATGACTTTTTGCATTATACCATGTATCTCACGAAGGGGCGACATTTTCCGCCCCTAGCCCTGACATTAAAACGGGCTTTCAGGAGTCTGACAGAAGCAGGGGTCATACCCGTTGCCTAAACTGGGAGCGGCAGAAAATAGGAAATGCCAATCTAGCAAAGAATAGGTGGATCCAGGGGTAGAAGCACATGCCCCCATTTAATTGATGATCGACGCCCCTTTGAAATTTCCGATGACTCTCCCCAAAAGGTCGTTCCCCGGGATGCGAGTATCAGCGCCCTGCGGTAGAATTTGGGGCCAACTTGATAGGTTTTGCCGACCAAAATTGGCGCCCGCTGATCCGGATGCCCCCACCACCCCAATCTGACACCCTAGATCCTACCATAAGAAGATGAATGGGATCAATAGTCACAACCGTTCCCACAAATGCACTGCTCGGCATCTCCAATCCATTGTTTACCCCCGTCCCTTCCTCACGTAGACATACAATGAGTCTTCCAGGTCAGATAAAGGCCGCAAACCTCCTCCTCCAGTATGCATACGCCCCATACATCGCCAACTAAGTGAAGAAGTGGAAACACAAATTGACCCACTAACTAACCACAAACCCTCACATGAATGAATTTCTCCCCCAGCCTCCCTAATACACTGTGTACCTTTTTTATATAATGTAATTTATTATTTTTCTATTCTTCATCTGATAATCCACACATATTCAGAAATGATTGAAGGCAACAATATGTTAATTTCTCATAGTGAAATTCGAGACATTGAATTAAGACCAGCTTGCTGTATTGACATATTTTCTTAACTTCCAAATAGCTGTACTTAATAAATATTTATCAAATGCGTTTATCTCTATATTCAAACCATGTGTTTTTGCATGTAAAGCCTTTTCATCACCACCTTGCTTTGCTCTACCTGAGCATATAGCTGACTTGGTATTATTTGTGACTTATTAGGACTTTATCTACACCCATCAACTCAACAAAACAAAAAATCATAGCTGGGAAGGCACTAAAAGCTCAATTGCAAAAGCCTCCTTCATAACCACTTATGCTTTTCAGAAAAACAATTTTTTGCAACAGTTGGGGGATGGTGACCTCATCAACCAGTTGAGAGTGTTTCTTCTATGCCCTTGGTTGCAAACAAATATATAAAAAACACTGTTAAGTGCCCAGCACATGAGTTCTGATTATTTTCCATATTGGGCTGTACCAAGTGAGTGTTTTGAAAATATTTGAATCAGCTGGTGCTTGATGTAGTAGGGCACCATATCCTGATGTATGTGCCACTGCAGTAATGTATGTGTAAGGCTTCAATGATAAAACATACTTCATGGATGATGATATTCTTACTGTCAATATATGTGTATGAATAAATGGGTCACACCCCCCTGCCCCAATCACACTGCCATGTATCCTGACTGACTCCCATGCTTATTTTTCATGTGTCATCAATGTGTATAATGGATACCTGATTCTTTTAAATGTGTTCTCCATTATTGTCAAATTATGCACTGTTTGTTTCTGGCCATGGCAAAACATAGACCCAGTTTCCATGTGCAATGAGACAATCTGGATAGAGCTGAGAATCAGGATACAGGGATCACAGTTCCTGTGACACTTCGGGCGTGGATATAGGTGGAACTGTAACATATAGAAGTTTTTCATCACAATTTTGTCTATATCTCTAGCAAAACATTCACATCTCCTTTCACTCCCTTCACTTTCCCTTAACCCAACTATACAATTTTATTCGAAGAATAATAGTTTTGTTTAATGAATGTTGTTTAACAGTTTTATTTGAAGTTTAATACAATTTTCTTCCATTTGATATTGCTTAATGACCAAGAAAGCTTCACCCTCTGCAGACTACTCACCTTTACCTCTGCAAAATAAGGAAAATATTTACAATCATTCTGTCATGTGCTGTCAGACCTGGCTAGATACAGATAGACGTGAAGCGGATTCAAGCTGTTTCAATTGCCCAAAGCTCTATCAGTATTTCAAATGTATCCTGCATCTTGATACAATGCAAAATCCTGATTGGCCAGTCTGAAAAGTATGGGAGCAAGCCAGACGAGTAGCACCAGCCATCCAAAATTATCACACCACCAGCCTAAAAAATTCACATGAATCTGCCATATACCAGGGAAAAAACACACACATTCCTCCCTACATGATGCAATGCTACCTCTCTTATTAGTTAATTAGTTAAGGACTTTTTATAAGGCCCCCTCCTGTGTCTTTATAACTATTCAGCCATTATTTTACTGGTTTTCAGTGTTACCTTCCTTGCACCAATCTCACAAATTCACACGAGGTTGATTGAATTCACACCACTTGATCCTGTCTCCAAGGGCACTCACATCGACAAGATCTCATCGAAAATGCCATACTTTGCACACTGGCTGATTGGCAATGGAATTGACACTTGGTCATACTTTGATCTTTAGAAACAACAGTTGATAAGAACATAAGGCAGGAAAATTAAGGCCACCATAATATTGAGCTCCCAGAATCCCTCATTACCTACCCTGGAGTGTGATCACATCCTGATGTCCACCTCACATAGGCATCTTGCTTTGACCCTTTCCTCATACAGATTCAATAAATTCCCTTGTGATGCAGGATCAAAATGCACAAACCGGGGTATCCTCCGTCCGATGATTATACATGGCTTCCATTTGCATATTTGACAAACTATCACCACCATTTCAATGACTTAGACGTTGCTTAGATCCCACACAAGACAAAAAATACCCAAAACAAAAGTAAATAGTCCACCTTCAGGACATGTAAGTGCCGTAGGAAGTGAAAAAGACCAATTGTGTGAAAGCAAGCATGCATTTCCCCGCGCCGAGTGTAGTGTCCGTGCAGCAATAAATAAATCAAACCGAAAGCGCAGTGTTCGCCGCTATCGAGCTGAGCCCATATCCAAACTAAATTTGGAAGAATCTACTATTTCCTCCTAAAATTAGACTAGAGGACAATACACAAATATTTGTATTTAAATTTGAGAGTATATTTCCAAAATTGTTGCTCATTTATTTCTTTAAAATAAGAAATTGAAAACAAAAAATTGTTCTTGTGGTAATCTAATCACAAATTATCGAAATAGACTCATGGCGCACATACTAAACTTTGGTGTACCCGTCCTCTATTACCCTGGTTTTAGCGTTCGTTTGTATTTGTCTGCCTCCACAGCTGTCTTTGCTGCGCCATGCTTTTAAAAGTACGCAACGCGCAATTGAAATAGTGTGTCTAAACTCAATAAGAAGTCATGTTTTTTTAAATACACTTACTTAAGAAAACAATTAAGCATGATTAATAACTTGTTTGAACGCTTCAGCAATTCAAATTTTTCATATTAAGTAAGTAGACGTCTTTCCTTGAAATAACTGTTCAGGCTGCTGGTTGACCAAGGGCATAGGCGTAGGAACGGGGTGGGCCAGGAGGGCCATGGCCCCCCAATATTCATGACCCTCAACCATTAACCCTATGGCGTTGGCTGGAAAGAAATGACTTCAAAATGCCCGCTGGCCCCCCCAATATTCTGGACGTTCCTACGCCTATGACCAAGGGCATACGCTGAGCCAGTATGAGGGGGGCTAAACGAGGGTATTCAAAACAATTAACGATAAAAAGGGGGTAAACTTTACTACCCTGCGGTAAACGGTACAAAACAGGGTAAAGGGGTTAGGTTGCGGGGGCTAAACGGGGTATACAATGTGTGTGCCGGCTTGACATGTCAACGGATGCTTTGGGGAGGATAATAGGGGCGAAATTTATAAGTTTTATTCTAAGGAAAATTGGGACAATTTAGGGACTTGAGGCGCATTGATGGCTTTTTCGTGGCGCTGGATACACCCATTCTAGCTGCACGATAAGACTTACGATATCTTTACTTTACAAAGATACTCCATATTTCGGACATAGATCGAATATAAGCTAAATTGCAAAAGGAAGAATGGACCAGAAGAAATATTTCCCAGCCTGGGAAGAAATTACGCAGGAGACGGCAAGAATCACTTCAGCACTTTACAGGTCCCACCTCTTCCCCGCCAGAAGAACTCTGCGCTTAGAGATGTCACATCGCGCTCCACCCTCTCCACACGCTCAACAGAGCCTTGGCCCAGGGGCCTTCCAGAAGTTCAATCCTGGAGCTGCTGCAGTTCAACTTAGGGAGCCTTAGAAACCCAAGACAAGGCGATTATTTGTATCCCAACTCTTTCCGGAGCTGAAATTTTCCGAGAAATGACGCATGTAGGCAAAGACGCGACTCTGCCACGAACCGCAGCACGCAAGAACATAGTTTTCTACTACCATCAAATATAAAAGACGTGATAAATCACCACCATCCCCCCAGGGGCATCGTTGCCAATGAGGACGTGGACCACATAGGCGGACCCAGTAGGCAAGGGGGGCAAGTGCCCCCCCGATCGACCCTCGGCGCCCCCTGAAATGGTCACGGCGCTCCCCTGAAATGTCGCTTCCCACCCCCCCCAGGATGCAAAAATCGGCGCCCACCGATAGGATTTGGCGCCCACCTGATAGGTTTCACCGGTCAAAAGTGGCGCCCCCGGTCCGGATGGCGCCCCCGTCCCCCGATCGGCAATCCTGGATCCGCGTATGGTGGACCAGGCTCTCTGAAAAATGTGAAGTCCCGAGAAAGAAGACGCAACGTTTCGACGGACACCACCACTGATAAAGTTGGACAATTGGGTGCCGTGGGTTAGGTCGGTTAAGGCGTAGACAATTGACAACATCGTCAGCATATGCAAAATATGTGTGTGGTCCGAAAAAGGGCGAATAGGCGTTTTGTTATAGAGAACTTTACGTGACTTTTGCAGTACTCGATAGTGAACATGTTAACCTCAACCTCAACCTCAAAATGTTGACCTGAACATGTTAGTGAACATCAACATGTTAACATGTTGATGTTGAAAAGGGTCATGATTTAATGCTCACTCACCCCCCCCTGCCCCCTCCAAAATACTTTTTTAACCCACTACCCATTTAACAGGTAACATTGTATCCTTAACCCGCGCCCCACCGGGAGTCCGGCGCCACCTTCGCCCCACCGGGGGCCATCGATGGCCCCCCTCTAACTCCGAAAATATGGGCGTTAGCGCAAATCTGCAAAGTGCAATAGAAAGCTCGCGTGAATTCAGTAAGAAATTACTTCGTATGTTTTAGTGCTCAGGTCAATGGTTTGACCTCCAGAGGTCAAATTAGGTCAAGATCGGCTATTTTCACTCAAATATGCAAAGATTAAGCAAACTGGTCATAACTCTTATGTTATTAGAGCTATTGAGGCCTGGTAAAATTCATTTGATAGGAAATTGCCAGTACTTTTTCCGCTATGTGGAACGTAAAGACCTCCCGCCAGTGGTTTGACCTCCAGAGGTCACCTCATGACCTAATATGACCTGAGGTCACGGAAAGGTCACAGTGACCTTGCCGTATATCAAATGAAAGCCAGTGACAAGACAAACACGATGGTGTTTGTTTCACCGCTCTAGCTTAATTAGGTCAAAAGTTATTGTCAAAATACTGTTTTTGACCTCTGGTGACCTTGGATGACCTTGGAAAAGTCAAAGGGTAAATATGACCCCTGGGATCCATGAAAGGGTGTCCAAAAACGCTTTTCTGAGCAGTCTGAGTATTTGCAATCATTTTTGTGGCTTTTATATCATGAAACAGGTTTTCCCCATGCTTTTCCAATGGGAGAGGTCGCCTCGTGACTTGACCTCAGGGCACGAAATCGAAAAATCCCGGATATACACCTTGTAGACCCTGGAGGGGTCATGAAGTGTAGGAAGTTTCAAATCGATCGATTTTGAAATGTAGCTCTTACAGAGCTCTAAAGTTGAATTGAGGTGACTTTGGTTGACCTCGTCTGGTGACCTGACCTTGGGTGACCCGGGGTAAAAAATTTCAGGGATGATGGGAAAATGATGCAGTGAGAGGTAGAGCCCTCAACCGCGGTGCTGCGCCTCGTCGTTTTTCTGCTATCCCGGAAAAACCTTAGGGGGCCATCGATGGCCCCCGGTGGGGCGAGGGTTAAACCACCACCATCGTGGAGTTCTGCTCAATGGATCAAAGCAACACTACAGGCGAAGCCCACGACGTGACCCCTGTTGTCAAGTCTATTTATTGTCGTAACTGTACCCACCGAGTCCCGATCTTGAGAGAGATGAACTTCTCGCCTCTATGCAGCACAATGGCGTTCACAGCGTCTGTGAAAGTTCAGAGACGACTGGGAGCTGCGTACATCTACGTAGTATGCACACTCAGGGTAGTGAAGAGCAATCAGAGAATACGGCACCCTGCCATTCCGGCGATCTCAGTCTACTGCGATATGCAGAGAGGGAGGGTACAGTGTCACCGGTCTAGCCAACGCCGCATAGTTCTGTGGTTTTCTGCGCAGCAACTGAGAGACTACAAGGTTCGTTTTGGGCGCCGACTCTGTGCGGGCCTCTGCCATCGTTTAACTACCACCGCCAGCCATTTTGCCCATGGGGGAGGGGCTTGGGACGCGTGCGTGGCTTAGTAGGGGTGCAGTGAACTGTCGTGTTTCCCATTTTCCAAAACAGACACGAGTGACCAGTTGTACCTTTAACCCACGGGAGCACACGCGCTAGACTTTGAGCCTGGTGCACTTGCACAGGCCGCGAACTTTCACCAGAGGGCCTGGGCCAGGGGCGTAGCCAAGGGGGGGGGCAGGGACAGCCGCTCCCCTCCCACTGAGGACACGATTCTGTAACAAGCAGGGTTCTTTTTACCCATCAGGGCCCCTTTTAGCGCTGTCCCAGGAGCCCTTTTCGGGGCGTCGCCCCCCCCTGAGCGAAATCCTGGCTACGCCCCTGGCCTGGGGAATCTGTAATAAAGCAAGCTATCAGCCATGGGAAACAGAAAATACAATAATAGAGCTCTATTTCTATTTACAAATATCGAGCCGCGATCTTCCGCAGCTTCATTTCTCATTCATTATACAATGGCCGTTCTTGTGATTATATTAGCTTCCCGCCGTTCACGCAACGAAACAATCACTAACACAATGAAAAATATCACAGACTGCCACGCTCTCTGTTTACCCTTCAGCCTCCAGCCGGAGGTCTAGTCATATCGCTCTGGAGGAAGCAGCGCGCCAGGGCTGTGACTTTATGTACCGTACCTTTTCGATAATCGGATAAACACTAGCCTAACATACACTAGCCTGGATAACACTAGCCTGTAGCCTTCCGCCGGCGACGTTTCAACCATCAACGGTGGAGGAAGTCGAGGCGTGGTGCGCCCAGTAAGTAGTACGTTGCTTATTTCTCCTTTGAGAGTCTTTGGAGACAAGATGCGAAACAGTTTTGTCTGCATGCTTCAGAAGGCTCAGTGATATGTCTCAATGAGAAGACAATATTCAGACTTATTTGTATCACAAGACTCAGCTGACGTCAGTTCGAATCTCAAGGGTTGAGCGTCCGCTTGAATTACGGCAGAGATGCAGCGTACTTCGACCGCAACATTCAGCTCAGATGCGTCTTTTGGGAGGAGTTTACGCCAACCAGACGTTGTACTCATAAAACCCGTACAATTGTCATTCAAAACGCTGAAAAAACATTTCACTTTTCATAGATATATCACTACATTGCACAAAAACAACTGAAAAAAACAATAATGGACAATGGCACAGTGACAGACCCCTCATCCCCGTTCGTCACCGGGATACCGCGGGCTCCGGCGCAGGGTCCGACCTCTGCTCGGAGACGGGAGAGGCGCCCACGAACCCTGTAGCCAACAGGTAGCACTCGGCAGAATTGGCGCGACTCGCCTCCGGCCTCAGGATCCGCACCGTGCCGAAAAATGGCGCCAAACTCTGACGCAGCCGCGGCTGCAAAACACAACGGAGGCGTGAGACGAGATAACTCTAAAATTACTCTAAAATTAGACATCTTCAACACTCAAGGTTATCCACAAATAGTACACCCAGCCATCTCCCTCCCTCTCCCCCTGGCTCGCCAATCCACGGCCCCGCCTCTCCAGAAGCCGCTCCCGTCTCACCTCCCGGTTGCCGGCCCACAATTTCATCAGCAGGGCGCCGCCCGGCCTCAGATGCTGCACGCCGAAGCGGGCCACGCTGTCGCACAGCTGTATGATGCGGTCGTGGTCCAGCTGCCGCACTCCGCAGGCGTCGGGCGCCATGTCGCTCAGCACCAGGCTGGGGGGCGAGGTCAGCTGGGCCAGCAGGCGGCGCTGGGTGTCGGCGCGGGTGAAGTCGCCCTGGATGTGAACCGCCGGAGGGAGGGGATGGACAGAGAGCAGGTCACAGCCCACCACACGGCCCACCGGCTCGTCGGGGTCTGCGGGAGGAGGAGGGGATCATCACCATCACCATCACCATCACCATCAATCAATCATTATCATCAATAAAAAAAACCTCATATATCATCATCATCAATCAATCATCATCATCATCATCATCATCCCCATCATCACCATACTCAATATCATCATCATCATCATCATCATCATCATCATCATCATCATCATCATCGGGATTTTAAGGCGCGTCAGTTGTAACGATCATTTTGTGCTCTAAAGGAAAGTAACACTAAAGGGAATGTATCACCTTGGTGCAATTTTGGCCAGGGGTGGTATTTTGGGGTACTTACTATGAAAATGGTTACTTCAGCCCTATTTATACTGAAAGAACGACTGATACATCCAATATTTACCATTTCTAAGTTTCTTTAGCACGAAAAAAAACACCTTGGCATGTATATCCATCCACAAAAGGAATACGAATATACATGGTGTTTTATTAGCTAGAACGGGCTTTATTAGGACCCTGTGACACGGGACGAATTTAACATGAGCCAGGGCCATGCTATTGGGACCCTATACCCAACAAGATCATAAAGTTGCATTCTCCCAAACAACTGTTAAGACAGTTGACCAAAGTATCTTCCCATCAGGTAGTAAGGAGCATCCGATGAATAAAAGGCATCCGATGAAAAAGTGTAGTGCATGTTCAGCACGGACGAGAGCCATGTTCCCCCAGGGCAGTTTAATTTGCGACGTACCCAGTGCGTCGGCGTTGACCGCTCGCAGCGCCACCTGGGACCAGGCCCCCGGCGCGGCGCCGCACTCCACCACCTGGTCACCTGGCCTCATCAGCTGGACTCGCGAGTCTATCTCCAGCAATTTGTACGCCGAACGTGCCCTGGAAGATATGGCACGCGGCGTGGAGTACAAATGTCAATTCAGTGTCGTTCAAACGATTACTGCAGCTTTAGTAGCTTGCACGCCAAACGTGCCCAGCAGCAACTGCACACCTTCCGTCAACGGTCTACAAGAGCAGTTCCTCTCTGATCCCCATCTGATCTGCTTAACAACTAAATTTACAAACACTTGCACTAAAACACGTTCATGGTCGGTTAAATTAAACAGACCTTCCCTTGAAAAACCATCAGGATTTTCCTGGTGGTCTGGTGGTTTCTGATGGTTTCTGGTGGTCACTCTGATGGTCTGGTGGTCTGCCTGGTGGTTTCTGGTGGTTTCTGGTGGTCATTCTGATGGTCTGGTGGTCTGCCTGGTGGTTTCTGGTGGTCATCCTGATGGTCTGGTGGTCTACCTGGTGGTTTCTGGTGGTCATCCTGATGGTCTGGTGGTCGCCTGGTGGCTTTTGGTGGTAATTCCTGATGGTCTGGTGGTCAGTGTCTGATCGTCTGGTGGTTTCTGGTGGTCAATGTTTGATGGTCTGATGGTCACCCTGGTGGCCTGGTGGTCAGTATCTGAAGGTCTGATGGTTTCTGGTGGTCATCCTGGTGGTCTGGTAGCCCCGTCTGTGCAATCTTGTTTATTAAAAAACTTAATATATATTCTTAAATCAAATACTTATGGTTCCAAATGCTTTATTTTCAAAAGAAGAAACCAAGAAGCGAATGGCTATGGGAGCAGGTAAGAGAGTTCGCTGTTGTGCTCGCCGCGGAACGCTTCCACCCCTCGCGCCGCGGCTCGGGTGCGCGCTGCCGGCGCCGCGTCTCCCTCCGCGCCCGACTGCGCCTCGGGCGGTTGCGCGGGACGGCTGTCTTTGTATGGCCGCATTCCGTTAGGGTTGGCGGGGCAGTCAGTCGCAGAAGGAAACTGGTCGAGGTGAAGTGGTCATACTGTGACGAGGAGTCCGTAAGTTAGAAGATATTTACTGCTGGGCATCGCTAATAGTAGGCCTTGACCGAATTGCTTTACATTGGTTAACAGTGTAAGGTAGGATTTAAGACAGAGTAGGAAGATGTGAAAAAGTGGCTTATTATTCGTGAGTTGCGCCCTCTGGTCGGGGCGGGGTGGGGGTGACGGTCGCCATCGGAATGCGAGGATCATCCCATATATAAGCGATACACATTGTCTCCGACTGCTTTACCGTGTGCGAGTGTTTCGTTACCGTGTGCGAGTGTTTTTTACCGTTTTGCTGCATATGTTTTTCTTCCACTCTCTTCCTACCGCGGGAACTTTCTGACAATTTGTATATACTGTTTTAACCTGATCGTGTTTTATTCTGCAATATTCTTGTATGGACGTAAAACCATACAATGCAGATACGACAAGAGGAGCTGCCGCCCTATCAAACATCGGAGTTATTCTGCTGCAATGCAACGCATCTCCGGCGTGAGTACCCATTCGGGCCACATTCGGATAACCCACCCAGACTTCCTTGATTTGACTAGTTGATTTTATTAAGAAAATTGTATTTTTGCTTACAGCGGATGTGAAAAGCCTGGTTACGCCTCTGTTTGTAAAGGATTTATAAACATCCTGGTGATATTGTTCATATCATGCGGTTTTCATCTTCGACAGATACCTAAATGCTCACCGCGACTTCTGCTCACCGCGACTTCGTTAACACTGTCGTTAAAATACCCAAAGGTACATGTTACGAAGGGGAGGGGGAATCTTGAAGACCACATGTAGTGGTTCGCTGGAAACCGCTGACCGCTGGAATCACAGAATGCTGGAAGCCACCATACCACCGGAAAACGACCACCAGAAACCATCAGAAATTGGCCACCAGAAACCATCAGAAAACGACCACCAGAAACCATCAGAAAACACCACCAGAAACCATCAGAACTCGACCACCAGAAACCATCAGGCCACCAGAAACCACCAGGAAATACCACCAGAAACCATCAGAAACCACCAGATACCATCAGAAACCACCAGAAACCACCAGAAACCATCAGGGACCACCAGACCATCAGAAACCATCAGCCGATCTGTTTCAATTTCCCACAAAACCATCAGACCACCAGACCATCAGGAAAGCCTGATGGTTTTTTTCAAGGGTTTCATGAAGTTAACATGCAAGTACCTGTTTTAAAGCATGGTGCTAAGAAACCCTGACTAAGATATCTCGCATAAAAAATACTTATAGAGCAGACAAACATTTTGATGCAATTCTTAATAGGTACGGTATAATTCGGTAAACAGTTGTAAACACATGCTCATATACCTCCCAACTTACACTACTAACCTATAGTTCTCCACTTTAGCTTTCTTCACGTACGGATCGTTAATCTGGCGCATCAGCCAGTCTTGAGAACTCTTTCCTCTTCCCT
>JAOTON010000100.1:0-174808 GCA_034440635.1 Lepas anatifera | reverse complement strand
AGAGGAAGAAGAGAGAGAGGAGAGAGGAAGAAGAGAGAGAGGAGAGAGGAAGAAGAGAGAGAGGA
Source organism: Lepas anatifera (assembly GCA_034440635.1). Lineage (NCBI taxonomy): Eukaryota > Metazoa > Arthropoda > Thecostraca > Lepadidae > Lepas > Lepas anatifera. The sequence goes on along the minus strand of JAOTON010000100.1, from coordinate 174,743 downwards.
GAGAGGAAGAAGAGAGAGAGGAGAGGGGGAAAGAGAGAGGGGAGGGAAAGAGAGAGGGGGAAAGAGAGGGGGAGGGAAAGAGAGAGGGAAGAGGGAGAGAGAGAGGGAAGAGGGAGAGAGAGAGAGAGGAGGAGAGAGAGAGGGGAGGGAGAGAGAGGGGGGGGAGGGAGAGAGAGGGGAGGGAGAGAGAGAGAGGGGGGGGGAAAGAGGGAGGAGAGAGAGGGAGAGGGAAAGAGGGAGAGCAAGAGAGGGGAGGGAGAGAGAGGGAGGGGGAGAGAGCTTTATCATTGTGAAACACTGATATTAATTCAATGGAATTCACTAATACAGTGGAGTTCACTAATACAATGGAGTTCACTAATTTTTCAATGAGGTAGGGTCATGAATTTGAAATCAGCTTTGCAGGTACAATTTACAGGTTCAATGCAAATTTGCATACCCTTCATTCCAAGAAGACCTATCCCCCAATGTTTCACAAGAATTTAGATCAATAAGGCAGAGTGTGGCACATCTTATTGTCAGGCCACATTGACACATGATCAGTTTTCTTAAAAATACTCCTATATTCCCATATTAAACAAGAATTCCCAATTTTGGAAGGAGTGTGACAGTTATGGCGTCATCATTCCCTTTCACTTGGCTCAAATACATTTTTGGGAATGCTGACCAGGGTCCCCAGGCCACTAATGTACATCAGAGGTAAGGGAGCACTAAGAAAATCCAAAGAATATAGCTGACAAATATTGTTCACTCAATGAAGAAAATCAAATACCCAGAGTGGGACCGGTGGTGGCGCCACCTGGGACATGACCGGCAGGCCATGCCGCGATGGTATTTCATCGACTTGCCTCTTGTGTTTCGTATGAAGTCGGCCGGAATTAAGTGTATCCTGAATTTTCTGTTCTCAAAGATAATATTTGCAATATTTTCCTCTGGACGCATGTGACCGCATCATCATCATCATCATAGTTGGGGTTTAAGGGCGCGTCGACTGCAGTGGTCATATTGCGCCCATAACTTAGCATATTGCGCACAGAGGAAAGACATGTAGATATATAACGAGACTTTTCGAGTTAGGTAGTAAGATAGGTCACTGTGTCTTGAAAGGTGCTATACTTGTAGAGTGACATGTGTGAATCGAGGGTCAAAAGATACTGGTTCACGTTATATGTCTATGTCGGCGAGTAAATTACGTTGAAGTCAACACTTCTTAGAAACGATATTATGTCGGAGAGCTCCACGGTTCGATTTTGTCCCAAAAGAGAATGCAGTGATGGCGATCCTCCAAGATGCCGCAGTCTTTCCACCTCAAAATCCTGGCAGTCTGCAAGAACATGCTTAACACTAAGCGGCTCTCCGCATCGTGAACACTTTGGCGGATCGCCGCCACCCAAGCGGAAGGAGTGTGTGGCGTGGGTGTGGCCGATCCGCAGGCGGGAGAGGATAACCTCCTCTCTTCTGCAGCCCGCACTGCTGGATTTCCACACCCCCTAGCTTTGGTTTAAGGCCTCTAAGCTTGACTCCTTTGGGATCACCATCCCACCTGCTCTGCCAGACACGAATAGCATAGTCTTTGGTAAGACCATATAGGTCAGAGAACGGAACACGGAGGCCGGGGAGAGAAGCGCGTTCACCCGCGGACTTTGCAAGCTTGTCCGCCCGTTCGTTCCCGCCTATACCGCAATGGCTTGGCACCCAAACAATTTCCACAGTTTTTCCTTTCTGCCCTAGGTTGTGCAATTTCTGTCTTATGAGGGTCAGGAGATAAGAAGATGATGTACTGTGGAAGTAAAAGGACTCCAATGCCTGTAGAGAGGACAGTGAGTCCGTGAAGACCACGAACTTTCTCGCCCTTCGTTTGGATATCTCATCCAGGGAACGAAAGATGGCATACAGTTCCGAGGTAAAAACAGATGCTTCCTGGGGTAGGCTAAAACATTTTTCAGTGCGGCCACAAACATACGCACATCCCGTACCACTGTCACATTTTGAACCGTCCGTGTAGAAGTGAATATGGCTTTCATACATTTCCGAGCAGAGTTCCATGAAAAGCTGGCGTATTGTTTCAGGAGACGAGTCTCTACAACGCTCGAGCAAGTCTGTGTTTGTGTTAGCTTTCGAGATCAGCCATGGATTGATAGCAGGCAGGTCGTATGGTTCAACAAGGTCTGTGCTTATATAAGCCTCCGCTAATAGGGCGCGAACTCTGACTCCCGGGTGGCGAGCCGCAGCACGCGACCCAGTTTCAACTATACGGAGGTGGGTGTCCCCGAAGAATGTCTGATATGTAGGATGTGTTGTATGTTGTTTAAGTTTCACGGCATATCGCATGGACAATATCTTCCGACGAAGATCTAGAGGCATTTCGTTTATGTCTACGAGCATACTGCTAACTGGTGAGGTCCTAAAAGCTCCGATAATAATTCTGATTGCGTGGTGATGAACAGTGTCCAGCATACGCTTCGCTGTTTCAGACGCCGAGTCATATGCAACGCAGCCGTACTCGATCTTTGACCTGATGAGAGACCTGTATAGCATCAGCAGAGTTGCACGGTCGGCTCCGAACTTCATTCTCGTCAAGATTTTAAGAATATTCAGTGACTTGAAACACCTCTCTCTTAGGTCCTGAAAGTGGCGGACATAGCTCATACGGCGGTCAAGAATGACCCCAAGGAACCTAACGCTATCTGCTACTTTCACACGCTGGCCATAGAGAGTAAGAACTGGATCGTCACATGGACGCCTGCGGTTACAGAAATGCATACATTTAGTTTTGGGCAACGAGAACCTTAGCCCGTTCTCGACACTCCAGCGCTCTAGGCGATCGAGCGCAAGCTGTAGTTGCCTAGCAGCGGCACTTGTAGTAGAGGTTGTTGTCCAAATAGTGAAATCATCTACAAATAAGGCACATTTTATGGTTGTAGGAAGAACGTCTACAATGTCATTTATCATAATAGCAAACAGGGCTACTGATAAAACGCTGCCCTGCGGGATTCCATTGCTCTGTGTGTATTTATCGGATAAAGAAGAATTTACACGGAACCTGAAGTACCGTTCTTTAAGAAAGTTCAGCAAAAACCAGCCTAAGTGACCTCTAATGCCCATGGCGTGCAGTTTACTTAGTATTTTGTATCTCCAAGTTGTATCGTATGCGCGTTCCACGTCGAAAAAGATTGCAACAGTGTGTTGACGAGATGCCTGCCCTTCTCGAATCGCCGCATCCAACAGAACAAGGTGATCTAGGGTACTTCGCCCTTGTCGAAATCCACATTGCTGATTACATAGAAGCTCATTACTTTCAAGGTACCACATTAGCCGAACATTAATCATTTTTTCCATCAGCTTACAAAGACAAGACGTGAGGGAAATCGGGCGATAGTCATCGGGAGAAGACCCGGACTTTCCCGGCTTCAAAATCGGAATAATAATGGCGTCACACCACTGTTCCGGGAAGTCGTTCTTAAGCCAAATGAGATTAAATATGCTAAGGAGAGATATAAGTGAAATATCAGGCAGATGAGTCAACATTTCATTTGTAATGCGGTCGAAACCCGGAGAAACTTGTTTTGTGCTCTTTATTGCCACCTTCAACTCTCGCCATGAAAATGCTGCGTTATATGAGGCCGAGTTATCGCTTCCAAAGTCGATGCCCTTTCGCTCTTCCACGGTGCGGAAGCGTGTGCTGTCGACATCTATATTTGTATTTCCACATCGATCGTGGAATGCAGCGGCAAAGTGTTCCGTTACCTCCCTGGGATCGGTTACTTTGTGTCCATTGATTTCGAGAACAGGTGAGGTATTTTTGCGTTTTCCTTGTATGCTCTGAATGCGTGACCATACTTGTGTTGTGGGTGTATAACGGTTAACTGTACTCACGTAAGACATCCACCATCTCCTTTTCTCATTTAGAACTACGCGGCGTGCAGCTGCTCTTGCACGCTTAAAAGAAATCAGGTTATGTCTTGTAGAATGCTTGCTAAAAGCTCTAAGAGCCCGCTTTCTTTTAGAATTGCAGCCCTGCAACTGGCACTCCACCACGGCAGGGGCGTGCGCTTTGGTTGTCCTGAAGTCATGGGGATAAAACTTCTCGCAGCGGAGAGAATCATTTCGTTAAAATTGCGTATAGCCTGAGTTGCCGAGGCCTCCAGCGAGCCAGGGTTAACCGAGCCGCACGCAGCCTCGAATCCCGCCCAGTCCGCACGGCGGTGGTTCCATCTGGGGGCTAATGTTTCCGGCGCGACCAGAGGGACTGTTCCAATCAGAATTGGGAAGTGGTCGCTGCCATATGTGTCACCCAGTGCATTCCACTGAAACCGAGAGAAAAGGGAAGATGAGCAAATGGAAAGATCAATAGCAGACACCACGCCAGAGGGCAGGGTGATGTGTGTGGGACGACCTGTGTTAAGAAGGCATAGGGTATTATTGTGAATGAAACGTTCGATTGTGCGGCCACGGGCACCCATGTGACTCGCCGGTTCACCCCACGCGGGATTATGTGCGTTGAAATCTCCAAGCACCATAAATGGTGTGGGAAGCTGGTCGATTAAGTTGTTTAATGAAGATACATCGACGTTACCACCGGGTGGTATATAAATTGAGCACACAGACATCTTAATAAATCCGAAGTCGACCCTAGCGGCCACTGCTTGTAGAACTGTGGTTAAACGGATTTGGTAACACGGGAGTGACTGGTGTACTGCCACCATCACCCCTCCATGCGCAATGGTACTACTGAAGATGTCCTTTCGAAAGCTTTGATAGGTCTGGATATTAAGCCTAGTCCCTGGCGCGAGTTTTGTCTCTTGAAGGCACAGGACGGAAGGCATGTGCTCAGATAGTATGCTCTGCAAGTCAATGAAATTGGCACGCAGGCCTCGGCAGTTCCATTGTAGAATGTGTGAGGCTATGTTAAAAAGGGCAGGCTATAAAAAGTATTTAAGATACACAAACGGGCAGACTACTTCCAGGGCCTAGAGCCACCTGTTGGGGGCTTGTTTGGCCCGCCTTCTCGAGGCCCAAAACTTGGCTCGCGATCCGTTGAGCTAGATCGGGCACGGGAAGCCGCTGTTCCCTTTGTCTTGGGGGGGACGAGGCAGGTCGCTTCGTTCCCCCACGCGACGGTGCAGGAGTTTCAAAAGCGGCACGCAGGTTCTGGATCTGCGTACCAGCTGTCTGTAGGGGCCTTAGCCCCTCGTCCCGCCGAAGGCGGGCCTTTGTTGGGTGCCTCCACCGGAGGGTGAGGGCGACGTCGGGCAGCAGGAGAGCGTCTACCGCCGCGCCCAACCAGAGTCCCACCCCCAGGCTCATCCGGGGGAACAAAGTCCAAATCGGGGACCCGATCCGGACCCACACCCCCAGTCACAGCAGGGGGCGGCCGGGCGGGAGCAGGGCTCGGCCCCACTCCGCCAGCCGAGGACACAGGACGTGCCGCCCCCGAGTTAGGAGCCAAGGCAGATCCCCGCCCACGCTCCCCGCCCCCAGGAGGTACCGGGGACGGAGCTGCAGGGCCAGGAGCGGCACGCCGCCCCCGCTCCCCGCAAGAAGGCACCGGAGGAGGTGCCACCAACGACTCGGATTCCGGGGCCGCGGACCGGCCAGAAATGACCAGTCCCATCCTTCCGGCCAGGCGGACGAAGTCTGCCATGGTGAGGGACCGGATGACCTCCTCCGGTGTCCTGAGGCTACCTCGGGTAGCACCCGAGGCTGTCGCCGTGGCGTAACTTTTCTTGGGGTGAGACGCCTCGTAAGCATCCCTTGCTTCGCGGAAGCTCATCTTACCCGATACCTTGAGTTTCATAATTTCTTTTTCTCGCTCTAGTGTGGGACATTTCCTATCATATGTTGCATGAGGTGTTTGATCGTGTTCGCAGTTCACACAGAAAAGTACTTCTGACTGACAGTTGTCGGCTGCATGCTCCTTCGAGCCGCAACGAGCGCATGTCGTTTGACCCTTGCATGAGGCAGTTGTGTGGCCATAGCGCTGGCACCTAAAGCATCTCATTGGAAATGGCACATAGGGCCTGGTACGGACCCTTTCGTAGCCAACGTACACTGCATCCGGCAACTCATCTCTATCAAAAGTCAGAACAACTGAATCCGTTTCAAGCACATCAGGACCTTTCTTCATGTTCAGTCTCTTGGCCTCGACTACGCCTGATTCCGATAAGCCATCGACAATCTCTTCCTCAGTGATACCTCGCAGCTCCGGGCACCGTATTACACCTTTTACGAAGTTCTTAGATCTATGCGGTTCTATTGAAACTTTGACAACCTTCTTTGACAGCACACCATTCTCTCTCTTCAAAAAAGTGATTTCATCTACCTTCATTGCGCGTTCCGCTTCCCCGGAGTGTCGAAACTCGACTTCCAAGACACCATCTCTGAGGCAGTCACATCTCAGCACACTGCCAAGGCGGTCAAAGGCCTGCTTTCTCTGGAATGGAGACAGGGTCCGAAGGGAGGTATCTATTCCCCGCACCATAAGGACACGGGGTTTAGAGGGCATAGGAGGTGCTGAGGGGCGAGCGGAGATGTCTTGAGATTCAATCCCTGGTGTATTGGATTGGGACTCGCCTGGTAGGCGCGAGTGACCAGCGCTCGGCTGGTCCTGAGCAGAGGTGAGAGGGCCGACCTCTTGCTGAGGGTAGGAGGGTGGGTTGATGTGTGAAGTATCCATAAAGGTTATTTTAATTCGGCCAGCCACGTGCGCCCCCCTTCCGACGAGGGTGCTACGAGGCGAGACGACGCACGGGCTGGCTATACGGGGGAAACGCCGCCGTTACAGAGGGGGAGAGAGACTCACCAAACCCCCACTGCCCCGACGACGGTCCCCCTTGCACCTAGCCTGGACGACCCCGGGCGGGGCGCGGACACCCCTCCCTCCCCGGGTAAAGTCGGGACTTCACCCAAGGAGGGAGGGGCAGCCGCGCCCCACCAAAGGCCGACAAACTTTTACAATGCTGCTACTCTTGTCGATGCCTTCAAGAGTTCCCCGCCCTTGCGGAAATCCAGACCAAAGTAGAGTGTTGCTAGAGGACGACGAACGAACACAGCGCCTCCCTCAGCTCAGCTACCAGGACTCCTTCATCCCGGGGTACGGGTCGGTGCGCAGCTCACCTTAAAAAAGACAGGCGCCCTCGCACGGCCTCATCGGAGCAGGCGACTACCACCTGCTCGTCACAACTGATTCCCGGCTGGTCCGAAAAAAGGCGAGCCCCCGGCCCGCAGGGCCGGCGATTAGAGGATCCAATCGCCAGCCACACGAGCCGAAGGCCCACATACACCCAGACCATCCAGGAATCATAGGCACGTGCAAGGACGCCCATGATACTGGGATAATGTGGGTAACTGGGAAGTTATGAGTTGGAAAAGGAAGAGGGTCGGTCTGTGCTGTCCAACCCAGGCACGCACCGCATGCGACCGAGGTGTCCACACTCAAGACGAGCAAGAGTGCACACACCCCCGCCACCCGCAGAGACACGCCGGGCCAGACAACGCAGACAGTGGGCAGGAGGGGTGTTTAGGAGTGGACAGAAAGGATACGGGTGGAAAGGCATGGATACACAAGGAAATAAGGAAAGAAGAGGAAAAGGAACAAGGAGTTGGTGGGATTTGAATTTAGGAAGGGCATGAAAGGATGAGGATGGCAGTTTCGATTTGGCCTCTCGCCCGAAGGCGGCGGGCGAAACCCATCCTGCCAACTGGGGTCGCGGGTGTCGTCACATCCCGTACCCAATTATCCATGTGCCGGACCAGTCAGCAGGTGCCAACAAGTCCGGCAGATGAAAATTGGTCCCCTGCGGGGACGCATGTGACCGCAATGCTCCAGTATCTGTATTACATGTCAACATTAGTGGTTTGTTGATCTGATGACATACTGTCATGCTGCTTGTTATATGTATCTCAAGGACATTTCACATGCTACATCCACTGCCTTTGCCTCCGAAATAAGCAGCCTCTCCTTCCATCTCTTCACAAACGCTATCCTCAACCTGGTTGCCCAAACACCGTCCGTTTCGTTGCGCCCCCAACGCTGGCTCATCCGCGTCCTGATGCTCGTGCCCGCCGCGCCGTCCACGTCATCTCGCCGCCGCCGCCGTCCCCTCGCCCCCGACGCCGCCGCCGCCCCCCGACGCCACCGCCGTCCCCTCCCCCCCCCCTGACGCCGCTGCCGTCGATTTCGCAGTGGACTCTGGAGTAGGTCGCGTCGGAGCCGCGCTGTACTTTGCGTCCCGTGTTCCCCGCCAAAAATATAACTCCGTTATTTCCCCACGCAGTGTCGGTCCATATTCGCGAGCGCGCCCCCTGCGCATCTAATCCTATCCCTGGTCGGTTTTTTCATCACCCTCCCCCTGAGCTGGCTCGCCCCCTCATATTATGGAGGATTATGTGTGTGCTTCTCATGTTCTGTTCCAATACATGTGTATGGCTTCAAATGTGAAACAAAATGAGAAGCAGTGCACAATGAATAGGTAAATCACTAATATCTTCTTCAACTACCTTGGGTATTAGGCGAAATACGGCCTTATATCCCCATATCATATAGAGCTTATATCCCCTACCTACTAAATAGCTGTTCCTACTCAGTATCTTTCCAGGCCCGGAATAACCACCACATTGGCTGTATCGCCCCTCAAAGTCAAAGAAAATTGCCTATGGAACAAAGCAAATTGAAGTAGGCATACACACCACACGAAGAACAAACCAGAACGATGCGCCATAAACTCACTACCTAACACCCACAGTTGCAGTTCAAGTTAGAAGACAAGGCCAAGGTATGGAAATGGATTTCATTGCACCAACCATTTATTGATACACCACACGCACAACATTTTTATCAACCTCAAATATTGTATATAAGACCGACACTGGTGGCGCATTCATCCAAACAAAGCCCAAAATAGCAACAAAAACTTATAATGCGAACAGCAATGCAATAAAGACACTGGCGCACATAAAAATCGTATACCTCTCCAGAAGGCGCCTGAAAAATTTCCAAAAGGAGAATATATTCCTAGAATTATGAAGGTAATTCGGGAAAGGATAGAGGTTTAAGGAAAGAATTCTCCATTTTTTGAGGGGAATATATTTCCTCTTGGCGTGCATTCTTTGTTATTGTTGACGAGGAGCGTCCCCTGTTGTCAGTGTCTCTTTTGCTTTGCCTGCTGTGTAGACGTAAAAGGAGGTAGGTGGATTTGCGGTGGGTAGTATTCTGGTCCTGACAGTAGTGGTGTACGTAAATAGTCCTTCCATTATGTTTTTTAGGTCTAGTAAATGCAATTTTCAATTTATGTCCGTTCTAATCTATCATATCTATATTTTTGAAGCAACAGTAGATAAGTCTCCCGCGCCATGTTTGCCTCGGTTGTCTTGAACTGCGCAGTAGTATTTTGTAATTAAATTTGTGATCAATTAGTAATCTACATTGACCAAATAAGTATTTTTGAACTTCTTTATGCATTGCTTTTCTAATCAAGCATCTTTGATGCTAGCATTCTAACTGGCTGGCATTTTTGTTGTTGATCTGTTGAGGGAATTTTGATTTGAGGAACCAGGAATACATGGAGATGATTTCATATGATACCCAGGGCATTGTAGGACAAAACGACCAAAAATATTTCGATTTGATAGTACCATGTCTAGAAAAATTCTGAAACTTTGTCTCTGAGGTAGGTTTGGGCCAGGAACACGCCTGTTAGCCAGTCTGCAGAACGTGGCAGGTGACTCAATGAGGTGCTTGGGGCAGCCCAAAGCCTGCCCTAATTGGGGCAGGAATTTGGATGCTGGGGCAGACTCCTCAAATGGGGGGGTATTTTTACTGATCCATGTTTTATCTACTCCAGTGTAAATGAAACACCCAGAAATAAAATAAATTGCATCCAACCTGATGATGATAACTCACGACTCCCACACACAACAGCAGCTATCTTATCACTCATTACTTATGCCAAATCATCTATACCAGTCTGTTTAATATTACCTTTGTATTGGACATTCACCATGACTAAATTTGTGGCCATTCACTCAGCATTCATAAAAGAAAGTATTTGCACAGCACGCCACTGTTTATTTCAAATGTAGGTATACAAAATCCGAACCTCTCTTCCTTTGTTTGTAGAGATTTCATGAACAGTGACGGATGTCTTATAACGCTGGCATTCTTTGAAACTTGTACTCATTTTCCATAATCACATTGGCAAACAGACTTTGGAGCTTTCTGGTAACATTGGCTATGCTTGATTATGGAATGTACAAGAACTTAATCGTGTTGAAACATGTATGCGTAAGAAAAGCATGTGTACATTTGGCATCACATATTTTATCTTCACTGGACTTTTTAAACCATCATGATATGTTGCCGGTTTCGCAGTGCTCTCTATATAGTCTCATGTGCCCTTGCTATGAGGCGTAGTGGAAACAATTCAGTTACATAACTGAATTTTGCTTTGATATAACTTTTGCACTGGAATTAAACCTTTGCATTGCTTTAAAATTGTGTGCATGGCGGCACCATTTGATGAAGTTTGATATATTTTTGCATTTTGCAACACAGCTCTCTGTCAGGATATGTGCATTCTTCAGTCATTTCTCTCTCTTTCATGCTTTAGGTGTAAGACCTGAAAAAACACGAGCCATCGCAGTGCTTTGTTTGGAGGCATGTGATATCACACAGGCTCCATGGGCTAATTGCTGGTTATCTCTATTGTTCAGTAAACAGTGTCCCAAAACCTGGGGTGCTGGGTGCAGAACAACACCCAGTCAAGCAGAATTTTCCACTCAGTTTTATGTTTTTTTGCTGAATTTTCCACTCCTTTCCAACAATACTTACTACTATTGCATTTTACTCAACAATACTTACTACAAAGGCCAGTTCTATTGCCTCCTCTACCAGCATCCACTGGAAAAAGAGAGCAGCAGAATCGACTAGAAGATCGCCAAATTAACTCTGCTTTTATGGGCGTCTTTCGCTTTTCTGAAAGAAAATCTGGCGATTTCTATTTGTCTGGCCAATTATACCTGGCATCCTTATCTCCACCAATTTCAGTGGAACAAATGAATCAAAATTCTGGCGTGGGCAAGATGCTCAGTGCCCCCTGCCCCACCAGAGAAAGTTCCAATGGGTGAACACCGCCACTAAATGCCACCACTCACAAAATTGGTGAGTGGAAAATTAGACACCCTAGCCTTATGTTGCCAAAAAATGAGCTGACAGCTTTGAAAGATACATTTCTGGAAAACAGTTTATCTGTGCACATGATTTCTAGGCTTACGTCTTTGAAAAGTTGTTTTTGTATTTCTGGTACTGAGAATGGTGAAAAAAACATTTTTGGTCATCTTGTTGTTAAAAGTAATTATCTTGAAATTTGTATGCTATGCAGCATATTTTTTGACATTGTATCGTAGAAAATTGACCATTTATTGCAAAGGAAATAATTTTTATCCATATCAGCCCTTCATTGCTGCGTCCACACCCTGTGACACCCAAATCCACTCATGACACCCTATGACACCCTAGGCATAAATATGCTGATATTTAAGTTGAACTGAAAGTGTCCGGTACTTGAATACATTGAAAGTCTACATTTTCATTAAATGATTTTTTTAGGCAACAAGAATGCATCCAGTTACCCTTCAAACATCGGCGCTTTCTTGTATGGCTGGTCTACGGCGTGGACTTACCAAATTGCCGTCTTTACATCAAGTAAATAAAAGCGGCTTCTTTAGGCTTTTTGAAAGGCCGGTTTCTTATTCGTTTTTGACAAAATATTGCTAGTACTCCTCTCGGTGTTCTTTTAGTTGTATAATTTTCTAGTTTACAAGCATTTAGAAAATTAATTTAGAGCAATTTTTAAAACGCAAATTATGTAGCTCATGCGACCGGCAAGCGGCAAGCGGTCAGAAATTTAAAATAGTAGTCGCTCTGACGCTGTCGCAACCAGCCACGCCTGGCTGATTGTAGACGAAAGGAATAAACAACAGAAAGAAGGCTGTAGCTTCGATTAGATTGATGGAAAGCAGAATATTCATATGAAGGTGAGTAGATATGTGAAGAGGAGCAGGGGATTGACAGGTAAAGAAAAGAAACTTTTAGCAAGAGTCTGGAAGAGTTAACTGCCATGATAGAAAGTTTGTAGTTTCGTCTGGGTTGGTTAACTATAAACCAAGGCTCTACTGGGCCCTAGCATAGGTGTATGCGAGGTGCAGTGATTGAGGTCAGGAGTGGCCTCCAAAATTCTGATAACTATAGGTATAGGTGAAGGAGGGGCGTTGTCCCGGACAGAAAAACTATACAGTGTATGGTTAGATGATTAATTTTGGTACTAGGTATTGCATGAAAAAATCCCTTTTCATTTTTCACCATCTGCCGGTCTCAGAGGCCCCCTCTGCAGAGTTGGTCTAAGGGGGCCCCGATAATTCGTCTCAGGGGCCCTTTAGAGCTGGTCGTGTGAGAGAGGAGAGGAGGGGCACAAGAGTTGGTCTAGGGAAGCCCCCAAGAGTTGATCTTCATCCCACAAATTTTAGTCTTCTTGGCTCCCAGAGTTCTTTCCCCCAAAGGTTGGTCTCAGAGGCCCCCAAAAAGTTTTTTTATTTGTGGAAATGCAACAATTCCTTAAAGAAAATTGGAGACTGCATCAGGGGGCTTCAGTTGGAAAAGATTTACCTGCTTAACCCAAATTTTTCACATGGTAATGGTGAAACAATGCTGCTTGGGGACGATTTAACAATGTTTACTTTGAGAAAATTAAAGGAAATATCCATCCCTCAGTTCAAACAAGGGCTCTGAGAGTTTACCACCTGAGTACCAAATTGGAAATTTTTTACTCTGCCATACATTTTGAGGGGAATTTTCCACTCACTCGCCATACATTCCGAGCTGAATTTTCCACTCGACACCCTAGCGCAAAACCTATTTTGGGTCACGGTCAGTAAACCATGTAGAATGAACAGTGCACTGGGACCAACGGTGCTAAATAGCCAGTTTTAATCACTACCAACAATGTTACATACAATCGCTTGGTTCGGTCACCTTTGAAGTTGCTCGAGGTCAAAGTATTCCTTACAGGAACTTAGCTGATTTAGCTGATTTTATGCAAATTAGCCTGATGCATAAATTCATCTGCAATAAACTTCCTAGACCACTAGCGTCCCGCCTCTTCTTCTCCCTCTCCTTCCTCGAACATGACCGAATACCTAGAAATACTAGACAAACTCAACACTTTAATGTCCCGTTTGCTCCAACTATGTACCGGAAATTCTCAATCTTCATAGCAGCTCTCAGATCTGGAATATGACTGTTGCAGCTAAGATAAGAAATATAAATGACGTGCCTCAGTCTAAACCGTTCTTTAAAAAAACTTGCGGAAAAAATATTCATTGAGTCGTACCTACCAAGGAACCTACCAAAGCAATATATCTCCCCATCCCCCGTCAAAACGTAACTAAGAACATACCCAGGAAAGTATGTTATGAAATTATTGCTCTGTGCCCTCACAGTCATAAGGAGTTATGTTATAGGTTAGGTTATCTTGTACGTTTATGCAATGCATAAAATTATTGGTCAAACTAAAAGTCTTATTATCATGGCTATTTCATTATTTCTGGCAGCGAGAGAGTCGAACAGGCTCGCTCTCTGGCACCCTCTGTCATATCCTAAAGTCCCATGCCTTCAAATCGCCGCGCATGACCCGATTCCCCATAGCCTCTCTCTCTCTCTCTCTCTCTCTCTCTCTCTCTCTCTCTTTCTCTCTCTTTCTCTCTCTTTCTCTCTTTCTCTCTTTCTCTTTCTTTCTCTCTTTCTCTCTCCCCGCATTAACGTGCGCTGCGTGCACAGCCAATCAATTTCCTAATTTCCTACCCGCACGTGCCTCCGGCAGCAGCTGATGATCGTATGGAGCCGTGACGCTGCGCAGCTCGCATCTTCCACGGCTGCTCTGAGCCTCTCGCGGGCGATCAAGGTTAAGCGGTCGGTGCCGTGCCGCGTCCTCTGCCACTGCGATGCTACTCGTTGTCTTATTGGACTATCGGCGGTGCCCCGGCTAGGGGTGACCTAATGGGGCGGCGACTCTGAGTGGCTATGCGGCTCTAGTGCGGTGGCCGCTAGGCGGCGCTGCGGTCACCACCGGTGCTTCACGGCTGGTCGGCGCTGCGGGGCGTTCTGTCCATGGACTTACCCATGAATTTATTTTACTTTTTTCACCTGTTCCCCTTTTTTCTTTTTTATGTTCACTACCACCGCGGTGAGACTTTCTCCTCGCGATAACCGCTGCTGCTGCCGTGTTGACTGTCTCTCTCTCTAGAGGAGGCCTCTAGAGGAGAGGAATGCTCCACCCATTATGTGCCTCACATGGGTATACCCATTGCTTTGAGTCTACCTTCATGCTGCTGTGTGGGGTGTGGTGCTACATTCCTGGCTCAGGTCTGTAGAGCACTGGATTTGCTGTGGATGCCCCAAAGCTTTATAGATTTCGGGGAGGGTGGATTGAGTGCTGTCGTCTGGGTGTGGGTACTTGATGGATGTTTTTACTGTGAAATATATGTGTATGGACTCAACTAAGTGGAAACCTAAATTTTGTGGCATAATAGCTGACAGAGCAAAGCCGGAAAAGAATGTTCAGCACGATTGGAATGCTCTTGTCGAGCCCGATCAGATTTTATATCTTATAATCTTGTCTAGTCAAATTTCAAAATTAACCTGCTTTTACCTAGAGCCGGGCTTAGGTCTGTATGTTCAAAAACTATTAATTAAACTGCAGTGGCAAGTCACACAACAACGTAAAAATAAAACCTCTATCGCAATTCTCAATAATTTTCAATTCTCTTAAGTTGTCAAAATTTACCAATTGCCTCATGCAATTCTAATGGAACGATCCTGACCCTGACCTTGTCCCAGGTTATCGATATAGAAACCCTGCTACGAACAATTATCTTGCTCGGCGATCTTACTTTGTGATGTGAATCTAGGCACGATAGGTTAAATTTGATCTTACTAATGCACCTGCAAAGTATTTTCGAGGTTGGGTCTCGACCTGGGTTGGCGGTCTGACCTGGTATGACCCAGATCTAAAATTTTTCCAGAAGCTGCAAAAATTTCGAGTTAGAAGTAGAGGAAGTACAGTGGTATTGCGCGAAGGTTTTTTTTACTACCTGTGTAAACCTGAGGAGACCGGTTGCCCACTCCCTCGTGTGGGCGCGTGTTAATTGTCATAAATTCTGACACTTGCACGATGAAAATTTCGTAAAGACAATGCAATATGATTGCAAGCAACCGATCACAAAAGCAATCGCTTTGTTTGCGGTCTTAAACATACGGCTGTACTACCGCAGTGGTCAAAAACCGTCTGCATACCTACCTTATGTGCTAAAAATTTAGAATTTATAGCAAGAACGCGTTTAAAAAACATTTTATCGAAAGATAATTTATGAAGAACAATTTTTGAGGTATTTAAAAGGACAATTTCAACTGCCAAAAGGTCAAGCTAGGTCAAAAAAGCAAAGGTCAAACGAATTAAACCTAAAAATTTCCAAAAAATTTAACATTTCCTTTATTCAAAATAATGTATAGTTCAAGATGAGTTCAATGATATGCTCAACTTGTTAGTCAGGCAATGCGTTTTTGAGTTATGGAACATCAAAGATGAGTCTACATGGTGACCTCCCGAAAATTCCTCGGGCTATGACTCGGTCACCGTTGGTCGGAGGGGGCTAAGATTCTCACAGGCGTGTTCCTGGCCCAAAACTACCCTGGAGACAAAGTTTCAGACTTTTCCTAGACATGGTAGTGTCAAGCCTTGGTCGATCTGCCCTGGAATCCCACACCTAGGTGTCTGAGTATCAAAATTTAGAACCAGGATAAGTGGCTAAGGCTATTTCTGATTGAAATGAAATTAGAGAGAGAGAGAGAGAGAGAGAGAGAGAGAGAGAGAGAGAGAGAGAGAGAGAGAGAGAGAGAGAGAGAGAGAGAGAGAGAGAGAGAGAGAGAGAGAGAGAGAGAGAGAGAGAGAGAGAGAGAGAGAGAGAGAGAGAGAGAGAGAGAGAGAGAGAGAGAGAGAGAGAGAGAGAGAGAGAGAGAGAGAGAGAGAGAGAGAGAGAGAGAGAGAGAGAGAGAGAGAGAGAGAGAGAGAGAGAGAGAGAGAGAGAGAGAGAGAGAGAGAGAGAGAGAGAAGAAAAAAAGAATAGAGAGTGAAAGAAAGTGAGAGATAGAGAAGAGAGTGAGAGAGTGAGAGAGTAAAGAGAGTAGAGAGTAGAGAGTGAGAGAGTGAGAGTGAAAGTGAGAGAGTGAGAGATGAGAGGTGAGAAGTGAGAGAGTGAGAGGTGAGAGAGTGAGAGAGTGAGAGAGTGAGAGAGTGAGAGAGAGAGAGTGAAGAGTGAGAGAGTAGAGAGTGAGAGAGTGAGAGAGTGAGAGAGTGAGAGAGTGAGAGAGAGAGTGTGAGAGAAGTTATTTAACACGCGCATTGACGGGGTCTGAGCCACCTTCGCATTGACGGGGGCGGGTACCCGCCCCCCCTAAGGTCTCGAGAACCACGGTAGGTAGCGAAAAACGGTAAACCGCGTTGGGCTGCCCATCCACTTCTCCATCGAAAACATTTGAACCATTTTTTGTCAGGTAACATTTAAGGTCACGAGAGGTCATAACGTGCCGTCATAGGGATAACATGCAAATTCAGTTTTTCGGCAATTACATCTGAACAAGTAAAGATAGAGCAAAACTACTTCAACTATATGAATCCTCTCAGCAAGCCAAATCGAATGATATATAATTTGACCTTGCTAGGTCAAATCTAGGATTTGACCTGACCTGAGGTTAGGTCAGGGTCAAATTATATAAAATGCATATCATTAGAACTGCAAAGCCCAGGCGAGTCTAATGCAGCTAAAATAAATGCTCTATCACCATCTGTTACTGAGTTATTCCGTAAAAACCATTTTCCCCATGCATTTCCAATGGAGAGGTCATGCCTCGTACCTGACCTTAGGTCATCGATATCAAAAATGCTGGAACATATCTTAGAGAAATCGGTAGGGCCATTATGTGATGTGAGTTTCAATCGGATAAGTTCACCCGGCTCCGACTTATGCTATTTAAAACTTTTTTTAGGTCGGGTCACTTGACCTGTACTGGTGACCTGACCTGAGATGACCTAACCATAACATTTTCACAGAAGTTGTAAAAATGATGAGGGAAAAGGTATGCTAAGTACGGCGGCGCTACGCGCCGCCGTTTTTCTGCTGTCTCCGAAAAACCCGAGGGGGTGGGTACCCGCCCCCCGTCAATGCGCGAGTTAATTTTTCTCATACTCCACTGTCTGTAGCAACACAGAACCAGAATGAATGTCCATGAACTGTTTTATTTTTATTTTTCTGGAATACTTGCCATAAGGTCATTTGTTGTGGTATGTTATTACACCTCCCTATTGGGTCTGCACCGATGAAATATAAAGTGAAAATACTGAATTTTAAAGCAAATCCATGCTGTCAATTTCTCACCATGGGGGCTAAATGAATGCAGAGATTACCTGAGGATCTACCAAAAGTGTAGGAAACGCACCTAGAGTTTGCTCCTGAGAGGCTGAAGGGCCTCCTTTCAGGCAGCACAGGATGGTACCTCCTCTATCTAGTTTTCATGTGAAAAATCTCAATTTTAGTTCAACCTGTTCTTAGATCCTTACATCTGCTTTGAAATTGAAAACAATACTTACTTAGAGTGATCTGCCTTTTGAATGCATGAATTGTTTTGATCAATGATCAATTTTGTGATTATGTGGCTTTTTAGCCTAACACCACACACACAATGCTTTGTTCCTAATAGATAAGGTTTTGCATTATTTCCCTGAACTGTGCTGTGTTGAGTTGGTACATACCTGATGTATTTAAATATATATTTGCTTCAGTCTGTGTCTTTTAGCAACTGGACGTCCTGATCCTTTGCATAAATAAAAATACCTATGGAAATGTGTAATGGCTGTAACATGAGATGTGATATCCAGGTGCCTGTCCTCTCTGATCTCATGAAAAGGTTTTATGCACCAGAGACTAAGTTGGGAATCAAAATGGGATGGCATATTGTGAGGATATTGAGACTCTGTTGTCATAATTGATGCCCGAGAGTCAGTGATGAGTTGAGAATGGTCTGCCTTAACTCATAATCTGTTTACAGCGTTGTTGAAGACTTGATACAGCCAAGACCTTCTGCTGGAATATCTCAAGATTGTATTATTAGTTGCAGGGTTCAGTCGTCTCATTTATAACTACAAACATGTGAGTATACCGTGCCAAGGGGGATTTTGTAGGTGTTAAATATTGTGCAGAAATGATTATGTTATGAGGCTGAGGTTTCACCAGGGCTTGTGTTCCTTGTTCTCAATCTCCAGCATGTCCTGTGCTCCACATTAAGTTCTCTCTTCTCTCCACTGTATGCATTGGTTACATGTTTATTGTATATGGCTGTATACTGACTGTTATCGGTCCCATCTGCTCTGCCTCTCTTCTACATTTCCCTACCGTGCCCGCTTGTTTCTGTGAAATGGCCCACTTGCCATTGTGATGGACTCTGTACCTGTTTTCTGGCCTGATTTATGATTCTAGCTTAGTAGAGTGTAGGAGGGCCTGTGTGTCGTTTTATTTGTTCTACTCGTGCTACCTAACTATCATAGTTACCTAACTATGATGTTTGTGTACTGATAGCAGCGCCCTGAAATTCGAAATTAAAGTGGAAAACGATTTTTTTATTTTTTCGAGCTCACCAGGTCATTTTGGCCTCTATTGAAAATTGAGTTGTGGTGTAGGCTGGGCTTTTTATCTGATAAATCGTGGTGACAAGGTCCTGGAGAAACTGTAGTATATGTCACTTGTTGAAAATTTTGCTGATAATGCATGACCGTGAATATTTAACTTGAATAATAGAAGTTGATTTTGAACTCTTGGAACTTAGCCCTCGCTCTCCACTTTGGGCAAAAACAAATCAGGACCATGACTGATAGTCACTATGTTGGTCTGTCAATAGCCTATTGAATGGTTAACACCGCAGGTAAAACGGCACCAATTACACATCTAATAAACGTCACATGGAAAATTTCAATCTTAACCCTCGGGATAACTCTTAGACAGCTCCTAACTAGCCTCGCTGTTTGAGACACTCCCCGCATCACTGTACGACCCTGGCAGTTGGTGCGTCGTAAACCCCAGCACTCCCCGCATGACCTGACGGACATGGCGGCGGTCCAGGTTCGGCAGCAGCTTCGGCTCCAGCTACGGCGGCGGCGGCAGCTTCGGCGGCGGCCGGCCCTCGCTGAAGGGCAGCCAGCCGGGCGCCAACCTGCGACGGCCCGACTGGTCCAAGATCAAGCTGACTCCCATCCAGAAGGAGTTCTACCAGCCGCTGCCGCACGTGCTGCAGCGGCCGCCGGCCGAGACGGAGATGTACCGGCGCAAGCACGAGGTGACTGTGCGCGGTCAGAACGTGCCGGCGCCGCTGAGGGAGTTCCACGACTGTGCCATGCCCGACTACATCATGGGCACCATACGGTGAGAGGCTGGGCGCGGAGAATGGACGATGAACGGAACGGAGCGACTGTTACCTGGGATTGATAATAATAATTTCTGGGGCTTATTGACGCACCAACTGCTAGGGTCATATAGCGCCGCCAACTCTTTCCCTGTTGGGTTTCTGGGGAGCCAGCTTGGCCCTTGTTGAGGGAAGCGGCCGGGCCTTGAGCTGGGGTCGGCTGTGTTGGAGCCAGCTGCGCTGACCACGCCACTACCGCGCCCCCTTACCTGGGATTGAACTGGTATGTGTCTTAAGCATGGGGTAATTACTGTTATCGTGTTATTCGTAAGTATGTTAAAGTCTTTCGATGAGTAGTAAGAGGAGTTTGTACATATCATTTTAGTTTTAGATATTGCCAAAGAGAATGGGTTTTGTTAATGATAGATACATGGCTCGTTCTTTTCAACCCTTTTCCTAGGCTTCTCCACTCTTCCACCTTCGGGATTTGTAATTTTATTACCGTCCTTTTGATGGGGAAGACCTTGCTACAGAATTACGTTACGTTATCTTGTATGAGCAAGGGTAGTTAGGAATCGTAGGTATGGTATAGATGTACCGCACTTTGATATATCCCTATATTTCACGACAATTCGAGTGCTTCCCATCCGAAGTACATGATAGAGTTTGCCCAAATCTTGGAATATGTGCAATTTTCGCCAGACACGCCAATGGCGAGCGGATAGGTGCTTGGTGCTCAAACTGATAAACAGTGAGCGCTCTAATGATGCCATTACCTCCCTTATCTAATGGTATTTTTCTGCATTGGCGCTATATAATGGGAAGGCGGGTGCACCTCAGAGCTGAGGTGGCCAGCTGCCTGGCTGCTCGGCGTCTGACCTCGTCTCCTCCTCAGCGCCAACGGCTTCCTGCAGCCGACGCCTATTCAGGCGCAGGGCTGGCCGATCGCCCTCTCCGGCCGCGACATGGTGGGCATCGCCCAGACCGGCTCCGGCAAAACGCTGGCCTACATGCTGCCCGCCATCATCCACATCAACCACCAGGTGAGGGGCGGAGCGGCGGGTCAGGGAGGCGGCTGTGGAGTTGTGGCTGGTCTGAGTAAGTGCTGTTGATAGCCGTCGGATGGAAGGAAGGGAGGCTGGGTGATGACACGGCGGGGGAGAAGTCTGCTGAGTGGCGCTGGGGCCAGGAAGAGGTTTGGTGGTGGGGTCTGGGAAAGGTCGGAATGTCCTCGAACGAACTACGTTTGTCTTGGTGTGTCCCCTATGGTCGGTTTGGTTGTCAGCGTTTCTTTGACAGTTACTTCCCAGAATGGTGCCCTTTACTCTGTGTGTGTGTGTGTGTGTGTGTGTGTGTGGGTGTTGACCACTAGCATGCCTTGGATAGGACTACCTCTGTCCTGCTGCCGTGCAAAGGTGAAACCACGCATGTTCCATGCAAAGCGTGGTTTCTCCTTAGCACGGCAGCCCGGGGACTCCTCTACTCTGCGTTTACCACTAACCTCGGACAGGACTACCTGCGTCCCGGGGACGGTCCGGTGGCGCTGGTGCTGGCGCCCACGCGGGAGCTGGCGCAGCAGATCTCGGAGGTGACGCATGAGTTCGGTCGCAGCTCCAAACTGCGCCACACCTGCGTCTACGGAGGCGCGCCCAAGGGCGGGCAGGTGAGAGATAGGGGAATCGCAGCAGGCGTCACCTCCGCTGAGGGAGGGCCGGAGGATGGTGCCCGCTGTTCGCCGCAGAAACTTTGCTGGTCTGTTTTGGCCCATGCTGTGATGTGGTGTCGATATGTTGCGCCAGAGAGAAACCTCAGACCCCATAATGTATTGGCGATATTTATTAATACTTTTGAATTGAGTTTGGAGTCGTTATGATAAAATTAGGCTGCTTGAGTCTGATGTGCCTGAGTTGTGGAATCAAATTATCTTATTTATACTCAGAGGTCCCATGCGCTAGTGATGCTAGGTTTCGTATAGACATAATATTTGAATTCTACGCTAGGGTAAGCTGCTGCCTGCTAAGTGGCCTTGACCTGCCTCTGAAGCCCTTTCCGTGATATGTGACCTGATTGTGAACTGACCTTGGCAGCTGCTGGACCTGCGCCCCTCTGGTGACCTTCACCTGACCTTGACGTTTAACATTCTCGAGACTGTAACCTGACGTTGCTTTGCAGCTTTGTAATCTGTGCCCTCCCCTTGACTGGAAACGATAGCCTGACTGGTGATGTTCCGATGACCTTGGCATGACCCTGACCCCTCCCCCAGCTGCGTGACCTTGAGCGTGGAGTTGAGATCTGCATCGCCACCCCGGGCCGTCTGATCGACTTCCTGGAGATGGGCAAGACAAACCTGCGCCGCTGCACCTATCTCGTTCTGGACGAGGCTGACAGGTGGGGCGGCGGGTTCGATTCCAGGCGCGACCCTGAGGGCGACGTTCGAAGAAGTGTGTGCCGACCAGATTACTGATCTATTAGGCTCGCAGGTTTCATCTGGGGTTGTCTGTTGTGCATACTTGCCGCCATCCGGCGTGTCTGAAGTAGCCCCGATGTGTTTCCGTTATCTGGAATTGGGAGGCAGGGCCCGACCGCCTCCCGGCAGTGTTGTGTGCTGACCTGACGTCCCTCAGTGTTGTCTAGTGACGCCCTCGGTGCTGTGACGACCTACACCCTCAGTGCTATGACGACCTGACGCCCCTTAGTGCTGTGTCGGACCTGACGCCCCTCAGTGTTGTCCAGTGACGCCCTCAGTGCTGTACTGACCTGACGCCCTCAGTGTTGTGTACTGACCTACGCCCCTTAGTGTTGTGTGCTGACCTGACGCCCCTCAGTGTTGTCAGTACCACCCCTCAGTGTCGTGTGATGACCTGACGCCCCGGCAGGATGCTGGACATGGGTTTCGAGCCGCAGATCCGGAAGATAGTGGAGCAGATCCGGCCGGACCGGCAGACCCTGATGTGGAGTGCCACCTGGCCCAAGGAGGTAACTGCACCCCGTGGACGCTGAAGCAGTCTAGTGCACTACACCGCAGTCATGCAGACAGTGCACGACTAGCGATAAATAGTGCATGAATAGCGATAAATAGTGCATGACTAGCGATAAATCATTTTGAATGCGCGGGCTGTGACTTTAAATGATGAGTAATGCTGAAGGTTTTTGCCGGACGTAAGAGCGTTTCATTCGCCGTAATTTAGTACCGAGTGGTGCTGCTATGGAATGAAGGATCAGCCTGTGGGCCATATTTTTTGGAGTGGGAGAAGTTGACGTCCGTTTTGAAAGATGTAGAAAGCTTCAACAGTGTTTTTTCTTCTATTTTTGGTTTATGTAACACCAATAAGCCTAAAGAAGCGTGCCGGAAATCTGGATTTCTGGGATTAGTCCGTTGAAACTCCTTTTTGATTTTACAAACAGCAGCGGCTACGATGCCCCGAAACCCATTCCACACTAACGCACTAGAACCTTCTTCACGATGCTGCCCCTTATACCAGTCTTGTGTCAGCGCGCTTCTAAGGCTCACAATAGTTAGTGTTGTGCCCATTGTTGTGAAAGATGTAGAACATTGTTGTGCCCGTTTTTTTAAGACGAGGCTAGTATGACGAGGGTCACTCTCCGTGGTCGTAAAACTGCGTGATTATGTTTATCTGGAGTGGCGTCTGAGAACGGCATTGCCCTCAGTGACATCCAGTAACCTCAGCTAACCTGTGCCGATCTCTGTTGACTTCTGGTGCCCGACTGACCACTGCTGACCCCTGGTGGCGCGGCTCAGGTGCGCCGCCTGGCTGAGGAGTTCCTGGTGGACTACACCCAGCTGAACGTGGGCTCTCTGGACCTGGCTGCCAACCACAACATCCTCCAGATCGTCGACGTCTGCGAGTCGCACGAAAAGTTCCAGAAGTGAGAATCGAACTCGACTGCGCTGGTTTGTCGTTACCTGCTGTTTACTAAATTATGCTAGGATGTATATGTTTACTACATTCGCATATTTGAAGTTAATTCAGTACCCTACACACTAGAATCATTGGGTTAAACCAGTCGATTTCTTCCATAGTTCTGCAAAATTCACGGTCAGTCGCTCAGAGAAACAAGAAATAAAAATATTGAGAAGTGAAGGATGCTAAAATTGAGATACAGTATGCTGAAATCGTTTTGTTCTGTGTGTGTGTGTGTGGATTTCCACGTAAAACCCGAATTGCAGAACTCTACCGAAATCCACTTTTAAATTTAGGCTCTCTTCCTACAGTGTTTGTCGGCTACCATCACATCCAACTATAGCACAGGTAACACGTCCTTCCTGTAAAACCACGTGTTCTGTCGCGTCCGCAGGCTGTTCCGACTGCTGGAGGAGATCATGGCTGAGAAGGAGAACAAGACCATCATCTTCACGGAAACGAAGCGCGGCTCGGACGAGCTGACCCGTCAGATGCGCCGCGAGGGCTGGCCGGCGATGTGTATCCACGGCGACAAGTCGCAGCAGGAGCGCGACTGGGTGCTGCGCGAGTTCCGCAGCGGGAAGTCGCCCATTCTGGTGGCCACCGACGTGGCGGCGCGCGGTCTCGGTGAGTGGCGCCGCTGTGGACCTGGGGCGGAGGTGCAGCGCTCCCGGGAGGGCGCTGGTCTGGGGTTGCGGTAGTGGTGGTGATTGGAGTTTTGAGGGCACGCCAGCTGCTGAGGCTGTGTAATGTCCCATGGTCCGGGATCGGGCTGTGGATTTTCAAGAGGACACAGCGGCTGGAGAGGGAGGACCGGGCGGAGTGAGAGAGCAGCTGACGGGCCTCAGTCAGAGTTTGTCCCCAGGGTCGGCTGTGGATAGATCTTGAGTAGTCATGAGAGGAGGAGGGTTCTGGCACCACAGGGGAACGTCCCGCGCCGACTACGGCGGCATTTCAGACGCACGTGCTGAGGTCTCTTATTTAGCGGTAGATTCTGCTGTGTCCATGGTTCCGGCGGCGAGTCAGCTGCTCTGGTCTTGAATTACATCAGCGGAGGGCGCTGGTGGATCGGGGGCGTCGGAAGAGCATTCACACCCCAAGCCCCGCCCCGATTTTGCGCGATGACTCCAAACAGTTTTTTTTACAATGCTGGGCCCAATTCCCCCTCTCTCTCCAAACAGCCGGTATAGATCCGCCACTGGCAGAAGCAGATAATCGACACGACTGAGAGGTTTCTGAAACACTCACGTCGATACTCCTGTTATCGGGCAAGTCTGCCTGGTTTAAAGTTGCCCTGCTGGAGTGAAGATTGTACGCACTTTTGATCATGTGGCAAATCTGGCAATGCAAAAAAGCGATCAATGTTTGTGGGTAATATCAACAGACTTGACTTCAGATTATTCGCTGGGTTTCCGGGCCTTGACTCTCTGCTGCTAGACAGTGGTATCTCGGCTGTTATTGTTCAGGATTGTTGCCAAGTCTGTGATAGGCGACGTTGACCAGACGCCTACAAAAATTTCATCATCGGGTGCGTTGGGTGCCTCCGCCAGGATTGCAACACAGGTTTCTCTCCGGGAGTGGTCGGCTCGCTCGTGCAGTTCTAACGCTCCGAAGCCGGTCTGCTTCACGGCTGCATCATTAGTGATTACACGGGCTTATGTGTGATTTGGTAACAGTTTGATGTCAGATTCATGATCGTAATCAATTATCATTTTGTTACAGTCATCTTTAAATTGTTTGAAAGTCTAGAAATTCTGCGGAAATGATTGTGATGAGTTACCAAATTATTGCCACATCACAAATAGCTGTGTAGTCAGAGGTGGTGACCGTCCGCCGATGTTGATGTCGCTTGCTACCGTCGGCTGGCTTTATTGCTATTCAACGGGAGCTTTGTTCGGTCGACCGGGACTCTGTTAGCGACAGGCGGGTAAGTATGCTCGCTGCCGGAGACTTTAAACTCTCGTATGGAGGCCTCTCGTACCCAGAGCCATCGGCGCTAGACGTGTTAGCGGGCAATGGGAGCAGCCTTCTCGGAGCCGGCAGCAAGATTCACGGAAACCGACGGGTGAATGGGACGTGACGGACAGCTGAGAGAGACTCAACTGAATGTGGGCACAGAGGTCGAACCTACTGGTTAGTGAAGACGTGGTAAACTAACTCTGGAAGAGCAACCTCCTTAGGTGGTAGGAGAGGGGAGGTTCTATCAGTGGCAGTAAGAACTTAGCCGGCGATAGCGGGCCTTCTCAACAGTGGTACATCAACCATTCAGTCAGTGCAGGAAAGAGGCTCGCGCCGGCGTCTTCAATAAAGAGGTGCCCCGCTGCTGACGCGGGCCTGAGACAGCAAGGAGGGTACACTGCTCGGCGTGAAGAGGTGCCCCGCTGGTGGCGGGGCTGAGACAGCGGGGAGGGTGCACTGCACGGCGTGAAGAGGTGCCCCGCTGTTGGCGGGGGCTGAGACAGCAGGAGGGTACACTGCTCGGCGTGAAGAGGTGCCCCGCTTTGGCGGGGCTGAGACACAGCGGGGATGGTGCACTGCTCGGCGTGAAGAGGTGCCCCGCTGTTGGCGGGGGCTGAGACAGCGGGGAGGGTGCACTGCTCGGCGTGAAGAGGTGCCCCGCTGTTGGCGGGGCCTGAGACAGCGGGGAGGGTGCACTGCTCGGCGTGAAGAGGTGCCCCGCTGTTGGCGGGGGCTGAGACAGCGGGGAGGGTGCACTGCTCGGCGTGAAGAGGTGCCCCGCTGTTGGCGGGGCCTGAGACAGCGGGGAGGGTGCACTGCTCGGCGTGAAGAGGTGCCCCGCTGTTGGCGGGGCCTGAGACAGCGGGGAGGGTGCACTGCTCGGCGTGAAGAGGTGCCCCGCTGTTGGCGGGGCCTGAGACAGCGGGGAGGGTGCACTGCTCGGCGTGAAGAGGTGCCCCGCTGTTGGCGGGGGCTGAGACAGCGGGGAGGTGCACTGCTCGGCGTGAAGAGGTGCTCCGCTGGTGGCGGGGCCTGAGACAGCGGGGAGGGTGCACTGCTCGGCGTGAAGAGGTGCCCCGCTGTTGGCGGGGCCTGAGACAGCGGGGAGGGTGCACTGCTCGGCGTGAAGAGGTGCCCCGCTGTTGGCGGGGCCTGAGACAGCGGGGAGGGTGCACTGCTCGGCGTGAAGAGGTGCCCGCTGTTGGCGGGGCCTGAGACAGCGGGAGGTGCACTGCTCGGCGTGAAGAGGTGCCCCGCTGTTGGCGGGGCCTGAGACAGCGGGGAGGGTGCACTGTTCGGCGTGAAGAGTGCCCCGCTGGTGGCGGGCTGAGACAGCGGGAGGGTGCACTGCTCGGCGTGAAGAGGTGCCCCGCTGTTGGCGGGGCCTGAGACAGCGGGGAGGGTGCACTGTTCGGCGTGAAGAGATGCCCCGCTGTTGGCGGGGGCTGAGACAGCGGGGAGGGTGCACTGCTCGGCGTCCCGCTCAAGGAGACATAGCCTGGGGCAATAGGTGCCTGGGGGCACCTCAGAGAGGTGTTTCCAGGCTGTGATGGACCCTGCGATCAGGGCCGCCCCGACGATCGGCACCAGGGCCACCGTCCAGGCCGCTGGAATACGACTCCAGGTGTGGTCACGGCACTGCTCCAGAGCGTGGCCTCAGCAGGTAGGGCGGCGCCGGGGCAGATCCAGGCCCGGGGTCATGCTCTGGAGTCGGGTGCCGCGAGGGGTCGGTTACAAAGCGAGCGGTCTGGGCCGGAGCGCGCTTCGCCGGTACATGGCCCGACTACAGTCAGTGCGCCGCTGTTGAACAAACTCCCACCGCACTCTGTGACTGGCACACCTCTCCACAGCTCGTGGCGCGGGCGGCGCGGCACCCTCACTGCGCATGCGCCGTCGCCGCTGACGCCACGGCTGGGACTGGGTGTGATTTTGGCGCGCTTTCCTCGTCCCCAGGGCACTGACAACTATCATACCCTTATTTTACCCTCTTGCGGTCTTCCCCTCTATTTCAAAGAAGTATTTATTATGAAAATTATTGAGCCCGCTTTCGGGAAAAATATTAATCGCTCTCAAATTGTGTCCCCAGATCCATATCCCGAGGCTGAAACTTTATCAGACTCTCTGACAAGTCCATTTTCTCAGCCCTCCCTTGTACAGGCCTCTTCGATTCTGTGGGAGGCGTTCATCCTTCCCAAACATTGCAGTGCTTTACGCTTTAGCAGCGGTTGGAGCCGTCGAGCTCCGGCCGCGCTCTCTCTGGGGACCGAGGCCGGAGCGCGCCCTCAGTGTGGGATTGCTGCGGTGCATGTGACTGACTATGGGCTGTGTTTGTGTGTGGCGCGCCTGTGCAAGGCCCTGGTGTTTGCCGATAAAAGCTGACGATGTCTCCTTGTTAGGCGTTAGAACCGCCCTCTCGGCCCAATCGTGGTGATGTCAAAATGTGTATCCTTCTCCTTAAACAGCGAGGGGGATCTCTCGGGGCAGGCCTCTTGCGCCGTATCGTAGGAGACCCTGCCCCCACTTCCTAAATTCCGGGAAAAACTCGAGGGGGATAGTGTTCGTCTATAGCATCTCAGTCGCATTCATAATTAGGAAAATGCGGACTGGTTTTAACTGGCCGGCTGACTTCACAATCCCCTGCCTCCTCCACTTTTACATGACAGAATCATTTTGGGTTTACCGCTGTCCTCCTTCCCCGTTTTTTCTAGTGTAGGCAAGTTCTAGTGGGCAGGGAGCGGACCCGGATTGGCATCACCATCGGCCCGGGGGCGGGAATGACGTCTCGGGTCGCCGGGGGCGGGCCGCCGCAGGTCACGCCCTGGCAGTAACCGCACCCCCTGTGTGGCACAGGTTGGAGGACGCGTGTGTGTTCTGAGCGCGACAGACACTGTCGAGCCGGCGGAGTGACGCCGGACGCCGCTGTGGTGGTACCGTCGGCACAGCGGCGGGCCCTCGGCTGACCAGTTCTGGACCGGGCTCCTGTTGACCGGAGGATGCTTTCCCGCGGCCTGAGCTCTAGCGGGGTGTCGGGGGTGGCGCCCCAGGCGGTGAACGGCTCAGCGTCCCGGGTACGGCATCACACCAGGAACCGTTGCCTCGACGTCGCTCAGGGTCACGTTTAAGTTCGTTGGGAGAGCGGTAAGTACCGGGGTCCAGCCCTGTGGACTGCGTCTGTGTCTGCGCTGGCGTTTCGGGTGTCCGGGCCTCTGTCCGCGGCGGTGGCTGGCTCTCAGTCAAACGTCACTGGGCGCGCGCGCGAATTTACACGGAACGTCATTAGATCAGGCTATGTTCTGTCATTTAGACTTCCCTTATTCGCGCTTTGTTTTCATGCTATAAAAACCTACTAATCTTTATTCAATTGTCGCATAATTTTTTTCCCTTGGCAATGAGGAAAGGTGAGCTTGTGATTATTTTCCGAGCAATACTTTCTGGTGCTATACGGAAAAACTCAGTTGCTGCACTTGTACATTTGGAAATTTACCTTTTTGCGCGAGCCTTGATACTGTGGGGACTTGAGGTTTGTGGGTTTTTTGGTTTTAAAGTTGCCGATTAGAAAAAAGGGCATGGTGGTTGGAATCATTTATTGGGAAGCTAAGCGCTCACCGTTGTGCTGAAATGGTTGTGAGTAACTTTATTCGGTCGAGAGAATGTTTGCTGGACAGTGTGCCAGCACCATTCCTTTGCGCATAGTGAAGCTCAACGTTCTAAAGCGACTTCCAGAGGGAAGTGCGGTCTATACTACCTCCACTGAAGCCGTCTCTCGGTTTCCCCGGTGACAGAGCCCCTGGGCTGTTCCGCCGCTGCCGTGGGGTCTCCCGCTCGCCTGGCCGCCAGCGCCCGTCCCTCCCCCTCCTCCCCCGCTCACCCTCCCCCTGCACCCTCGCAGACGTCACCGACATCAAGTTCGTCATCAACTTCGACTACCCCAACAACTCGGAGGACTACATCCACCGTATCGGTCGGACCGCCCGCTCGGACCGCCACGGCACCGCCTACACCTTCTTCACCCCGGAGAACGCCAACAAGGCGCGCGACTTGATCTCGGTGCTGAGAGAGGCCAACCAGGTGGTCAACCCGAAGCTGGTGGAGCTTCAGAGCTCCAGCCGCGGCTTCGGAGGCAGAAGTGAGTCCCGGATGGCTGGTGTTGATTGTTGACTGCTGATGACGTCACTGGGAGGGGGGTTGGATAGCGGGTGTCGTGTGAATGTTTGCGTGTGTTGTCTGAATCGGGTACTGCGGTGGGTGGCGGCTGTGTCAGACTGTCGTCTGTTTGTTATTGGATGAGGAGAGACTATTTTTTAGCAATGCCCACGGGACTTCGAGAGAGTTGGAGTTGTATGACGTCCGTTTCTCGTCTGGGATGTGTCTGACGTCTGGGATTCTCGAACTCGTCAGGAGGTTAGTGTCCATCGGTGGACAGAAATTTTATTTGAATACAGCTGAAATCACAGGTTGGGGCAAGGGCTGCGAGTAAGTATAAGATAAACTTACTTGTCTGATTTTAATTCTAGGCCTTCTTGGTACAGTTTTCCGTTTCAATAAGAAAGGAAACGTGAATCCTTTTCTCACTGGGGCCGATTCTATCTATGTTCTCTCTGGCTCGGGAAAACGAAATAAAAGAAAAAAAACTGTAATTGTGCACAAGCTCAAGATATGTACCCGCGTTCACTCACCAGGTCGGGCAGTAGTTGAACGGCACTGGTGTGTAAAATATCTCGTTCCGCATCGGTTGACTCTAACTTCCATGTTCTCGATAATTACCCTGAGAGCTAAGGGAGGGGGTGGGCCTGCGGAAGATGGGCGAGGTGGCGGCTGCCGGCTAAGCTCCGTGGAGCCCTCCCCCGTAGACGCCAGGCGCCCTGACAGTGCGACAACTGAATGGTACAGGCGCCCTAACACTGGCCGTAGAAGGCGACCTCGGACCGGGTGCCCTGTTTTCTGGCGTTTTCCTGTGTTTGCTGACCGTCCGCTGACTGTCGCAGACTCCCATTCGACTTTTCGGCCGCCCCTATTCCAGACAGCGCTTCCCCCGCAATTTGCTTCACTGATTTCCGGTGTCTTGAGGCACTCAACCTTTAAAAAAGACAACAAATCACAATGGGAGTGCGCCGTTCGGAATGCGCAAAATTTTTTACCGAAAAGCACCCCTAGGCCCTCTCCCCTTACCTATACCCCAGACCCGCCGCTGCCTCGTCGGAACTCGTCGGAAGGGCAGATCACGCTCAGCAGCCGTAACGCACGTATGACAAGCATATGAAACCAGTTGGAAACGGACGCGACACTGATATTTGGGTCTGATTCCAACTGGATCTGGATTGGATTGAATTGGATTGGATTGGATTGGATTGGTTTGGAAACTAACTGGACTGGAACTGGATCTGGACTGATTGAATAGGATTGGATTGGTTTGGAAACTAACTGGACTGGAACTGGATCTGGACTGGATTGAATTGGATTGTGATTGGAAACAAACTGGACTGAAACTGGATCCCGCCTTCTCCTGAGCAGGGCCCTGGGGCCACTATAGTGGCACGTAACTGACCTAATGTGACATTGATTGACCTCTAGAACCTCCCTATGTGATCCAGGAGAAAACCGTTTACTTTAGTTTACTTCAGGGAAAAACCGGTGTTCTGGATGTGACTAGCAGGCTTATTTATCCCGCCTGTTGACTTGTGAGTGTGTATAGTTCAGATATATACAACTGGTCTTATGCCGGTGGGATGGCATGACTGGCCTTTGATACTGATCATAAATCACAATGTGCTTGTTTGGCGTAAGTCGCAAAACGCACTCGTTCTAAAGAAATTCCGCATGTAAGCATCAAGCCCACAGCATCGAACCGGAATCTATGATATGCATCTTTCACACGCAAGAGAAAGCATGTTTCGTAAACAAACTCGTTGGTCAAATTGGGTAGCAACATCTGCGCTCAAGCATATGTCAAATAGTGAGGCATCAGAGGTCAATCAAGGTCATGCCAGGTCGGCTATAATCCCTATGGTGATCTGAAACGCTCCCTTCTGCATGAGTGGCATATCGGGTTCATTAGTCTGTTGTTTCGGCATTGTTCTGAGGCGTCTTTTGCTTCATTGGCGTTGAAATTAGTGCTGAGGTGGCTGGACGTGGTTTAATTTCTCACGAGGGTGGGAATTTTTTCCTTTTCTGTCTGTTTTGTATTTTGAATAGTGTTTGTTGCCACCTAGACGCGCCTCCAGGTGAAATAATTTCAAGTGTATCTGTGAAATACGTCGTCTGTGATATTTCCCATGGAAACGAGAGCCTAGATATGAAAAATAGTTTCAGTAATTTTAGCGGCTGAAACGAAGTCAGGTGTGAACGTCAATTATTTGAATCAATTTGGATGATTCAAAAGCTTAGCTTCCGTCGTAGGATTGATTTGCCTTTGTGCAAAGCATTCGAGTGTCCGATGAAACCCGTTATTTTTTTGAACCCATGTATTCTTCCTTGTTGGCATTAAGTGATGCGTGCAAAATTAGTCAGGTACATCCTTGCCTCAAAGGGAATGTGGAACCTTCGTAATGGGATTGGGACTGAGATAGTCAGGATGAAAAGCATACCGTAAGGCCTCATGTTTAGAACGTAATTTGTCCTAGAACTCATTGTTTGCGGTACATGGAATTTGAATGAGCGAACCCCCTGGCCCCGTGCCGGCCGCAGCAACCCCCATGGCGCGCCGCGCGGTGTAACGGCTCATACGGAGGAGGAGAGGTAGTCGGTATAAAAGAAAAGGGAAGCTCCTCCTCAAACGGTGGGTTCTCAGATAATTAAAATATGTAAGCAGAGGTTTTTCAGATGTTCTATGCGACTAATAGCTAAGTTCAAAATCCGTGGAGCTGTCCCATTCCATTCAATTCCTTCATCCGCGATGAGGTGTCTGGAGTCTAGGCTCGGCCTGTTCAGTTCTGTTCAGAGTATCGGCGCGTTTGTTAGCTAGCTCCCAGTTCGGGCTGAGTCATTGGCGGTCTTATTCATAGCCACGGAACGGGCAAGTGCCAATACGGACTTAGCCCGGGGTATGCGAAGTGGAGGGCGGGGGGCAAACAGTGGAAAAGCACGCGTTGCTTAATACCAACATTGGTCGAGATAGTGCATTGTGCTGTTGTTTCCACGCATTATTCATGTCGTTTCACAGATGTAATTTATCCATCTATATCTTCCAGGTAAAGGTGTGAATACACATAACAGTTTAAAGGAATGAACTTCACAGTTTTTACTTTTTAATGTTCAGAAATACGCTTTCCTAGTTTGGGTCTCAAACGATAAATGATATAGTTGGCGTGCTATTTTTCCTATGATCGCTTTACAGTAAAACCAAGGTTCCGCCGGTAGTGGGCTGCGTTCGGTAGCAGCTCCGTTACGTTTCTAGTTGTTTTTTTTATAAATTTTGTCCAAGTTCCCATTTCGGCTGTTGGAGTCGGAGTCTCACTAAAGTCATCAATGGACTTGTCACGGAGACCCCGACCCCACCACCCGAACGAGCAACTCCCACAATGAAGGGTTGATTCAGAAGCCAAAGTTTAACGTCCCACAAAGCACAGGGACGGCCGCCCCGCTCAGGTCACCCT
This sequence comes from Lepas anatifera, assembly GCA_034440635.1. Lineage (NCBI taxonomy): Eukaryota > Metazoa > Arthropoda > Thecostraca > Lepadidae > Lepas > Lepas anatifera. Next base: position 141,768 of record JAOTON010000100.1, on the reverse strand, counting down.
CTCATCAGTCAGTTGCCAGCCTACCTACGTCGGGTAAACTATTGAGCGCCGGAGCGTCTCAGGGGAACCGATCCCAAGCCTGGACATGCACTGCCACTGCATGCTCCTGAGTAGCGGGCCGCAGCACAACGCTCTACCAACTGAGCTACCGGGACGGCTGGCAATCTTTGCTTTGGTATGAATGGAAAACGTGACTAATTTTCTACCTGAATTATAATAGGTGTCTGAAATACGAATTGGCTACGATGGACGCCATTATTGGGTTAACATAATTTGCAACCTGAACTATATAAGTGTCTGAAATACGAATTGGCAACGATGGATGCCATTATTGGGTTAAAACTTCACATCCGCACCAGCGATACCGTTTTCTGCGCTCAGCGCCCCGGCCATGGTTGTTCAAAGGAGGCTCGTTCGGGTTGGCACAAATTAAATCAAAGTGCGGACCTTGGCCCGGCACAGTCTGTTGCCAACCGACAGGGCTGGCAACCGTACCAAATCTATTTCTTGTAAGTGCATGACTACTGTAAGGAGTAAACAAGGCGCCGAAGGGGGCTGTCTCTGCTGTGAAGGTGCGGTCTCATGTACGCCTCTAATATACACACGTGGGAGCGACCAGACGCGGCCTTGAATCAGGGGCGGCGCTTGAACATTGTGACAGCCTAGGCACGATCAGGGTAGTAGGGCGCTATTGGCTTAGAGGTAAGGACGTCGCCCAGGCTTTTTACCTGATATTGGGCAGAGGCGGATTAGCAGGTCGGCTGGAGAAGGGGCAAGCTCATGTCGATGAGTAAAAATTATATTTATGTTTAAATGTTTAATATAATACATTTTAAAAAATATCAAAAACATATGTCGGTGGATTGTGGAAGCGGTTATGCGGCAGTATACGAAGGTACAACGCAAAATTCAAGAAGGATAGGTAGGTACTAGGTAGGTAAGTAAGCCGCGAAGGACAAGGTACTCACGAGAACTTCCCATTTCAAGGGCAGCTTTGGCACTTCATTTTTATAACGTCCAATGTCTCGCTGTACGATCGATTTGTGAACGGATTTTTAAATTTCATCCACCAGATTTTGTGCCATGACTCAAGTTCTTCATAAGGGTTGCCCACATTAGATATCTTGTCAATAATTGCCAAACAACTGTCCCGCACTAGAGAAGGCTAGAAATCCGCGAATACAAGAATGTCAATAAACGAATCTGCCGTAATCAAGGTGCTAAAACGCGGCATCGCACGTGCTAGCTGCTAATGCAAGCCTGGGTTGCTGACTTGACGAGCCAGTACTCACGTCGGAATGAATGAGATATTATAGATGTCAATCAAAAAGCACACGTTAGGTTTGCCACGAGGTTAGGCAGATTCAGCGAAATTGCCAAGTGCCTAATCTCGCATTTTTGACGGTAAGAGCTGCGAACGTGGATTGTCAGAGATGCAAATCATCACCATCGACTTTTTAACCCAATGATCCGAAAAAAGAATATTCTCTGTAACTCGAGCTTCGAGTCAAATTATATTTATTCCACATAAAATACATACCTACTTCGACATTTAAAAGTGGCTAGGCAGTGCCTAATGTGCCTCTATGGCAGCGCCGCCACTGCCTTGAAGTACCTCCGAGTGTACCAGATGTGTCTCGTGGTTGGTATATACTGCTTTAAATAGCAGGCAATCAGTTGGACAGCTATAAATCGCTAGCTGCTGTTGCTCGCTCGGTAATATTGGGTTTTCACGAGGATAGTTAAAATTGGAAATGAAGCTGCGAGATCGAGAATTCCATCCATGTACAGGATCTAAGAGTATTTCCGGCCTTCTGAAGCCTTCCGAACACAGGAAATTGTCGTTGGTTTTAGAGGGAACATGGTTTCAAGACATCATCAATTGTCTGGATGAAGTATTCGACCTGCTGAGACTGCCGTGAGGTACATTGGATAGAAGGACGCGATACCGTGTCTTACCATCTACACCTGGCGATTGGAACTTGGACGTTTGACGCCGTCGAACCTAAGCTCTGGCCTCCCAACTGGGGTTTGGATATCGATTCCTTTTGTGTCGGGCGAAGTGTAAGGAGAAAAACCTGCCGATCTAGCTGCAGACTCTTAGACTGGGGCTAAAACCAAATGAAGGCTACGCTTCAAATGAAATATGATTTTAGTGGGTGGGATCGAGACAAATTATTGTAAGCAAAAAAGCGAAACAAGTTTGGTGGTTTCGTTCAAAACAGAAGGCTGCATTTTTCCATGGACACTAGTTTTGTGCACGAGTACCCTCCGTACCGCTCACGTATGTGAACCTCCCTCAATGATCAATGGCGAAATATGCGGCGAGTAACCGATTTTCTGTCAATCAATGAAACTAGAGAGCGATAGGTTGTATAGCGTTTCTTGTAGCGAGAGGTTGTTTGCGCAACCTTCCCACGTGTTCATCGCGTCTCCATTGAAGTGCTCGAAGCTTGTCTGCAAATACAGCGAGTCAGTGGGAATCGACCGTGCACATGTGACTTACATCATTACCGGTTTGACCTTGTGTGCCATTAGTCCGGAATTCGTTATTTTTAACTCTGTCAGTTCAGAGGCCGCCCAGACACATTGTCGGCGGAACTTTGTTGACATCACCGGGAGAGATGTAGACACAAGACTCGATTAACTCGATTTTGGCCGTGAAAGAAGCCATGTTTTTGTGGTAAAACATGGAAACCAGGCGTTTGTTGATATGCAAAGCTGGTCTTCGCTTGTTTATATCTATTTTTTTAGCTCTGCATCTACAACAATGTCAGTAAACAGTACTTGTACCTCGCCTTGGAATTTGCCGAGATGAAAGATGCTTGTGTTGCTTATCACTGACTAATTAGGTTCTTGCAGTAAAAATCGTGCTGGATAGTTTTTTAATTGTAAATGGTACCTGCTACACGCAAAACTAAGCCGAGTGATTTCGGCCTTACGGAATTGTCCGCACCTTTTTTATGTACTCCGTTTCCAGTTGTCTGTGGATCTGTTTACACCGCAGCGCTGTATTTAGCGCCGCCACCATTGACCTTTCCGGGCGAGGGGGAGTGAGGCCTGTCGGAGGGGGAAGAGTCGGACTCGAAACCCTAACCATTTCGTCATCCCAGAAAACACTCGAGAAAACCCATTCAATGATTTGTCAGCAATCTGGCGGTTGTATAAGAGAAAGATAACACCGACCTTGTGGTAATGCTGGATAAGCGCGGGCCGCGTGGTCGGCCAGCTGGTAGGGTGTGCGCCACGTGTCGCCGCCCTCACGTCCGCGGTCGCTCTGTCACCCCTCCCCACGTCGGCGACAGAACCGGCGCGCCGGGACAGATGCCTCTGGTCTCACGGTCTTTTTGACAGCGTCTGGGGGCAGACGCACGCCAGACTTAACTGGCCTGGCCGCGTAGTAGAAGTCTCTATAAGCTACGCGAAATGAGAAATAGTTGAATTGGAAGTTGTTTTAAATAGTTGGATTGGAAGTTGTTTTCTCTCAAATAAATTTGTCGTGTTCCAAATGTATACAATTGTTACTTATTTGTATTTCCGCGTTTCATGTGATATGTAGAATGTTGTCACTGATCGTTGTATGTATGTGGGATACTGCTGTGTCTGTGGTCGTTGAGGATACTGCTGTGTCTGTGGTCGTACGTGGGATGCTGTTGTGTCTGTGGTCGGTGTTGTATGTGGGATACTGCTGTGTCTGTAGTCGGTGTTGTATGTGGGATACTGCTGTGTCTGTGGTCGTTGTTGTATGTGGGATACTGCTGTGTCTGTGGTCGGTGTTGTATGTGGGATACTGCTGTGTCCCATAGAAGAAGATAAAAATTAGAAGTAAGTCATCATTTTTGGCCTACTATCCTCGTTTCGTCGCTAATCTTTCTCCTTGATTTTTCTTGCGTTTCACGTGTTTTTAAGAGCTCCTTCAAGAAAGAAAGCTTCTGCGGCGGGAATATTAAAATATTTCAGGATGGCTAATTTTAGAGAACAATAAAAAACAAGTTTTGTGAAAGAGAACATCAGCACCGGAGATTACAGAAAATAAAAAATATGCAACAATTGAACATCAGTGAAGCAAGATCAACGATGTCACAGACAAGATGGAGCACAAACAACGAAATTTATCAGGTCTAAGACGAAATGAAAACGAAGCCGAAGCATCGAACATTTTCATCCTCATATTATTTTAGTTTAAATGTTCGAAGTGTGTGTGCGATTGTGTGTGTTTTTTTTACCGGTACCTAATCCTTATCCTTATCCTTACTCTACCTGGAGGCTGTGAGCGCATGCGCCTGTGGCTGCAGCGACCCCTCCAGGTAGAATCCCATCCTCTTGATCCTCACCTTTCCTCATCCTTACCATCTCCTTCCATAGTTTATAATCACTTCATACTCATTGCGACGATACTTTAAAAGCCACCTCATTTGTGTGGAAGTGTGAGAAATACATGATGGAAGGAACTGTGTCTGTGGGACGCGGTGTATATGGGAGACCTCCCTACCCTAACCAGTGTACGGTGCGCCCTCCAGGTCGCTACGGTCGCGGATACGGAGGCGGTCGCAGCCGCTACTGAGGAATGCCTCCGGATAGCCGAACCGAAACGGTGCACAGCACTAACAACGAAGACTACAACTCGCCAGAGTGTGTCCAGGAGTGTAAAAATTCCTGGCGGAGCCCCGCAGGGCTTCAGCGAGAATCTAAAGACCGTCTGAATCGCTTTTAATGAAACTTAACATGCGTAGGTTTCGGCCAAAGAAAGTGTACAAACAGTCCTCTCTTCTAAACATCTGGCATAGTTCAATCTGTGGTGAATCGCTTTGGTTTGCACGTGAGCTTTGGCGTTGTCTACCCGGCGTTGTTAGGTCGTCATCGATTTAGTTTCGCCTAGGGACTGAGCTTCTGATGTTGGAGACGAGGCCGGTCGAAGGGTCCTGTGGTACTGAAAAATTAAAGTGGAAGGGGAGCCGGCTGTGTGGTATGTGCCGCTGAGTCGTGAAGTTTAAAACCGCCCACAAAATGGTAGGGATCAGATCAGGTCATGCCGGGAATGCGGAGGCAAAAGAGCAGTTAAAAGCGGGGGGTAGTTCCCTTTCTATGTGGAAAATTACTCCTTTTTAAGAGGTACACTGTGTGCGGGGTAAGTTATTTCATCGCACTTGTTCTCTGCGATGTATTATATCGCTGCGGTGTATTATAAGTTGAGAGAGAAGCGAAACAGGAGCGAAAACGTGAATATGTGAGCAGTCTGGGCAGTAGTGACTGGGGAAGAGTTTGTACATCGCGATGGAAAGGTCACGAAGTCCTTTCTAAGTGTCAAGACAGCGGAAACTACTTCATCCTGGATGTTACACTTCGTATTTTTGGCCAGCACTGTTTTCTGCGGAATTGCACCCCGATGAGTAAACGTAACTGCCTTGTGCAGGATATTTGATAAATGGTGGAGGCAGGTAGACTTAGATTCCCGTGTTCGCACGCGCTGTGTTCAAATTGAGTTGGTTTGAGAAGTGAGGCTTGAATGGCGCACAAGTGCGTCAAAAACACCCGAGTGTACAAATGAGGCGTCAAAGTGAGGCGTTTTGGTCAGTGACTACTGACGAGGCATAAGCTGCCTTCGCGGTGTGCGTCTGCCAGAGGTGCCCCGTCTCACAGCGCTACGTGTGTATATAGGCTGCGGGTGCAGTCACTAGGTTTAGACGTGCTGCTGGCTGTGCGGCCCAAGTTGTGGCCCAGTCGGCAGCTGATGTAGATGCATTTCGGACTGAACGCGTCGCTGTAATCCGTTTCCTGGGCCGCGCCGACTGCTGGAGAGCTGAGAGTTCCCTTTCGTTTGCTCACACTGCCTCGTGTTGGGAGTGGAGTGCGGACGGTCGGCTGTTGTGACAAACTCACCGACGGCGATGGTCAAGCAGTTTCCATGAAGTAAGGGTTCCCGTCTTGCTGCATTGTTCGGATTCCTCCCCGTTCCGAAAAGAGGGCACCTTCGAGGTGTCAGTGCAAAATATGAGTCACCGGAGTTGTCAATTCCAGACGCGGAATGGGACGCCGCGGTCGTCCGCAGACGGTTGCCATGGTTACCGCCCGGGCGTGCGACTGCGAGGGCGGGGTCACCAACCCTTCGACTTGTCCTTGTGCGTCATTGCTGGTTCACTTAAAGCTTGAGAAGTTCACCGATCGCCTTCCTGGTGCGTATGTCTGTTCGCGTTGGTCTTGAGCTAATCCTCTGTGTGTTCCCTGTAGGCAAAACACATTTTTCCTACACTTTTGTCCGTTGCTATGAGTTCTCGTTTTTACCGACCTTCTACCTGCTTTTATCTCGCCGAACATGCCTTCAGCCAATGTACAATGGGAGCGACCGACACGATGAGTATTTGTGCTACGCTTTAGTAATAAGGTCGTGTGTGTATATGCGTGAAGTGATGCGCCGTGGTTCTTAAATAAAATGCGAGCCTCCAGCTTTTTGTTTGTTTGTGTTTGATAGAAGTTATCCTCCTTTTCAGGGTAATACGTTTGAAAATCGTGGGTGGGAGGACTGAACGGCTAAGCAGCCAACGCTCGCGTTATTGGAATTGTATAATTGTTTTGTTCTGGGCTGTTGTGCTCTCCCTCAGGGGACCGATCTTCACTTGCCCGATTCGTCCGGCAAGTAAAGATTGGAGCAACGGGGTGTGACGTGCCCGGGGCCCCAGTCAGCCTTGGAGGGCACGTCGTCGCATCACCGCGGATACATCATTTCTAGCCCTCCGACGGCCGCCGCCTCTTCCGACCTCGGTCGGTTAGAGTCGGCGTCGTGTCGTCGGCGGCTCTGGTGATGAGGTTCGCGGTGATGCGGTTGACTGCTTTGCGGGCTCTTTGTTACCTGGTCAGTAACCATGCTGGATCTGGTCAGCTCTGTCCTGCACCTCCCAGTATGCAGCTCCTGTTTGTTTTTGTTCTCTTATTTTGTTGATTATTTTTAGTTCCTTTCCTCTTTTTATGTTGTAGTTGGTGGTCCCACAGTTATTTGCCTTCTTCGGCATTTTATGGGTGTAAGGCGCCCACTCGAGGCCTATCTCGAGCCCCGGCGACGAGGTTGACGGGATCCTGGGGGTTGAGGTCCCCCTCGGGCGGGTCAATCCCGAGGTCTCCAACACGCCCCCTTTGGCCCAGATATCTCGATCTAACCGGGGTAAGCCGTCCCTAGGCTGCCGCGGGCGGCCTAGCGACGCGGCGAGTGTCTACTGGCACTGTCGCTCGGTCCAGCTGGGCAGCGGGATTATGTTTCGGGCGTGCGGCGCGGCGCCCTTCGCGGCTGGGGCTGTGGTAGTTCTTCGCGGGCGCGACGTGAGCTGGGGTTTTGTAAACCGTCGATTTGCGAGACTTCGGCCTGTTGCGCGCGCCTGGTGGGCCGCAGTCTCCGCTGCGTGATGGGCGCCGCGCTGTGCTTCGTCCCGACTCATGGCCCTGCCGGCCCTCTGGACTGATGGCGTCAAGGGAGTGGGTGCGTTCTGATCTGAGGGGGCTGCGTGAGCATCTCTCGCCTCTCTGTGGCAGATGCACCTGCCCCCCGTAGGCACTGTACCAGCCCTGGGGCCCAGCTATTGGGAGCTGGCAACCCGGGGGCCCAAGGTGAATTTATCTTTCATGGCTTTATCTCAGGCTCCCACTTCAACTGCACAGACCCCAGGGATTTTGACCTCTACTTCGAACCGGACCACCTCAAGCACGCTTTCTGATACCGCCGCTGTGATGAACCTTTTCGGATAATAGGACCGTCTCGCGAAACAGACCCGACCAGGCTATCCGCCTTCCCCGATTCAGCACGGATGATGCTAGTAGCTATATAAAATGGCCACAAAATGAACCCCTTCCAAACTGCCCAGGCTCTGTTTGGAACAGTTTCTAATGCGCTTCGAATCTCGGAAACCGAAACCGAAGTGACCATGTCCGCGGGAAACAGAGACAGCCGATCTTCTCGCCGCTGAGTCACTAACATACAAAAGTAAAGAATCGCACCACTCGATCCCAGTCACTGCTAAGCTACATCTGACAAAAATACGGGAAGGGTTGTCATCTCAACGGAGCTTTTGGGAGGGTTTGCCAGACGACGAAATACTCGAGGGTATGAATGAGCCGGGAGTTGTGAGTGTGAGGAGGATGAATAGGAGAGAGAGAGAAGGGGAAGTTGGTAGGTACCAACACCATCGTACTTGCGTTCCTAGACAAGAAGCTGCCGGAGAGGGTTCGCGTGGGATGGAGATATGTAGCTGTCCGTAGATACGTGCCTGACCCCACGCGTTGCTTTCGCTTCCAGCGATATGGCCATTAACCAAATCCTGCAAAGGGAAAGAAGGGTGTGGGAAATGGTCAGTCCTCGGGCATGGATTGAGAAGTAATGAGGCTAGTGAGCCCAAATGTACTGGTTACGAAGGAGACTATGAGGCTTGGTGCCAGACCTGCCCTACCTTTCTCTCAGAGCGGCAGAAGGTGAAGTTTCGTGCTGAACAACAGGATGCCGGAAAGCAAGACTCCCAAAAAGTCCAACCTGGTTTCAACTCATCCCGAGGCACAGGTTTTGAAAACGCCTCAAATGGCTGCAACCGCTATGGTTCGTCCTCCTAGTTCGTATAGGGACGCACTAACTGGAGACAAAGGCCAGCTCAAACAAAAGATAAGTCTTGGCACGAGCATGGGCGATGTCTCACACCTGTCACTGCGGGACTTCTTCGTACTTGTCGGTAGGCTGTCTTCGCACGCGGGTGGGGGTGGCACTGGATGTCCAAGTCCTCCAGAAACCCTGGAAGAGGGTACTCAAACCGAAACTGATGCAGGGATTTCGGACGCTACCTCTAACAAAGCACTGCCTTCCACTCTGACCACAACATCAACAGATCAGTGCATTCAGACATGTCTGGATGACAGCCACAGTCTAGTCACCACTGAACTCTCCAAGGACACTTCCGAGAATGATAGTGGGGAAAGCAATGTACCAACCGCCACCACTGAGCTTATCACAGATCCTACCGCGGTTGAGAGAGGGGAAAAGTCCACCTTTACCAGCTAAGGAAATTAATACACAATCTGGGATCGCTTCCAAGTCCGCTTCACTTCAGAAATCGCGGGCCAAACCGCAGAAACATGGTCCTGAACGTTCAGCCTCAGCGCCACCTAAAGGACGCAGTTTGCGAAAAGAGCAGAGCGCGGCACTTCTTCCAACTCCTGCGAACGGTGACGCCATGCTTATGCCGCCACCGTCCCCGCTTTCACCACCGCCCACACAGACGCCTTCCGACACAGCAGACGCCTGTTCCGTGATCACAGAGTCGCGTGACGGAAAACGGAGGCTCTGCTCCCCGACTTCTGACTCCGAAAAGACGTACCCTCATCACGGTGCCAGGAAGCACCAGAAACCAGAGTTTCTTTTCCGAGAATCAAAAGGGGAAGAAAATATGGGTGTCAAGAGTGCAAAAAGAGTTCCCTATTAAAATCAAGAAAGCTGGCTCATTGGAAAGTTTTGGAGAGGTCCAAAATGTTTGGCACGATGTGCCCCGCCCTTCTGCCGTTAGTGATAAAGGGATTCCGGACCTGGAGCCCGTGAGGCCTACATGGTCGGGAACACGGATATCCTGAAAAACTCGGATATCCTGAGCGAACGGAGAGACCACTACAACAATGGGATGCAAGCACAGCTTGGTGCGTGTTAGAAATGTTTGACGGGAGGGGCTGGGAAACCTAGAAACTGTTCGGTACTGACAGATTTCTAGTCACCCCTTAAACAGCATTGCATATTATGCTTGTCATGCAAGTGGCCTATACACCCATGATCGATATTACCCTGGCATGATCTAGATTATGCATATTATTAAGAACTGAAAAATCATGGTAATGGTGGGTGTGTAGTTTCTGAAAGCGCCCTAAAACACCAATACTTACACGGGCTGTTGTGCTCAGTTTAAGGCGCCCTCAATTAACCTTTGTTGTCGGCGAGCCCTAAACCGCCAATTATGATTATGATGTGCTCAGTTTAGCGAGATCTTCCCACGTCACCCAATTAGTTAAGAGTGCCGCTTTTCTAAACACGCGCCGATAAGGGGACGGTATTACCACTGCCGGTATTGGGAAGGGAGGGTGCAGGTGGTGGAAAGTGGCGTTATATACCCTGTTTTGATATCTACCCAAGAATGTAGGTTCCAGGATTTTTGTAGTTTCTTGTTATGTTTTCTAGCGTGATAAATCTGCCGTATGAATTTCACACTCTCGAGCTCCATTCCGTGTGCCTCCCACCAACAAAATCCATGTGTGAAAGGGGAGGACCGGGACAGATCAGTGTCATCTGTATACCAGTGTCCCAAAAGTGGTTTTCTACTTGGGTGCTGAGTGTATAATTCATATTGGAAAATAACATCAGCGAAAGTTACAACATTGTGAGAGCCACTTAAAACAAGACACCTATTAAACCTTTATTTATGGCTTAGAAATGTATTTTTCATCAACCTTTCCCTATCACAAAACTCTTGAATAGTTCATTTTCACCACGATCATTTAGTTATGCTAAGAAAGCTCCACTTGAAGATTGAGCGGAAAATTTAGTAAAATTATCACAGCAGTGAAAGGAAAATTCAGCTTGCCCACGTGTCGCTCTCCACCCAGCACCCTGGGATTTGGAATACTGATCTGTAGGGGAGATTAGGTGTATTGCGCCCGCTTAACACGCGCACAGGAGGGGGGGCCTCGGAGGCCTCCCCCACCTGTTTTTCCGAGATGGCCGGAGAACCGCTTATAGCCGAAAAACGAAACGTGGCCACATTTAACAGAATTTAATAGTGCGTCGATTGGTGAAGACTTTTTGAAAATCGGCCGAAAATTTTTTGACTTATAGGCTTTCAAAGTCAGACCTGCATTTTGAGATCGCCGTAAACGCGCGGTCGGACCAGTTAGCTTGCATTGAAGACCGAGTGGTGACGTCATAACGTCATATAAGCGGGACTATATGTCAAGGTCACTTCACTTGAAAGTCAAGGTCAAGGTCAAAGGTCACAGGTCAAGGTCATATCTGCACTTTGAAGGTCACTGACCACTGTGCGTCTGGCCAAATGACGTTACCCCGTCTGACATATATTATGCTATGACGTCATCGGTAGGGTGCCCCAATACAAAGGTCAAGGTCAAAGGTCAAGGTCAAAGGTCATTGGTAAAGGTCAAATCTCATTTCCCGCCAAAAAATAGTTACAGTGTTAGTCAAAGTGTAAATAATAAGTAGTATACCATATGGTGACCTTAAAGGTCAATGGCCTTGAATGACCTTGACCCAAAAGTTGTGGGGAAGCCTCTTTGAGACCTCTTCTCTATGATCCTTGTCTGCCTTTAGCTTATTCCCGCCATTTTCCTGCATAATCACAGCATTTACCAATCGATCCCAGCATGGCCAATATTTGACCTTCACGACCTCGTTTGACCCGGAAGATATTGCCCTATGTCAATGAAAATTGGTCATCATTTAGGTCACCATAGCCCCCACCCACCTACCAAGTGGCGTTTTTCTAAACCTCTTAGTTTCCGAGATCTTAGGGGGGCCTACCAGGCCCCCTCCAGTGCGCGTTAGTGCCAGACCCCCTCCAGTGCGGGTGTTAAGGAAGACCGCTTGTGGTAGGTGTAAAGTATAGTTTCCGGGTGATGGGAAGACCTCTATCACGAATTTTGATCAATTATGCAATATTTTAACGCATTCCTAGGCATGAACTTTGCTGATTCATAGAATAATCACGGATTTGGTAAAACATTGCAAAGGGCGCATTTTACTCAGGACTACTGTTAATTGCGCCAGGGAGAGGGCGCATTTATTTTCAATTGCACCCTATGAATAAACATTACATAGGTATGAGGCAAGGAAATTGGTTAAGAAGTCGCAAAAGGAAGTTAGGAAATCGATCAAGACTTATGACTGTGTGATTAACCGGCATCAAGTGTCTGCATGATAATACACGCACAAGAAAGTGGCATTCTGTAATTTTTCGGGCTTACTGAACTACCAACTGCCAGTATTATATGGTGCGCATTTAACCGTGGCACATTTGAAATTTCAGAACAAAGATAAACATGGCTACCTATTGGGACAGTTTCTTCACAAGAATGGCTAGTAGAAGGCTGAAAATACACGCAAATGTGCCTAGTGTAGAATGTAAGTCCTTACACCGCCCCAAAACTAATTGAGTTCTTATTTGACTATATTTTAGAATCTTAAATATCGTAAGAAACCTAGTCATATATGATTATGTCAGCCCAAGCTCAGCTGGAACCCACCAGCAATGGCTGCGTGCCGGAAAGAGGAAATTGCTTGTGATGGAAACGAGATGGTAATGCGTAAAATTGAATACCAGTTTTAGATTCCTGTGGAGGGTGGAGGGCGCAATTAGTCGCATGGGCGCAATATACCCAACTTCCCCTACACGCGGCGGAGGCCAAGGACACACTGCGTCAACAAGGCTGAAATACGCATGAATTGTCCTGATATTCAACTGTGATTTGACCCTTATTGACGCTGAGAATGGTGGCCGAAGCAAAAAAAAGCTGGGTATAACGTGTGAGATCGAAACCGTCCCTCTGATTCTTTTGATCTCAGGAGGAAACTTTAGGACTACAGTGCACTCAGGAGATAGCCTCGTCTTCAGTCCGGTTGACGAATGAGCCCAGAGCTAACTTATATAAGTCGCCCCACTCTCATCTCCTGTTTCTTTCTGTTAACACTGTCTTTGGGGCATCACAAATGTCGCCATGAACAAAAACTGGAAGTTCACATGCACATGCATCTATCCCCTTCCACCAAGTTCTCATGTTGACTTCGTGCGAACAAGACGTATCTAGAGTGGTTGTGTGCTTAGACAGTTCATCTGCCTTGCTTTCATGGTCACCGTGGTCGAAAACCGGTTCTACGCCGATAGGGTGGGGGGAAGGACGGTCGCTTATGTAAGGCTTACCTCAAGGGATTGCTTATTACTTATTGCTTAACCCTTGCCCCGGTGGCGGGTACGAGCCACCTTCGCCCTAGTGGGGGGCTAAAAAGACCCCCACTATCTCAAAAACTAAGAGAGCTAGAAAAAGTGCAAAACGGCAATCGAAAGCTCTTGAAAAATTATTTCGAAACTACTTCGGTCATTTTTCTTGTCAGGTCAATATCAAGGTCACCAGAGGTCAAAATAGGTCAAAATCGCTAATATGAGGTGTACTAAGAAATCCTCATATATCTCAGAAACTATGATAGCTAGAAACATTTTTTAACACCATTCGAAAGCTCTTGAGATGCTCTTTCATTGCAGTGGCATTCAATTTCGTGTCAGGTCAAAGCCTAGGGAGCCACAGGTCACTGAATATTGGGCATATTCTTGGGAATGTCCATAGCCACCCATGCATAAGGGCGTTTACTTTTTCGCTAATAGCTTCCAAACCAAACAAGATGCAGCCATAGTTAATGCACCATTGCAATCCTCTCTTCAATACGAATCGAATGATGTATGATATTGCTATGCCAGGTCAAATTTAAGAATTTGACCTGACCCAGGTCAACGGTCTGACCCAACTTGACCTGGTATAGTCATGATGTATATCATTTGACTTGCAGTGACTATAAAAACACTTTGGTGGCAAAATAAAAGTTCTATCTTATTTTATTTAAAATTTATAGAGTAAAACGCCAAAAAATGTTTTTTGACCTAAGGTGACCTTTTAAAGGTTACAAGTCAAAATTTTGGCATTATCTTCAGAAATTGACTAAGAACAGGCTGTAACCGATGTTTGAAGTTGATTCCATCCGTACTTACTGATAAAACCTCATTTCGTGATTTTCCCCATGTATTGACAATGGGAAGGTCATGCTCTGCACATGACCTTAGGTCACCAATATCAAAAATCCCGAAACAAATGTTGTAGCTCCTGGTAAGCCCCATATGTGATATGAGTTTGAACTTGATCGATTAACCCTTCTTTTAGTTATGCGATCCTAAGCATTTTTAGGTGGGGTCACTTCACCTGGCTTGGTGACCTGACTTGATATGACCTTGAGCTAAAATTTTCAGGAAAGATGTAAAAATGATGGAGGAACAGCTAGACCAAGTTTGGTGGCGCTGCGCGCCGCCGTTTTTTGGTCGCTTCGGAAAAACCCGAGGGGGGTCTAAAAAGAACCCCACCCGGGCGAAGGTTATTACAAGCAATTAACCATACACAAACAGAGGAGCCTAACGATAACCCTTTGAGTCAGGAACGAGGTAGGCACATCTCGTTTTTGCAAAGAGCCAAAAAAATTTTGAGAACTGCACAAATCCGGAGCTCTTACAGTTTTTTATTGAGACTCTCAGCCCTTAATATTATCGTCTCGCGTATGCATTTTGTATACGCTCCACACTTCGAACTTACAGTAGAGCCAATGAGAGGGCAGCGGAAACACTCCACAGTGATGACACTCTATCCTACTTCGAAATAATTGATTTACTAAGTCCTTATATCATAGCCAACGTCCGTCCAAATCAACTTTGAACGAATAATCAGAAACATTTAAGACCGGGCCATGATCTCCGAGACCGGGAGAATGCATCTGCAAAGAAAATAAAGAACCACCATAGTTAGCCTGCTTACCGGCCAATGTTGCTGGGCCAAGATCAAAAGTCTAAGAAGGAGCTCACAAATGGTGTTAACATAGACACGAGGTGCGGTATCAGGGCATAACACGATGCTGTGTTCAAGAATGAAACGTTGTTAGCGTAGCCTTGCAGCTTTTCGGCGTACGAGCTGTTGAGTTTGAACGGCGTCGCCAACTATCACCTTGTTGGAACGGTATATTGGGGATCAAGAAACATTTTTTTCAGTACTCCCGCCCGGGGTTTTAACCCGGTTCAGTAGCGTGGATGCCAGGGACCTAGCTCGGCACGGAATTTTTACTAGGAGGAGGGGGAGGGGTGGACCCCATACTGGCGATGAACGGGAGAGTAGGGGAGGAAAATACTGAAATACTTGAAATTTTAACTGAATATGAAACATTAATGGCGATGCGCTCACCAACCAATTTATGTAGATTAGATCGTTTGCCTCGGCAGAAAATAAAAAGTAGCCCTAAAAAGTACCGCAACAAGGCAAGGCGATTAGTGAGCCGTTACCGCACTCTCTGCAACGTCACGAAATTACAATTCGACACAACCATAGCGATGTGAACATTCTATATTTGAACAGCTCAAGCGAAAGCTTTCAACTGAACCCCAAACCACCATCCAATTCGCATTTGTTCACGACCGTCAGAGGTTTGATCTGGCACCCCCTGTGCCGCTGTATCGCTGTGTCCGGGTGCCTGGCGGCTGAGGGCGGCGCGGTGCGTCTGTATATAAAGAGGCCGGAAGCACGCGGCCGGCTGATTCTCCAGCACCGGCGTCTCTCCGTCACACACACAGCCTGCGAGCGTCAGTCGAGCTGAGGTGAGCGGTGGCCAGAGGCCGGCCGGCCCGGTCCCCCCTGCTGACTCTTCTGGGAGGCACGGGTCCGCCCAATTTGGCTGTTTACTGCAGAGTTCAGGTGCAGGACCTCAACTCTGCAGGAAATCGGACTACTTTTGCAACTATATACATTTTATTTTTTTGTTTTATGTATTATTTAAATACAACTATGTTTCACTAACCTCACTGGTAATGCGTAAGATTCCATACGCTGCGTCAAAATATTGCACAAAGATGCCGAGCCAATAATAGTTACTGCAGTAATTTGTACACACACGTGGTCTGGAACGGGGTTTCCCTGCATCTCTCCCGATTTTTTGTTTTAATAGCTGAAATTTTAGTATTCGAAATTCGTGGAGCAAGAGGTGTTTGAGGTAACAGGGATTATTTTGCAAAAAAACTTAAGGCCCAGAATAAGTGTTGATTGCTGTGCTATTTTTACACAAATTACGTGGCAGACTGAACTGACAAGGTAATATATTTTAGTATCCAAGACTGTATTTTAGTATCCAATACTGTACTTGAGTATCCAACACTGTATTATAGTATTCAAAACTGTATTTAGTATTCAATGCTGCAATTTTTAGTATGCAATGATGTATTTTTTGGAAAGTGTGTTGAAATTCTTTATGAAACCTTTGTCTATCCCGGAACAGCAGAGTGGTAAAGATGTATGGAACTATTTAATCTGGAATAGCGAGACAATTTATTTTATTCATTTATTCAGCAGCATTGCCAACAGATAAATCTAGTTACAGGCGAAGTCCAAGCATTAAAAGCGTATTTATAGTGGAACACATGAGACAGTATATATGTTACGGCCCAAGCTACCATAACGGGCCAAACCCCCAACGGGCGCAAACCCTTCAAAGGCCGCCCACCCGGCCGTAAACGGCCGACTTCAAACGGGCCAAACAAAAGAGGGGCAGATGACAACAACAGTCATGGATGTGGTGGAAAAGCACGGGTGGGGCATGCAACCACAATAATAATTAATAAAAACACCCACAATGATCAAAGTTTGGATAGTTTGTCAAAACCCCATATCACAATAGCGTCAAACCGCAAATATACGATAGATATATATCCCAAACCACCAACAAACAAACCGGCAAAGCACATAGCGACCCTGTTTAGTAAATATTAATTTCAACAGGAAGATGTACTTGATAAGTACTAGTCATTCCAAATCCTTGTAAAATGTCAGTCAAATCAAGATAATTTATAAAAACAAGGCGTTTTCTTGTCACGGCTTGCATAAAGTTCCATATGCAGCCCACATCAGGCAACGGATCAGCAAACAGTGGATTTAACACAGTCATTAATACAAATTTAACCAGCTCCCCGCAGATGCAACACCATTTCGATAAAACTACTCAGAATGTTGGGGTGGCCCAAAGAACAAAAATGTCAACAGGTACGCCACCGTCTCACTTTCGGGTGGACCAACACACAATTGGTAGATCACAATTAGTATAAGAATATCCATCCTCCCCACTGTCCAGTCGCGAGCACTACATGTCGGCCATGTCATCAGTAATGGGAGACAACACTATGTATCGTAGCCGTGTCTTCTCGTCCGCAGTTTGCAGGTTCAGACAGCCCGACAGTCACGGCTAATGTGCGTATACTACTGCGTTAAAGGAAAGGCACCACTTCCCTTAACCAACAAAAACAGTTTAACGAAAGGCAAGTGTAAAGCAGCGGAAAACCCGGCACCAATATACGTTGTCTGAAACCAAAGCTCCAAAAAACAACAACCACCAAATAAACCCCACAACCCCATGACAGGCCACAACACAGCTGTGGGGACACAATGCGACGTCATGGGAGATCAGCCAACAAGCCCTAAGCCAAATAGGTAGTAGTGCAGATCATACACACCACAGGCAGAGACTTATTACTTCTAAGAGACATTTAAAAATAAAAATATCGAGCTATGTACATGTTTTCAGGAAATCAGGACGCTCAGAACTTGGCAGAAGTACCCCAATCACTAAATTCCAAGATTCGACCAGGGTGCCACATTCCCTTTAAACGTCTTGCTACCCAGGATGCCCCAGTGAAAGGTGCAGCCAAATAACACAAAGACTCCCATGTGGATGATTTCCGTCATGTGTTTTGGGATCAACTTTCACCCGCAATGTAATAAATCATAATTTTGAAGCGCGGGTAGGTCCGCCAAGACAGCTTCCAAGCCTTAATGTCCGCAAGTCTTACGATCTCATCAAAGTGACCTCGGCACCGACTGCGTGTCGTTGCTTTCATCTTCGCAGCAACAAAAATAACAAAGAACCCTCTCACAAGTCCGATTATAATCATTATTGGTAACTAATGAAGCAAGAGAGGGCACAAGACGAGGTTAGGACAACACGCACATGGAAAAAGACCGCACACTTTCAGGGCATATTTCCATAGTATCAACAATCGAAAACCAGCGATCAAGGCAGATAATCCAGTGTCACCAGAGGTGGTCTTCCGACAAGCCAGATTCTAGCATCGTTAAAACTGTTTTGGCAAACAAGGAGCACAAGTTATTCCGGAACATATTTACTATAACGAATACGAGGACCAGTCACCTAAATCAAAGCTCACAACAGCAATCTATCAACATCAAGCATTCGCACCATGTAAAGGAACAGTGCAGCACAATACCCATGTCAGATATAATATAACTTAATTAATCGACCAGTTTACAAATCAGAAATAAAAATCAAAAAGAAAAATAATACATAAACTAAAAAACGACTCCAAAACCAGACCCAATCAGCCAACAACTATTCAGCCAAATGCGATCGACAAACCGCAATCCAGATACATCGGTCGTCGATCAGGCCATTTCCCAACACTTACACAGACTCCCAAGGATGAAAAACGCGACCCACCAGCATCATCACAGCCATAGAACAGACCAACTATCATCCGAATCCAAAATCCAATAAATAGTATGAATACAACTAATCGATAAACCGGATCAAATGCCATCCAGTTCGAGCAACTTCCGCACCCAAAAGGGAGGAAGTACCGGGATAATTCCAAAAGGCCCCAGCAGCCAATGATTCAGTAAACAGAGAAGAGACGCACATAAAAGGAAAATAATGGACTGTTCAGCACAATTTCCTTACCTAAAAGAGCAGCCTAGCAAACCCAGATGAGAGGCCGGCATGCCCAATCAATATCCGGCCAGGAATTAAATCAGATGGGGTGGCACAATATTATCAAATCTTAAACCAGACCAAAAAATATTTAAAGGACCCCCCCAAACCAAAATAGACAAACCAATCAGATATAAATTCAATGCTATATTAGGTTCAATCAGGATGACGCAATATTCTTAAACGTAGGTCCACAACCCATAACATTCCAGAATCACAAGTCTCAAGGCACGAGGCGTCCAATCACCCCGCACTCACCATAAAAAAGGCGACAACGCTGGTCTTCCGGCGGCAGGTCGGGTCACTATAGCCAGGGGGGGTGGGCGGGA
The DNA here is from genome assembly GCA_034440635.1 of Lepas anatifera. Lineage (NCBI taxonomy): Eukaryota > Metazoa > Arthropoda > Thecostraca > Lepadidae > Lepas > Lepas anatifera. The sequence continues at coordinate 122,844 of JAOTON010000100.1, read as the reverse complement.
TACAATGCGCTCGGCAGAAGTGGAAAAATAGGCAGATGCATGGACAATTCAAAATGATCAGAACCCACCAAGAACGCGCGCGCATTACCAAATTCGTTTAAACGAGCCCATTAAACGGACCGGCCGGTTCAAACGGCGGCCAGTTTAAACGGGCCGGCCGGTTCAAACGGGCCGACAAAAACCCAAACGGGCCAGACTTTCAAACGGCCACACGCCCCGTTCCCAGCCCATTCAACGGCCATCGGCCCGTTGCATACGGGCCTGGCCCGTTACAAACCGGCCCAAACGGGCCGATTTCCAACGGCCGTAACATATAACTAACAAATAATAGGTAGAAATAAAAATGAAAACAATTCAAAACTAAAATTTTGCAATAGGCCTTAAAAGAGATCGCAGTAAAATCGCGGTAAAATCGCGCACCATAAAAGTAAAATAAGACGTAAAAGGCCCAAAAAGATGAACCAGCACGGCCAAGAAGCCTCACAACGTTGCCACATATCTTATAACATGGTTTTTGTAAGTGGCTAAGTCATTTGCAAGCATATCTGCAATGCACACAAGAGTCAGTTATTTCTACAAGACTTCATGACAGTGGCACTCAATTTTTTATGATAGTCTTACTTCAAGTAGGAAGCAACTTCGAAAGCCTTAACCAAAGACATGCATAAATTGACATTAATTTGATCACATATTTGCCGCCCCTGTAGCTCAGTCGGTAGAGCGTCGGGCTCCGGCCCGCTGCTCAGAAGCATGCAGTGGCAGGGCATGCCCAGGCTTGGGATCGGTTCCCTTGAGACGCTCCGGCGCTCAATAGTTTACCCGACGTACAGGTCAGCTGGCAACTGACTGGTGAGAGGGTGACCTGAGCGGGGCGGCCGTCCCTGTGCTTTGTGGGACGTTAAACTTTGGCTTCTAAATTAACCCTCCATTGAGGGAGTTGCTCGTTCGGGTGGTGGTGTCGAGGTCTCCGAGACAAGTCCCTTGATGACTTTAGTGAGACTCCGACTCCACCAGTCGTACTAGGAACAACTTGAACAAAATTAAAAAAAAAAATATTTGTGAAGGATGGTGTGCAACACTGGAGGAATGAATGCGTTTGATTACCGGAAGTGAAAACCAGCCGATGTAGGAGGGATATTCAAACCCATCATGGAAATAAAGGAAAAAATGTTAACGCATCTGATGAAACCAAGGTTTTTTGTGTGGAAAATTGTGCCTTATGAACTACTTGCTCCCAGCTCGGAAAGCAAGTGGATAGACCGCGGCTGCGATTTTGATTAAATTTCAAGCGAAATGTGTTCTTGTCCTTCTGAATAGCCGCCCCGACAAAATATCAGGGCTTGCAATTTATATCGGCACCTCCCAACACATGCTTTCTTTCACACGCGGATCCAGAGGCAGGGGGCAGGTACCCGCCCCCCCCGATCAACCCTCGGCGCCTCCTGAAACTGTCACGGCTTCCCCCTGAAAGGTCGATGACGCCCCCTGAAATGTCACTTTCCACCCCCCTCCCCTAGGATACGACAATCATCTCCCACTAATAGAATTTTTGCGCCCACCTGATAGGTTTTTCCCAGTCAAAAGTGGCGCTCCCTGGTCCGGATGGCGCCTTCATCCCTCCCGGAGGGTGCCCCCTATCAGTAGTCCTGGATCCGACTATGCTTTCTTTGCATCATAATTGTTCTTGATGATCCCTTTTGAAACATATGTGACATGGGCGAAACCATTCAATAATTTCCAAATGTGACAACGTCCAGAGAGCGGTTATTTTTAAAGCCCTGACAATAAACAAAAAAAATCAATTGTACTTAAACATTTTGATCCCAATGCCGAATAGAATATGTTTATATTCCTCGGATCGATTTCCCCGATGTTTGGAACAAATGAGTGCTGTTGATTGCGGGATTGTGCCACGCGGGGGCATTCAAGGGAAATTCCCAAACTAGGCGTCAGAAATCGCATTACCGGTTAGAGGTTTGCGAACGAAAATAAGATCGCAGTGGTTCAAATTCCCGCTCCATGACACTCTATATTTGCCCACCGCATGCTCGTTTAAAGTACCAGAATTAGTGGATATGCGTATGTGATAGATGTTTCTCTCCTGGCGGCGTTCCATTACTATCTCACAACATCATATTGCTATCTCTGATCCCTAACAGTATCTCCCCCGCAGTTTCGCCAGAATGCGTCTTCTCGTGGTTCTTCTGTGCGCGGCTCTGGCGGCTACTGCTCCGTCCCCCGACAATCTTGCACCTGCTGAAGACCATGCCGAGGCAGCGCACGATGACCAGGTCTGCTTCCAGATAATCCAAGAGGTCCATGACCATGCAGACCACTCTGCGGATGATCACCATGATGATCACGCCCACGACACCCACCACGAAGATCACGCCCACGATGATCACCATGAAGATCACGCCCACGATGATCACCATGAAGATCACGCCCATGCTGATCATCATAAAGATCATTCTCATGCTGATCACCATAAAGACCATCCCCATGATGATCATGACCATGATGCTCACCATGAAGATCATTCGGATGATGATCACCATGATGATCATTCGCATGATGATCACGATCATGACTCCCACGGCTTGAGTCCGGACCCAAACAAGGTCTATGAGATCAACACTATTTGTGTCCCGCGTGAGGTTGCGCACGTCCAGAAGAACCCGCCGCACGGAGAACCGGGACACCGCCACCGCGTGCATCTCATATCTGTGCATGATTACCACCACGGTGAACATGCCGCCCACGCTGCTCATGATGACCATGCGGCTGCACCCTCCAGATGAAGCTACTGCAACAACTCCTGCCTGCATCATCAATTCAGCCAAAGGCTCATGAACTCTGCTCGATGTCCACCAGGGATTTGTGTTTTATTGTGCAGTCATAATAAATCATTCATGTTATATTCGTTTTCCAGGCTTGTCTTGTTGTTCTAGGGTCACACTAGATTTCTAAAAGTAATGAAGAAGGTGAAACTGGTAGTTTAGGAAATTAGGTCGACCCATGCACGCCATCAGATGAGCTTTGCGGCATTTAAAGTATGCCCTTTTCAGCCTTATCAGTGTTACGAAATCAATTTGATTTTTTTAGAGGAGTCGACAAGCAAGGTGTTCATCTTGTCTTTCAGTCTCCGGAATATGTTGTTCTTTTGTGCAATCCCAGTCTTCCGTAACCAGAAGACAAAAACAGATACGATGATTCTGGAATAGCCACGAGTAGTAGCAACGCAGGAATACGTGGAGGTTTCATTGACATTTGTCTGATACTGACCAACGAAAGATCGCAACGGTGCACGCTGAACACTAATAATGTATTTGGAACGGTTGTGCACTCCACCAATACACTCTTATATTTCACAATACCTGATAACAGACCGACGCAACTCAGCATTAAATAAGCACATCACCAGCAAAGAGGACACCAGTCAAAACCCTCCCAGAAGATCGGCTTCTTGCGCTTTGGCCGCCGTGTGGTTTGTTCCGGCACTTTCTTGTGTGGATCCTCCAGCGAGATCGGTACTGCCGGCAGACGGAGGCTCAGGATCGAGTGACCTGGTGGCAGATTTGGCCTCGGAATTCGCCGTTTCGGTGACCTCCTGCGCCACCTCCAGGAGGGTCTCGTCATCCTCCTGGTCCAGGTCGTCGTCATCCAGACCATCCTGCTGCAGACGAGGGAGTTGTTTGTGTTAGACAGGCTCAACGTCACAATCACGCCCTGAGTAGAGGAACGGTTTCCCGGCTCTTGCTCCGAATTTCGCCATCGCTTTCAACGCTTGAAATCAAGGGGGCTCGCCCGTGAACATCTAAGCACCGATTATTTCCCGCGTTTGCTGTGACCCGTCCGGCGGGAAAAGCTACAGCATCTCTCTCGGACCATCGCCGTTTGCAATGTCAGTCTTTACCGATCATCTGCAGCATTGTGTGCAAAGTAGGTCCTAATTCGTCCAATACGTTTCCTGTATCTGCATTTCCCGCATTTAGGAACCGCACCTCAGGTGGGTCTGAGGCGAACCGCTGCAATATATTTGTGCAACGACTTTCCAAGGGCCCTAGCCTTACCGGCCTTAATTTTTAGATTCGCAAAAAAGAGGCATAGGCAGATTCCCCTATTGTCCTTTCCATTGCGCATATTAAGCTCACCATTGGAACTCAACATGTATTTCGTTCTCTCACCACACAGCACAAGTCACACGTGGCATAGCTATAGACCATTGCAAAGCGGATGGTGACAACAATCACCAAAACACTACACTACGCATGCCAAAGCGCTTCCGCCTACTACGCTTGCAGACAATTGATGAAATCCCCCCCCCGACCTCAAAGAACTCCCTATTCTCATTACAGCAAATTTCCACACAGGTACTCTTGTACCTTAATATCAGCCATGTTTCTTCTAAAGCAGGAAACGCACCACCCTTCTCCTCGTCGTTTTTTTCTACAGCGGGAAACGCAGCACCCTTCTCCTCGTTGTTTTTTTCTGCAGCGGGAAACGCACCAGCAGCTCATTTGCGAGAGTGTTGCAGCCGATACGCACGCTGTGGATTATGGATGCACGCAGGACGATTTAAATGTTTACACAACATGGACTAAGCCACCATGTTTTCTATTCTGTGTTCCATTTCAATGATTTGTTATCTGACCGATTTAGTTTTTCGAACATTGCATGTCAGCTGAATAAACTAGTTTATTTCGATGTTTCACACCGCCGCACACAATAAATATTTAATATTCTAACAGGCTTGAAATGTTTCTTACTAGTTAGCCATATGATCAACTTTTTTATTGCAGCATAAATGTGTGATCAATCTTAGTAAGTATAAGCTCATAAGTTGGAGGAAGTAAACAATAAGTAAACAATCGCCTAGTGCCTAGATTTGGGAGGTTACGTACTGCCTGGTTCACCAGACGGTCCACCCGATGCCACTGTTCACCCTGTGTTTCACCCAGTGTTCGGCGCTCACGGCCACATGCCACAGGAGGTGTTGTTAAACAAACAAGCACGCGCTCAGTGAAGACAAAGGCACTGGCTCTCAGGAGCCCTCTAAATATACAGCCAATGGTCTGGTCCAGGGCTTCCCGTCCGACGGGAGGCACCTCCGTTAGAGACACCTCCTCTTAAAGGGAATGTGGCACCTTCATAACGTGATTTTAACTGAGATAGCCAAGTTGTAAAGCAAGTCGGAAAACCCAGTATTCCATATGTCATTTGTCTTGGAATTCGATATTTCCGTAGAAAAAAGCTAAAGCCTACCTGACATCAGCCCCCTCATCAGCCCGTCGCCGGGTGGCCATTGTTGTGAGCTGCTGGTGTGACGACATATGCTGACGTCACGATGAGAATCAGCCAATCGAAGCCCTTAAAGCAATTCATGTATGGTAGTGGTTGCCAGATCTTGACATCATCCACAAGCTGATATTTATTTCTTTTTCTAGAGAAGTATTTTTAAAAACAAAATATTGAGCTTATTGTACATTTTTCAGAGAAATCATGAGGGGTTCCATTATTTTCGGCTAAGAGTACGCCTAATTTCACTAAATTCCAGGATTCGACCAAGGTGCCACATTCCCTTTAACGTGAAACCTAATGGCGACACCACTACTTATGTTCTAGGGGAAGTGACACTCCAAGGGACCCCGGGGCATAGGGGGCAGCATGCAGTGCGGGGCCGTCGAATACACGATCAGGCTGGGGTCACCTGTCTCCTGGATCCGTCAGGGTGCAGATATGGCGACAAAAATGGACACGATAACTTTAGCTTGTCTTAGTTTGGCGTATTACCTATTACTTAACAATGGGCGCATGTGCGAATGTCAGACGAGGCCGTGTGAGTAAACAGACGTTCGATTGTTATACATCTATATCTTTTATGTTGAAGATCCATTTGGCAGAACGATAAAGGTAAAGGAACACACTGACAAGTTGGATATTAAATATATATTCAAAAGCAAGCACACGGACGCGTTTCGTAACTTCTTCAGCGTGTGTTTGAAGGGTAGAATTATCCGTTGACGCATGAAGGTTTCTGTGAACTCACGTGGGCTAAACGTGGATAATATTTGCCAATATTTTTGATATTGCGAAATCTCCTCTCTTGGAATTTAGATTTTCTCTTTGTTCAATTAGGGCCGACTCCAAAAACTTTCTTCTATTTTTTGGTAGACCTCTGGGGAGAATTTCTGCATTTTTCCAGTTTGGTAAGTGGTCAAATTGTTCGGAGTGTATTACAAATGAACTCGTGGTTTTATGATTTCTAAGATCTGATTTGTGTTCATCTATATCTATTGTGATATATCTATGATCTCGTAGATTTATGTTTTTAATATCTATAAATATTAAAAATATAAAACTTTATAGGGTCTTCTCGTCTTTTATTGTATTCTAGCCTTTTCACTAAAAATTGAATTCAGAATACTACTTCTGAAAAAGTTGGCCAACCAGGGAGAACGTCCTCCCAAAATTTTGGTCCATCGTCATTAATGCTGCCAGGTACCAAACATGCTCAAAAGTCGCTTCCCCTCGGTCAGCACCAGCCCGGGTCCGTCCCCCCTGTAAAAATTCCGTGGCGGTGCCCTGCGTTAAACCATTCACTCTAGTCCCCGATTAAAAAAACTAATTATTTTGCTACCTTAGCACAGTCAATATACCGTGGCTCTTTAAAATTCAGTGACCAGGCCCTATCTCTTTTGCCAAGGGAAAATAACTTTGTCAAACACTCGGAATTTTTTGCAGAGTTCTTTAAAAGCGTTTCTCAATTATCACTTTTTTAATCTTAAACTAAAATTCGCTTCTAAACTTTTTTAATCTACTCATTTAATCATGTTTTCCTCTCCTATTGACTGATTATAGATCAGTCTTCTCTTATAATCTTTAGTAAATTTTCTTCTTCAATCAATTAATTATAGCATTTTAGATAGGCTAATCTAGAGTGCAATATCACACTCTATGTGCGCTGTACCAGGCCATAGAGATAGGGCAGCCGCCGGTCATTGCAAACGCTATCGGAATTAGAGCGACCGCTGCACACGGACATGACACACGACGATCAAACCAACTGACTCCACCGCGCATCAGGACAGAAGCGGGCAGACGACGACTATATTATCGCGGTGTCAAGCTTTTTAACGGGCCCGACTTTGACAGGACAAGATCAATTAGAGCTGCGTTAAAAGACATGTTGATTACTCGGCAATGAAGATGCGTATGTATGTGTGAAAGTCTAAATGCGTATGTATGTGTGATATATTGTTACTTTTATGGTCACGGCTGCTGTTTATTTATAGCTCTTACTTTGTTTTTATCCATGGCATTTTGTATATACTTTTCATGTCTTACATCGCGACGTGTCATCGTGAAAAGCCACATCATTGTGGACCTTTGACGAAATACATCTCAATCTCAATCTCCGTGATAAATCTGTTGTTGATTTTGGTGATACTCCGATTCCAACAGCCGAACTGGGAACAACTTGGAAAAAGTTATAATAAAAAATAGAATTCTGGCTGCGTCGAACTTGGGCGTGCAGTTCGGATGTCCAGTGAAGATTAAAGTCTTGGAGTGGGTATGGACCGACCTTCTCCAGCTACCTTCGTGTTCGCTTACTATTGTCTGGAGCTCACGACTTACCGCCGAGTTCTTTATATAGCAGAAGCGCGGGGTGCTGTGACACGCGGAACCTCCCGGAAAGAGGGCAAGCAATCACATTACTGTGTAAAACCACAGTTCTGCATATCAGTAAATCACGGAACTCTCAGATGTCATGGAAAACGTACAGCTTGCAAGGCGTCTCCGTGCCATCATTAAAAGCACACGAATAAAGACATTTTAGAAACGCTGGGATGTATATCACGTGGCTTAATGTCAAATCGACTTAAAATTATGTTAGCAATTCATATGTTAATAACCCAAAGTTGCAATATTTCACTTCCATCCGGGGTTGTAAAAATAAAGTAAAAGACAATAGTTTAATCTGGTTAATAATTGTTGGGGTTTAACGACGCACCAACTGCCAGGGTCATACGGCGTCGCCAACTCTCACCCTGTTGGAAGGGATTTTGGGGATCAGATCGACTTCTTCAGAGGCTCCGCCGGGACTTGAACCCGGGACCAGTGGCTTAGAAGACAAGGGTGCTATCCACTAAGCCACCTCATCCCCCAGTTTAATCTGGTTGAGCCTAACTCAATCTTAGAATAAATTTTCGTTAATATATTGTGCATAAAACCCCTCAATTGTACCGGAAATTAAGTTACCTTATATGAATCAACACGATGGCAAAAACTTCACAAGTGCGCGAAAAACTAAAACACCAGCCAAATTACCATAAATTTGTTACCACGAATATTAGTAAGGCTCCAAAATGCCAGCTGTGATCTCTCCACTTTAAAAATGGCTGCACACTTTCTTCGAAGAGAAAACTGACATCTTTGGGGGAAATTTTCACTTGGTTCGTCCTTCTCCAGGTCCGTTTTTTTGTTGTTATTCTTCTTTCAGGACTAGGCTGCGGCTAAGCCATAGCCCAGGAGGGGCTCAATGTAGCAGAGGAAGTCACCGGCCAAGGCCCACCCACGTCGCCGTCCCTCATCTGCTGCGGCTAGGCTTAGATGTTGCCTAGAAATCGAAGTCGAGAGCCGGCCAGGCATGGACACCGTAGGAGGCCGTGGGCCGTGGTGTCCCCCTCCTCGAGGCGGGCGAGGTACTTCGCCTCGGGGCAGGCGGGGGTCGCTGCACTTCGCCCAGGACCATCCGGCACGCCGGCCAAGGTATCGTTGAGACCGACACCAGTGATCCTTTGTTGAGACCGCCAGCCTCCTCCACAGATCCATTGTTCGCGACAGTTGTTAGCAGTGCAGACAATCCATCTCTATGACAATACATCATCTATGAAATGATATTTTATTTGTCTATAGTTTCCTTGAAAGTTGTCACAATGTCTTTAGGTGTACTTTAAATTGATTATCCCGCCGATGAATTATATGCGGTTAGCTGTTCATTTCCCAGAGGTAACACTAACCGGGGATTTAGTTTCTTGAGGCTGCTTGCAGACGCCGCTCTGGCAGGATTCGCCTGCTGCGGTGCAGTCCCAGTCGTGGCGACAGAACTGGCCAGAACCTGACTTGCCCGGCATCACAAAATATTCGTAATATTCATGCTCCTGGAAGGTTTTCGGACCGGCCACTTCTTTGTAGAGCCTGCAATATTTATTATATGTAGGCAGTCTCCAGTAATCGAAGCTGACACAGCCGGGATGGCTGTAGCATTCGCCGCAGCAGATGCAAGGGCCGTCTGGAGCGAGCACTGTCTTCAGCCAAATTGCATCCCTTCCCTTTGGAAATCCTCGTTTCAGTTCCATGCAGGCCCTGGACGACTGCATCACCGACAGCATTATCCAGATAGAGGCCAATCCAGCCACACATCCCGGCGACTTCATACTTGATGTTTCTCACAACACTTAGCTATTTGGAGCAATAGGTAATACTTGTATCGGTTTGAAGTTAGCACGTGCATTGACAGGGGTGCTTATCCGCCCTTCGTTTTTGGAGATATTAAGGAAACGGTGGTACGAAACACTGCCGTACTTGGTATACCTTTTTCATATCATTTTTACAACTTTCGTCAAAATTTTAAGGCTGGGTCAACTCAGGTCAAGTCACCAGTGCAGATCAACTGATCTCACATTGAAAAATGTTTAAGATACCATAAGTCAGAACAAGGTGAAGTTACCCGCTTGAAAGGCATATCCTATAAAACACTTATAGCGTTCTAAAAATATATATTATCTGAATTTTTTATATCAATATGGTCAGGTACCAGCCGTGGCCTCTCCATTAGAGATACGGGGGAAAATGGTTTAAGCTGAATGAATAACTTAGTAATGAATGGTGATAGAGCGTACCCCTCCCACCCCTGCAAAGCAGAGTTGGCTCAGACCCCCGTCAATGCACGTGTTAAACTAGGGTCACACTACAGCCCAAAAGAAAGGCCAAATAGTCCTGCAATGATACAGACCCTGAAAGTTGAAGGACGCAAAATTTTGGTACTCCTTCTCTCACAGCTATTCGGCCACTAGCAGGGTAGAAGTGACTAGTGTGTCAGACTGACACCGTCTGCAAATCGTTTGTCGCTAAGCTTCTGGAAAACAAGGGCGTTTTTGTTAGCAAAATGTGCAGCACGATTATCTGCTGCTGATAGCCAAATTCCAGAAAGTAAGGAGCTAGACATCCATAGCAAATCCTCCCCATTTCTGCGTACTTGCCATCATGGTTGATAGTCGTTAACGCGAAAGCAAACAGTGGACACGTTTATTTAATGTCGGAACTAGTGCAGTGTAACAATATAGAGCAGAAGCCTTACCAGCATGACAAATTCAGCTTTCATGTATCGCCAAGTGTCAACATCCAGGCACGGATTGCGTGCCTCACCCCAAGCGCTCGACCAGCTTGGAAAAAATTGGTGTAAGTCCAAATAGTACCACTCAACCGCGCTGAAGTTTGGTAGAGTGTCTGTTCAAACAGTTACATTTGCTCTGCAGGAATAATTTATACGCTTTCATAGGCGGATCCAGGGGGGCAAGGGGGGGCACGTGCCCCCCCGATCGACCCTCGGCGCCCCCGTGAAAGGTCGATGGCGCCCCCCTGAAATGTCGCTTCCCACCCCCCCAGGATGCGAAAGTCGGCGCCCACCGATAGGATTTGGCGCCCACCTGATAGCTTTTGCCGGTCATAAGTGGCGCCCCCCTGGTCCGGATGGCGCCCCCCCGGTCCGGATGGCGCCCCCCGGGAAGGTGCCCCCCCGATCGGCAATCCTGGATCCGCCTATGTACGCTTCCTCTGTAAATTTCCTTTGTAAATTGGAGTCTCGTATTGTACGACACGGTGCATACTTGAATGAGTTTGTGATGCAGAGAACAAGGCTCTTTGCCAAATTAAAAGCAATTCATTGCCTTATATAAGTAATATAATGTCTGCGGGCTTAATATGCACCCGCAGATACAAATTATGTCCACCAATGGCCTCTCTGGGAATGATCGAAGGAATATGAGCACTTTACTATCCTATATCCTCCTAGCATTAATCTGACCCATGGTGCGATTAGAAACCGAACTATTTAATGAAAACCTGTTCAGTATTTTCGGTATCCTACAGGTCCTATTGAAAGTGTCCTTTGCATACGTGGATCCAGGGGGGCAAAAGGAGGCAGGTTCTCCCCACCCCCGATCGACCTTTGGCGTCCCCTGAAATGGTCACGGCGCCCCCTGGAACGTCGCTTTTCATCCCCCCCAGGATGCGAAAATCGGCTCCCACCGATATTATTTTCATCACGATGCTGAACGCGCGGCTGCTTTGACTGCCAAGCGCGACAAGCGCGCGTCAAGCAACAAGCCTAGTGGGGTTTAAAGGCAACACTTGATTTCGTCTTCTAAACAGATGAAAATTGAGTCAAACGAAAAACAACAGATTTGGTGCTGTAGCCCAGTCTTTCAGTTTGTCCCCCAAAAACTCAGCCCTGGCAACTTGCATGTTGGCTGGCTTTCTGCCGAGCGTGGAAAGTAGTCAATGCCGTTGCTTGTAAACAGGACTAGTGTCCGTTTTAAACTTTTTGATAAAACTTGATCTGTTTGCATAAATCGAGGCAGTATCTGGGTGCAAGCGCATTTATTTTCGATATTTGTAAGAGTACGCACACTTAACTGTCAAACCACGGTATTGCATGTCAGTTTCGTGACTTGCAGCGGGACTTTTAGTTTCGTGACTTCTAGTTTCGAAGACATCTGTCAAAGGTGAAACTGGGCACCCCTCTGCACCCACCGGACGCACCACTTATTGGGACGCAAATGTGCTCGGCCGGTGCCGGTTTCGGGGGCCCCGTCCCGCCGCTTGGCTTCCGACGTCATTTTATCATTACTGTTTCCGTGTTTTGTGTGACAATGAGTGCTTACGGTCCGAAGCCATGAAAGATATATAGCTGATGAGGCGATTCCGCACCCTGGTATAATCCATTTAATCTAGGAAAAGTGATCCTCCAAAGTCCAAATGTTCAAAAACGCAATGGGTTTGTCTCCTCAGACTATTTTCAAGGCCTGGTTTGGTGAAGAAAGGTTAAAAAGGCAGAACCCCAACACAAAAATCTGGCGTCTGAACAATTACAGACCGCAAATCATGTGTATTATTATATCTCATAGGCGGATCAAGGGGCAAGGGGGGCACGTGCCCCCCCCGATCGACCCTCGGCGCCCCCTGAAAGGTCGATGGCGCCCTCCTGAAATTTCGCTTCCCACCCCCCTAGGATACGAAAGTCGGCGCCCACCGATAGGATTTTGCGCCCACCTGATAGGTTTTGCCGGTCATAAGCGGCGCCCCCCCCGGGACGGCGCTCCCCCACCTGGCCCGGATGGCGCCCCCGGAAGGTGCCGCCCCCGATCGGCAATCCTGGATCCGCCTATGTAATATCTCGCCACTTTGGAAGATTTTTTGTATCAAACGGACTACAGTCAACAAGATTAAACAGCACACTAATAACACCAACACCACTCGCAGCAGGTGACGATGTAGATGCGCAGGTGAAGGTCAAAACCAGAAATGTCTATCAGCTTGAGTTTCGTTTTCCTCAATCGTAATCAAGTTGTCTCAGGGAATCATAGGTAAAGCTCCAAAATGTCACCTGTCTTCACCTTAACCCTCGCCCCACCGGAGGGGCATCGATGCCCCCTAAGGTTTTTCCGGGATAGCAGAAAAACGACGAGGCGCAGCACCGCGGATGAGGGCTCTACCTCTTACTGAATCATTTTCCCACGATCCCTGAAATTTTGTACTCCGGGTCACCCAAGGTCAGGTCACCAGGCGAGGTCAACCAAGGTCACCTCACTTCAACTTTAGAGCTCTGTAAGAGCTACATTTCGACGTCGATCGATTTGAAACTTGCTACACTTTATGACCCCTCCAGGGTCTACAAGGTGTATATCCGGGATTTTTCGATTTCGTGACCTGAGGTCATGTCACGAGGTGACCTCTCCCATTTGCCGCCCCGGTAGCTCAGTTGGTAGAGCGTTGGGCTCCGGCCCGGTGCTCAGAAGCATGCAGTGGCAGTGCATGTCCAGGCTTGGGATCGGTTCCCCTGAGACGCTCCGGCGCTCAATAGTTTACCCGACGTACAGGTCGGCTGGCAACTGACTGGTGAGAGGGTGACCTGAGCGGGGCGGCCGTCCCTGTGCTTTTTGGGACGTTAAACTTTGGCTTCTAAATTAACCCTCCATTGAGGGACTTGCTCGTTCGGGTGGTGGGGTCGGGGTCTCCGTGACAAATCCCTTGATGACTTCAGTGAGACTCCGACTCCAGCAGCCTTACCAGGAACAACTTGAACAAAATTTATAAAAAAATTGACAAAGCATGGGAAAAAGCTGTCTTGTGATCTAAAAGTCACAAACACGATTGAAAATGCTCGTCTTTGTCAGAAAAGCGTTCTTTTCACGGATTCCAGGGCCCATATTTGCCCTTTGACCTCTCCAAGGTCATCCAAGGTCACCAGGGGTCAAAAACAGTATTTTGACAATAACTTTTGACCTATATAAGCTAAAGCGCTGAATCAAACACCATCGTGTATTTTTCGTCACTGGCTTTTGTTTGATATACGGCAAGGTCACTTTCTGACCTTTCGTGACCTCAGGTCATCTTAGGTCACGAGGTGACCTCTGGAGGTCAAACCACTGGCGGGAGGTCATTACGTTCAACATAACGGGAAAAGGTCTGACATTTTCCTATCCAATGTACTTTACCACATCTCAATAGCTCTAATGGTACAAGAGTTATGCCCAGTTTGCTTAAGCATTGCATATTTGAGTGAAAATAGCCGATCTTGACATAATTGGACCTCTGGAGGTCAAACCATCGACCGGAGCGCTAAAACATGCAAAATAATTTCTTACTGAATTAACACGAGCTTTCTAATGCACTTTGCAGATTTGAGCTAACGCCCATACTTTCGGAGTTAGAGGGGGCCATCGATGGCCCCCGTCGCACATATAGGCCCTAAATGCCTCCGTCCGTGGCCAATATTACATTTCGTGGAAAACTCCTTCGCAATACCGCAAATTCCCCCGATACTTGGACAAAGGAGCTCATTTAACAGATAATTGAACAGCGCATAAAACCTGCATTCAACATATAGGTTTTATTTTACATGGGCGTAATCAGGACAGTGAAAAGAGGGGCATTTCGAGCAACTTAATCCAGCCCAAGGTGTCCGTAAACTATTTTTCAGATGTTGTCGTGGCGCCATGAATTGTGACCGAACTGTAGTTTGAAACACTGCAAACAATAAACATGTAATCCATGAACAACAATACAGCAATCTTGGTGTGCCATAAATTCATAAGCGTCACCACGAACAACAAAACGGGAGGCATCATAAATGTCTATTTGAGCTTGGTTTTTCTTTCTAATCCAGCTTTTTGGTATGATTGTAACACCTTTTCTGCATGGGAATGTTCTATTATAACCGGTATTCGAGTGATTATTAACAACCACACTGGAGAGGGGTCCGACATTAACGCGCACAGGATGGGTGGGGGGGGCTAGTAAGCCCCCCTGAGATATCGGAAACTTAGAGGCTTAAGAAATTCCGATGAGGGGGTGGGTGGGGGCTATGGTGATCCACATCATAACTAATTTTCATTGACCTAGGTCTATATTGTCAAGGTCAAACAAGGTCATAAAGGTCAAATTTTGACCATGCTTGGGACCTGTTGGGAAATGCCCTGATAATGCGTGGAAAAAGCCGGGAGTAAGCTAAAGCCGGACCACGGTCATAGAGGTTGTGTCGCAAAGAATCTTTCCTTCATTTTTGAGGTCTAGGTCATTCAAGGTCATCGACCTTTGACGTCAAAATATGGTATATTCCCTATTATGCACACTTAAAGTAGCACTATAGCAAACCTTGTGCTGGAAAGGAGGATTGACCTTTACCCATTATCTTTAACCTTGACCTTGAACTTACAACTGGGTTACCTTTACTATGACGTCATAACATAATATACGTCAGACTGGGACACGTAAAGCACCGGGGTCAATGACCTTGAAATTGCTGGTATGACTTTGAACTTTGACCTCGACCTTCACGTGAGGTGACCTTGACATATCATCCCGTCTATATGACACTGTGACGTCACCACTTGGTCTCCAATGCAAGCAAACCGGTTCGACTGCGCGTTGGCGGCGATTTCAAAATGTAGGTCTGACTTTAGAAGCCTATAAATCAAAACAATTTTCGACAAATTTTCAAAATTATTTCACTATTCCACGCGCTGTTAAATTTTCTCAAATGCGACCGATTCCCGTGTTTTGGCTACGAGCGGTTCTCCGGTCATCACGGAAAAAAGTAGTTGGGAGAGTATCCGAGGCCCCTCCAGTGCGCGTGTTAACACGCAGAGTAGAAGAAAGGGGTAGCATATATCCCTACCTTGTGTTTCCTCAACAAGGCATATCAAAATATCAGTCCGTGAAGGTCAGTACGTTTCTCTCCCCCCCCACCCTCCGCTACATATGATATCGCGGTATCGCCAAATATAGGACGGAGGTCACCTGAGCAGCCCGAGCGTCATCTTGCGTCAGCTCGTGACAGTGGGAACGGCGAGGAAATTCGATTCCCGATTGGATCCCTAGGACACCTCGGGACTCCGATGCTTACGGCGACCGTTCATTTGGATGAAAAGGTATGACTGGTATTCACCATATGTGGTTTAACGTGTGATATGCAGCAAAACAGGATTCTTAGTATCGTTTTTTGCTGTCCTGGCATTGCTTGAAGGTGTTATAATAAATGTCTGAATCCCGGGATCACGAGAGGCTTAATCCCGTGATTGGGGCTTTTTGAAAATAGCGGGATCCCAATCCCGAGATTGACATACCTATCAGGAACATTTCTCATGCAATAAAAGGTTCGTTGTCGGCAGTCCCTCCGGGTATTTGGATAACAGTCAACACAGCAGTCAATACACATATTTAGACGGCTATAGTGCTTTGAAATTGTATAAACTAATTTTAGCACTTCTCGGCATTTCTTAAAGCATCGTTCTCTGATATTCCACTCATATTGCTCATTCTTGGCCGGTCCATGCCTCTATTCGGTAACCCACGGCGTTGCGTTAGCACCGCAGCGGCCTGGTTGGAGCCACAACCTGAGTTATTATATGTCATCTGGAACGCGGGGCTGCAAGTGGACGCAAGATATTTTGACTTGCCCTTGTAGAGCACATCCTAGGGAATCGTTTGATGGTAGTTTTATGCTGGGCCGCTGCGGGCCAAGTTTTAAATCCCTCTCTTTGTATTAGTAAATCTAACAGTTTTTGAGATATGCAGTATACTGAGAAAATGGTCTATAGAATAGTTGTCAAAACTATTTTTGCATTATTTTATACTAAAACCCATTGCAAAGGGCTCACACAACAGTGGTATTGCCATACTTTGACCTGTTCTTGCTTTCATGGTCGATTTTAAGCATAATGAAATGTACGTAGTTTTCGCTGCAGATCTCTGGTCCGCGGGTGGCGCACCCGAGTGCTTACTTCAAGCAACTCTACAAAGACTTCCGGAGCGCGGTTTGTGTTTTCCATGCCTGTTTCAAGTGCAGTGAAGAATTCTCTATCAGTATATGTGCTCAGGAAATGATTTAGAAAAAGTTGCATTTTCGTAATATTGGCCACGGACGGAGGCATTTAGGGCCTATGTGCGTCGTGGGGCGAAGGTGGCGCTGGACCCCCGGTGGGGCGCGGGTTAAAACGTGGCTGCAAACGCCATTTTGGAACAGGTATCGGACGTCATCAGAACTACTTTTCCTGTCATTTGTCCTGCCCCGGATTAATCTTCTGTGATAACTGTTTGCCATACGCACAATTGATATGATAATCTTCGGTAAGGGCTTGCATTTTTTAATACGTCTCTTTAATGCTGTTGCAATCTCTTCGGACGTAGGAAAACTGAACTGATTATTTTTTGGACGTAGTGCTTGGGCTGGGCTTTCTAGTTTTTTTCAGGGAAACTCGTGGCTGTCCTTCGGAGCTCACACACAGATTCCATCCTGACAGGATTCACCTGATATGGTGCAGTCGGAGTAGCGACCACAAAACTGGCCACTCCCGATGTGCCGGGCATTAGAAAGAGGCGAAAGTCCTCCAACAGTGTGAAGGCATCCGGGCGGGGCACCACGGCGTACAGCCAGCAAATTCTCTGTTTTGTGCTGTAGTTGTAGCTGACACACTCGGGATGGCTGTAGCATTTGAGAATGTCTGTGGGCAATGGTCTTGGCCACCTTTGAGGTAAAGTGTGCGCAGCAAAATTTCGTTCCATTTCTTTGGATATCCTGGTTCCAGTTCCCTGCAGGCCCTGGACGACTGCATCACCGACAGCATTATCCAGATAGAGGCCAGTCCAAGCACACATCTCGGCGACTTCATACCTGCTGTTTCTCACAATACTCAGCTACGTGGAGCAATAACTAAGACTTTTATCAGTTCGAAGTAAAACTATTGTCACACTACACCCCAACAAAAAGGTCCAGTAACTTGACAAAGACACAAACCCTTAAAGTTAAAGGACGCAAAATGTCTGTGCTCCTTCGGTCGCAACTGTTCGAATTCTGGGCGGGTAGAAGTGACTGGTGTGTCAAACTGGCACCGACAAGAGATGGTTTGTCACCAAGTTTCTTGAAAACACGGACAGTTTTCATCAGCAAAATGGGAAACACTTTTATCTGCTGCTGATCTACAGCTGCTCTCGCGTAGCCTTTGAAACTTCAACGGTTCAAAGAGCCTCCTGAGCGTGCCAGCTTGCGGGCAGGTATGCGGGTGCGTGTGTGTAGTCCGAAAACTTGTCAAGTGGAATAATGCAGTAGAGCACAAAACCTGACTGTTGGCATGGACGGCTGCGTTAAAGTGTATCCGCCGCTTCTGAACATGGCTGCCGAAGTGGGCTGACCAGTTGCAATGCATTGCACTGGGACCGGCGCACCGCTGCAGGGCGGTGCAGCATCTCTGTCCAATGCCAGACTCCATGGCACCTTACTTTGTTTACTGTTGCATAGTTTATCCAGTTAAAAAAAGACGCAGTGATTTTCAGGTTCTCAAAAACGGTGTAAGTAGTTAGATTAGATTTGACTGAAGCATTGACGATTTGTTCCTAATATTTATAGTTCGATATGATTCCGATAAGAATTCAACCCGAGTACGTGTGGTTGCTGAAATCACAACGGATGGAGCTGGCTTCCTCCTCTCCTTGTTGGAATTATCATAGCTTTTTCACCAGGCACGGATCCAGGGATGTGCAGGTGCTCCCACAGTAATCCCATCACCCAGCGCCGTGGCGGACCAACGACCCCTTCAGCGTGTGCCCTCAGGCAATACTAGAGTCAGAGGTCAGATTAAACCCGACCTCGGGCGAAAATGCCTTGGAGGGGCTCAATGTGGTAGAGGAAGTTACCGGCCAAGGCCCACCCACGTCGCCGTCCCTCATCTGCTGCGGCTAGGCTTAGATGTTGCCTAGAAATCGAAGTCAAGAGCCGGCCAGGCATGGACACCGTAGGAGGCCGTGGGCCGTGGTGTCCCCCTCCTCGCGGCGGGCGAGGTACTTCGCCTCGGGGCAGGCGGGGTCGCTGCACTTCGCGCAGGACCGTCCGGCACGCCGGTCAATGTATTGTTGAGACCGACACCAGTGACCCTTTGTTGAGACCGCCAGCCTCCTCCACAGATCCATTGTTCGCGACAATTGTTAGCAGTGCAGTCAATCCATCTAATAATCTATGAAATGCGATTTCATTTGTCTATAGTTCCCTTGAAAGTTGTCACAATGTCTTTAGGTGTACTTTAAATTGATTATCTCGCCGACGAATTACATGCGGCTAGCTTTTCATTTCCCAGAGGTAACACTAACCGGGGATTTAGGTTCCTTAGGCTGCTTGCAGACGCCGCTCTGGCAGGATTCGCCTGCTGCGGTGCAGTCCGAGTTGTGGCGACAGAACTGGCCAGAACCTGACTTGCCCGGCATCACAAAATACTCGTAATATTCATCCTCCCAGAAGGTCTCCGGACCGGCCACTACAGTGTACAGCCAGCAATGGTTATCCATTCTCCTGTAGTTGAAGCTGACACAGTCGGGATGACTGTAGCACACGCCGCAGCAGCTGCAAGGGCCAGCTGGAATCTTTCCCTTTAGCAAAGTTTTTGACCGTTGACTGGGAATCCTCGTCCCAGTTTCATGCAGGCCCTGGACGGCTGCATCACCGACAGCATTATCCAGATAGAGGCCAATCCAACCACACATCCCGGCGACTTCATACTTGATGTTTCTCACAACACTTAGCTATTTGGAGCAATAGGTAATACTTGTATCGGTTTGAAGTTAACACGCGCATTGACGGGGGGCAGGTGTCTCCCCGCTTTTTTGGAGATACAATGAAACCGGTGACACGTAGCAGTGCCGTAGCTTAGCTCTGATCTTTTTCCAACTTACGTCAAAATTTTAAGCTTGGGTCATCTCAGGTCAAGTCGCCAGTGCAGGTCAAGTGACGTTACCTTAAAAAATTTTAGATAACATAATTCAGAACAGGGTGATCCTATCCGATTGAAACAGAAGGGTCAAATAGTCCTGCAATGATACAGACCCTGAAAGTTGAAGGACGCAAAATGTTGGTACTCCTTCTCTCCCAGCTATTCGGCCACTAGCAGGGTAGAAGTGACTAGTGTGTCAGACTGACACCGTCTGCAAATCTTTTGTCGCTAAGCTTCTGGAAAACACGGCCTGTTTTTGTTAGCAAAATGTGCAGCACGATTATCTGCTGCTGATAGCCAAATTCCAGAACGCAAGAAGCTAGACGTGCATAGCAAAAAGTTTTGTAGAGTCACTGTTCAAACAGTTACGTTTGCTCTGCAGGAATAATTTGTACGCTTCCTCTGTAAATTTCCTTTGTAAATTGGAGTCTCGTATTTTACGACACGGTGCATACTTGAGTGAGTTTGTGATGCGGAGAACAAGGCTCTGTGCCAAATTAAAAGCAATTCATTGCCTTATACAGGGTGACCCAAAAAAACGGGCCCCAACGTTCGAAAGGCCATCAAGTCAATGCTTTGCGTCGGATTTTAATGAAACTTTAGGCATAAATACGCTTTTGTGTGTTAAGTCAGATGCCAAAATATCATAGTAATAGAACTACAACTCTCTATTCCATATGAAATATTCTAGACATCCTATTTTCTTAATCTGTGCATTTTTGTGCATTGTACTTACTAAGTTTAAACGCTCCGCAAATTAAATATAAAAATTGCAGGACTTTTTCGATAAGCATGCAGCCTAAGAGAACCTCAATGCAGATAATGAAACCAATCCAAGTCACTTGGGTTGCCCAGAGAAGTGCATAGTCGAGCTTGAAGAGAACTTCAGGGGTTGAGGGCCACCTTGCCTGAGAAATCTGGTGCGCGGGGTAAAACAGTCCCTCTTTACCTCCCCTGAAAACCCCTTAAATATTTTATTTTCGGACTGCAAAAAGGACTGTGTGTAGCCAAAGAGCCCAGGATCACTCCTGTGCTAAAGAAATGCAGCCCTGGGATATATCCAGGACACTACAACGACCACTTATCATGACTTTTCGTCGATTTTTGAGAATGCACGGAAACAGAAAATAGGATGTCTAGAATATGTATTATGGAACAAAATGCTTATATCCTATTATTTTGATATTTTGGTATCTTACTCAACACAAAACAACGCATTTATGCTCAAAGTCTTATTTAAATCCGACGTAAAATATTGACGTTATGGCTATATGAATGTCGGGGCCCGTTTTTTTAGGTCACCCTGTATAAGTAATATCACGGGCATAATATGCACCCGCAGACACAAATTATGTCCACCAATGGTCCCTCTGGGAATGATCGAAGGAATATGAGCAGTTTACTATACTATATCCTCCCAGCATTAATCTGACCCATGGTGCGATTAGAAACCGAACTATTTAATGAAAACCTGTTCAGTATTTTCGTTATCCTACAGGTCCTATTGAAAGTGTCCTTTGCATACGTGGATCCAGGGGGGCAAAAGGAGGCAGGTGCTCCCCCACCCCCGATCGACCTTTGGCGTCCCCTGAAATGGTCACGGCGCCCCCTGGAACGTCGCTTTTCACCCCCCCCAGGATGCGAAAATCGGCTCCCACCGATATGATTTTCTTCACGATGCTGAACGCGCGGTAGTTTTGACTGCCAAGCGCGACAAGCGCGCGTCAAGCAACAAGCCTAGTGGGGTTTAAAGGCAACACTGGATTTAGTATTCTAAACAGATGCAAGTTGAGTCAAACGAAAAACAACAGATTTGGTGCTGTAGCCCAGTCTTTCAGTTTGCCCCCCCCAAACTCAGCCCTGGGAACGTACGTTTTGACTGGCTTTCTGCCGAGCGTGGAAAGTAGTCAATGTCATTGCTTGTAAAGAGGACTAGTGTCCGTTTTAAACTTTTTGATAATACTTCATCTGTTTGCATAAGTCGAGGCAGTATCTGGGTGCAAGCGCATTTATTTTCCACATTTGTAAGAGTACACACACATAACTGTCAAACCACGGTATTGCATGTCAGTTTCGTGACTTGCAGCGGGACTTCTAGTTTCGTGACTTCCAGTTTCGGAGACTTCTGACAAAGGTGAAACTGGGCAACCCTCTGCTCCCACCGGACACACCACTTATTGGGACGCAAATGTGCTCGGCCGGTGCCGGTTTCGGGGGCCCCCGTCCCGCCGCTTGGCTTCCGACGTCATTTTATCATTACTGTTTCCGTGTTTTGTGTGACAATGAGTGCTTACGATCCGAAGCCATGAAATATATATAGCTGATGAGGCGATTCCGCACCCTGGTATAGTCCATTTAATCCAGGAAAAGCGATCCTCCAAAGTCCAAAGGCTCAAAAACGCACGTGGGTTTGTCTCCTCAGACTATTTTCAAAGCTTAGTTTGGTGAAGAAAGGTTAAAAAGGCAGAACCGCAGCACAAAAATCTGGCGTCTGAACAATTACAGACCGTAATCATGTGTATTAATATATCTCGCCACTTTGGAAGATTTTTTGTATTAAGCGGACTACAGTCAACAAGATTAAACAGCACACTAATAACACCAACACCACTCGCAGCAGGTGAGGATGTAGATCCGCAGGTGAAGGTCAAATTATATGTGCACGGAGAGCCAAATTAATCGATAATGCGAGTAGGCACAAGCGAATCAACCAGGAACCAGAAATTTCTATCAGCTTGAGTTTCGTTTTCCTCCATCGTAATCAAGTTGTCTCAGGGAATCATAGGTAAAGCTCCAAAATGTCACCTATCTTCACCTTAAAACGTGGCTGCAAACGCCATTTTGGAACAGGTATCGGACGTCATCGGAACTACTTTTCCAGTCATTTGTCCTGCTCCGGATTTATCTTCTGTGATAACTGTTTGCCATACACACAATGGAGATGATAATCTTTGGTACGGGCTTGCATTTTTTAATACGTCTCTTCAATGCCGTTGCAATCTCTTCGGACGTGGGGAAACTGAACTGACTATTTCTTGGACATATTTCTTGGGCTGGGCTTTCAAGTCTTTCAGGGAAACTCGTGGCTGTCCTTCGGAGCTCACACACAGATTCCACCCTGACAGGATTCACCTGATATGATGCAGTCGGAGTAGCGACCACAAAACTGGCCGCTCTCCGATGTGCCGGGCATAAGAAAGAGGCGAAAGTCCTCCAACAGTGTGAAGGCATCCGGGCGGGGCACCACGGCGTACAGCCAGCAAATTCCCTGTTTTGCGCTGTAGTTGTAGCTGACACACTCGGGATGGCTGTAGCATTTGAGACAGCACAGGCAATGGTCTTGGCCACCTTTGAGGTAAAGTGTACGCAGCAAAATTTTGCTCCATTTCTTTGGATATCCTGGTTCCAGTTCCCTGCAGGCCCTGGCCGGCTGCATCACCGACATCATTATCGAGATAGAGGCCAGTCCAAGCACACATCTCGGCGATTTCATACTTGCTGTTTCTCACAATACTCAGCTACGTGGAGCAATAGCTAAGACTTTTATCAGTTCGAAGTAAAACTATTGTCACACTACACCCCACCAGAAGGGTCCAGTAACTTGACAGAGACACAAATCATTAAAGTTGAAGGACGCAAAATGTCTGTGCTCCTTCGGTCGCAATTGTTCGAATTCTGGGCGGGTAGAAGTGACTGGTGTGTCAAACTGGCACCGACAAAAGACGGTTTGTCCCTAAATACTTGAAAACACGGGCAGTTTCATTAGCAAAATGGGAAACACTTTTATCTGCTGCTGATCTACAGCTGCTCTCGTGTAGCCTTTAAAACTTCAACTGTTCGAAGAGCCTCCTGTACGTGCGTGCGTGCGTGCAGGAATGCGGGTGCGTGTGTGTAGTCCGAAAACTTGTCAAGTGGAATAATGCAGTAGAGCACAAAAGCTGACGGTTGGCATGGACGGCTACGTTAAAGTGTATCCGCCGCTTCTGAACATGGCGGCCGAAGTGGGCTGACCGGTTGCAATGCATTGCAATGGGACCGGCGCACCGCTGCAGGGCGGTGCAGCATCTCTGTCCAATGCCAGACTCCCCGACACCATGCTTTGTTTACTGTTGCATGGTTTATCCAGTTAAAAGAAAGACGCAATGATTTTCAGGTTCTCAAAAACGGTGTAAGTAGTTAGATTAGATTTGACTGCAGCATTGGCGATTCGTTTGTAACACTCATGATTCGATACGATTAAGATACGAAATCAACCCGAGTAGGTGTGGGTGCTGAAATCACAACGGATGGAGCTGGCTTTCTCCTCCTTGTTGGAATCGCCATAGCATTTTCACCAGGCACGGACCCAGGGGTGTGCAGGTGCTCCCACAGTAATCCCATCACCCGGCGCCGTGGCGGTACGTCATGGTACCATGGTACAAGTATTATGTCAGGTAACACGTACTGTGTACGTACTGGTGTAAGTTGATGTGGTAGCTGGACCGTCATCGATCCATCATCTGTTTGCCTGAACAAAGCCACCAAACTCAACCCTTGGGCAGACACTTTTGCTTCGACCGCCCCCGTGGACGCATCTCCTGTGGTCTCTTGACCACTGAAGACTGACAGTGTCTAAAGAACTTTGATTCAGGCACATAATTGATCGGCGTCGTTTCGGCCTTGCATGTTTTTTTCCTGGTGTGTACTGATTTATCTTCATACAAACGGCATGGGTATGAACTTAAATATGCAATCTAAATTCGAGCCAACACAACGCCGATTAGCGAACCTAGAAGTGTTTAGCCCATGTTGGTAACGCAGACCACTAGATGGGAGAAAACGGCACCGTAGTCCGAGGAGAGGAGAACCAAAAACACAAACGGTCAACTGCTACAACCGAAGTCCACACCAACCAGTACCAACTGGCGTTGCCCCGTTACAAAGCTCTTTTCACCGATCTATCGTGTTTGTTATTTGGATAGTGTTGTGTGCAGCCAGCACCGCGGTGATGCCGTGATTATATGTTATTTGACCTTGCTCCTCCAATCTGAGACGGAAACTCGAAAGGTACTTCTTACGCATTGGATGCATCGCAGTTTGGGTAATTGGCGATTCGACCTTGCATTTAATCTGAAACCAACGAATGGCGTGAATGCAGACGCAAAATCCAAACTTATAAGAGGATGGAAGCAAAAGCGCATGTTGTTTACACCTGTACTGCATGCCTTCGATCTGTACAGGTATCTGAATTTAACAATTGCCATTTTATTTGCTAGCCTTGATGTAAGCGAGGCCAGTCTCAAAGACGCCAACGTCTGAGGAGCTAATGATGCATGAATCAGATTTCAGAAATCTGTTTCGCAATTAATAAGGAACTGGCTGTAACGGAATAGACAGTACGTCCAGCCCCGAGTCCTGACTATTCATGGTAACCGTATTCAAATACTTTGTCTTAAAAGCTGCATGACGTACGATATCATGTCGCATAAAATGCTGCAAATCTAACCGAGGTCATTTATCATAGACTGTCTGCCTTCACAGAAAACAAAAACAAACCATTAATGTGGTATTCCTGTCTATACCCAAATAAATTGTGGTGAAATGTAAAGATGAACAGCAAAGTCTCAGAGAATGAATATAGACTTTTTAGAGAAGGAGCGGAGGAGTCTCAGAGAAGGAGCAGAGAAGTCTCAGAGAAGGAGCAGAAGAGTCTCAGAGAAGGAATAGAGAAGTCTCAGAGAAGGAGCAGAGAAGGATCGGAGAAGGAGCAAAGAAATCTCAGAGAAGGAGCAGAGAAGTCTCAGAGAAGAAGCAGGGAAGTATCAGAGAAGGAACAGAAGAGTCTCAGAGAAGGAGTAGAGAAGTCTCAGAGAAGGAGCAGAGAAGTCTCAGAGACGGAACAGAGAAGATGCAAAGAAGTCTCAGAGAAGGAGCTGAGCAGTTTCAGAGAATGAAAAGACAAGTCTCAGGGAAGCCTCAGAGAATGCTCTCACCTGGAAAGGGCTGGGGTTGCCGTACTGGAAGGCCGATCGGGCCAGATCCACCTCTATTGGAAAGTACTGATGTTCCTTCATCAGATCGAAGCATTCCTGATGGTAACTTGCAAAACCACTGATAAGGCGCTGCAGGAGGGAGACAATATCAGAGATTCCCACACCGAGCCGTCAGAACCTAAAACGCACTGCCTGCCACTGCAAGACACACCAAGAACAGCTACAGCTTCAGACAGCAAATACAATCAGCCGACCCTAAATCATAATCTGTGTTACTGTGTCAATCCATTATCAGTAAAATCCATGACTTTTCATTCAATAATTATAATAATAGTATAATGTAATCCATAATTATAAAAATCGATGTTAAACCATGATCCGTGTCGCCGAGTTAAGTGCGTGGGTATCTCTGAGAAAGCAGATACATAAACATCACTGGTTTGGGTCAGAAAGCACTCCAGCATTTCCCATGGTCCAGTCTAACCTTCAAATCACAGACGACAAAAATGGGTATAGAAGACAAATATAGACGTGCATGGATGGCAAGTCTGTGGATCTTTATATTTATGAATAAAGCATAGGCATCCGCAGAAAGAAACAAACACAGATACAGACACCAAAGAGGCTACCTGCAGTTGGTGAACGATGTCCTGAACATGTTTCTGATCGAGCAGCTCCATCTTCACCAGAACATCCGAACGCAGGCGCGCGAATCTGCCGCATCAACGTCATCAACAGCAACAGCTCTGCCCGCTGGTGCAGCATCCTCATCATCATCATCATCATCATCATCATCATCATCATCATCATTATTATTATTATTATTATTATTATTATTATTATTATTATTATTATTATCATCAGCATATAAGCTAGCCGCTGCGGTAGCTCATTTAGTAGAGCGATGGGCTCCGGCCCGCTGCTAAGAAACATACAGTGGCAATGCATGTCCAGGCTTGGTATCGGTTCCCCAGAGACGCTCCGGCGCTCAATAGTTTACCCGACGTAGGTCGGCTGGCAGCTGACTGGTGAGAGGGTGACCTGAGCGGGGTGACCGTCCCTGTGCTTTGTGGGTCGTTAAACTTTGGCTTCTAAATTAGCCCTTCATTGGGGAGTTGCCCGTTCGGGAAGTGGGGTCGGGGTCTCCGTGACAAGTCTCGTGATGACTTTAGTGAGAATCCGACTCCAGCAGCCGTAATAGGAACAACTTGGACAAAATTTGTTTTAAAAATCACAATTAATCACCACGTATTTATAATATTTTTTCGCTCTTTTCTTACCTTTTCCATACTTGAGCATCACCTGCTTCACTTTTCAGATCACTCTCTAGAGACCAATGTGATCGATTCCTTCCCTACCTCTCCCCCCGCCGATACCTGACTCGTGCATCCTGCCGGCAGCGGAGTACCAGCCTGTACTCGTAGTTGCCCGTCTCCACCCGGTACATGGGCTCCTGCAGGGCTGCATAACTGTACTCCTCGTCATCCATCTCCTGTGGAGATCATCATCCATTATCATCATCATCATTATCACCATCCATCCATCATCATCATCATCATTATCACCATCCATCCATCATCATCATCATCACCATCCATCATCATCATCATCATCATCATCATCATCATCATCATCCATTATCCTAATCACCATCCATCATCATCATTATCCATCATCATCATCATCATCGCCATTCATCACGTAAAGAGAAGAGCTACAAAAAAGCTAACTACAAACCGGTGTGTACAAATAACGAGCGGTCACACAACAGTGTTTGCGAAAGATGGTGTTCAGCGGTTTGTGTTGGAGAATGTAGAATGTGTCGGGGAGGCGGAGTGTGCATATCGGATCCTGAGTTCGGATGTCTGAACGGGAGGAGCCGTCTGCATCTTTGGCGGAGACAGGTAGAGTGGTCAGAAAATTGAGCTTGTTTCGGATTTAGTTGTATATTTAGATGTTCGCCTTTGTTTGATTTAGCTTTTTTCAGCTAAATATTGGACTCTGATACATCACCCGGGTTTTTATTCTATTTATTTTATTTTATTAGGGCCACTCCCAACAGGCACACTTGCCCAATTACAGGGAGTATTGGCGTGGGTGTTTAATGATCCTCTCCACCGGGTCAGATCGGACACGGAAGGCGGTTTCCCGCCGTGTGGATTGAACCCACGTTAATCCATGCTGTCCGATCTGCAGACAGGCAACGAAGCCACTAGGCCGCCCGGGTTTCCCAGTGAACTGGCCCGCATTGTTCGAGAACACTTCAGAGCGGTCGAGATCGGCTGGGAGTGTTCTCGGCTGCGACCCACTTCAGAAGGGGGCGAAGGGGATGCGTGGAAGTGAGTGGAGGGTTGTCGGAATGAAAGCTGTTTTTTTGTGTTTGTCACGATGGTGTCTTCAGCGGTGTGGGGTTTTGTTAATAGGATATGTGACTCTGATAATCGCAACATGAATGTATGTGCGATCCGAATAGTTTGTTCTATAGTGATTTGGCTTTTACACCGAAAACCAGAAAGGCCTGGTATATGCCCTCTATTGAAGAATCGTAAAGTGTGTGTACAAATGAAGATGTTTTTCAAATTAGTAACTGGACCTCGAGTCTATAAATGAAGGATTCTCTCCCTCCCCCTCCTCTCTCTCTCTCTCTCTCTCTCTCTCTCTCTCTCTCCCCTTTCTCTCCCTCTCTCCTCTCTCTCTCTCGCCTGAGAACACTGCACAGACATGCTCTATAGGGGGCGCTGGGTGTGCAGAGGGCGCACCCCGCGTGCCCCAGCTATCCTCACAGCACAGCCTTTACCCATGTATAAGCGTGATGCATCGGATTTACCAGGAAGGTGACAATCTGCTCCTGAGTTAACTCAAGACTTGGTTTCTGTTGGAGATCCGTAGCTAGGTATTCCAGTACTCTCTACTTCCCTTGGAAGTGGTCTTACAAAGACATGACGCTATTTCAATTTAATGCTCAGACGAGCAGCTTGAACGATAGTTGTATACGACACGGAACTATCCAGAAATGCCCCTTCGACTATGTCATGGTTTTCAAAAACACGAAATATTATAAATCTGCAGCTAATTAGAACACTTCAGTGATCATTGATGATCACTGAAGTTTTACATTAAGTGCAAGTGTAAAATGGATATGTTAAGACGTCTGCATGCATGGGGCCTTAACCTCATTAATGCTCAATAATATTGTGAAAACAATAATTCCCCATAAATCTTGAGGAACGAGTACATCGGTGGATTTCATAGCCAACCGAAGAAATCAGGAAGTCAGAACATTTAAGGAAAATAGAAGACTTCGGCCTGCTTGCAAGCCACCAGCAGAAAAATAAAGTCACGGAAAATAATAATTTTAAGAATAACGTTGTTCCTTATTTTTCCTTCATATTACAGTGTGTTATATGGGACATATAAACTGGTTTATTATGACCAAGCGGACACGTCTTCTTCAAGATCGCATGTGAAGGGCGTGATGCCCAGAGGGGAAAAAGAAC
The DNA here is from genome assembly GCA_034440635.1 of Lepas anatifera. Classification (NCBI taxonomy): domain Eukaryota; kingdom Metazoa; phylum Arthropoda; class Thecostraca; family Lepadidae; genus Lepas; species Lepas anatifera. The sequence goes on along the minus strand of JAOTON010000100.1, from coordinate 93,831 downwards.
ATACACTTTAACGGACGGTTAATTGTTATTCTCTTATATAAGTGCGATGAAATTACCGAGTTATTCAAGTCGCAGTGAATGAATATCTAACTTTTGTAATTGGTTTACATCGAACGCCATAAAAATTTACAAAAACTATTGGATTACAATTGAACTAATCTGCACATTTAGATGTTCTGAACAAACCAATTCGTTGGCGTACATCGAAGTGTACATTCGGTCTGAATTACGTTATTACACGCGTAATAATTGTCAACTACAATTAAACAGTTGTTCGGGAATTTTCCTCACAGGCATCGCCCGCTCGGGCTGTGAGCTTTTTATTTTATTCGTAATCCTTCAACTTCACAAAATCCCTACTCGGAAAGTGTTGGAGCGTCGCTGAAGAAACGCACGCCTCTTGCAAGTAAGAATACGGTTTTGTTCGAAAAGTTAATGCACCAAATATAATTTTTGCAGCCACCAACGAGTGAAACTTTCATTCTGGTTCCTACACCTATTCGTAGAGTTTTAAGCTTCCCACCAGCGTGATGGTCGGGCCGAGCCAAGCCGTGTCGCTCATATGGGAAATGGTCTCCACATGTAGGGAGAGACCTCGTCGGCATCGCGCACCCCTTCGGTAATAACGCTAATGAGTAAAACACCCATCGGGTTGTACGCTTGCGTGGCCAAGGACAAGGCCCGAATTCCATGAGACAGATGACCAAGGAAACGTTTTGTGTTACACCTCAGTGACAGGACGACGGACGTGTCTTTGGTTCTAGACGATGTTTTCGGAACGAATAAACGCACAACAGAACGTTTCGAAGACATTTGCGATATTATCACAACAAAGCCACAGGACGTTTACATGGTACTTTAAAAGGCACGAACACAGCCAGGCACATATTCCTGTCCTTTGTGCCAGCGATTGCAGGGAAAATTGGGCCGGTGATGTCAGGAATGATATTTTGGGGGCAAGTGGTAAGGTAAGGCTACAGCTGAAAAAACGCAACTTTTTCTGGCAATAACTTGTGTCTTTAAAACACCACGTCCGGTGTTGTCTCAATACCCAACTGGACTCCAGACTGGACGCGAAACCAAACCAACCCACACGTGCGTTCAGCGAGCAATACGGTCCAGTATTGAAAATCACAGGATTTGACGTTTTTCAAGAACGTAAGTTGTCAGAAAGAGGTCACGGTTCGTTGCGTTGAAACGTTTTGAATTTTAGATTTAAAGGGTCTTGTTAAATTCCGCTGTAAACCGCACGTCTTGAGAACCTATGGCGGCTCGGCACCGAACACGTGGTGGGATGCAATGCTGCACCGAAACCATCAGGCTTCGCCGAACCGCCCTTCTGCCTGTTTTCAATAACAGTTGATATGGCTAAACAAAGATATGACCACAGCGACCTTAAATGTTCAATCGACGACGCATATGTAAGCGTGAATGAATGAATGAATGAAGGAATGAATGAACCAAAGAACGAATGAATGAATGAACGAATGAAATCACCCACCTTGACCTTCAAACAGAAGCTGAGGTATTCAAACTTTGTATCCAAATACTTTTGAATGGTGAGGCGGGTGTCTGGTATTGCTTTGTGAAGATACGTTCCAAGGTCACTCAGAATCTGAAAACAACATATCCTGATTAGCAATCATAATACATACCTACCTACATGTGCACTTTGCAGGGGCCTTGTGACACGACGCGGGAGATTGTCCAATCATGTTTACTATTCGAAGATGTTTTGTTCAATGCCTTTGAAACATGTACCATTCACCTCAAATGAATACGTGTACAGTAACGCTCGCACTGCATCGAGTTTCCAACACTGTAACACTCTTGTTTATTCCGTTGGCTCACAAGGGCCAACACATAACATGCTGCCCACGAGCCTTCTGTTAAGTTGGACGGGTGTAGGTAGTACGAGGGGTGAATAGGGCCCAACATCGGCAAAAATCACAGGGTTAAACGAATCGGCGAACATGGGGAAAGAAGTTAGGATTTGGCCCCATTGAATGGGCTGCAGAGTGGGCTGCACTCGTGGCCCGCCGGGGCTCACCGGCTTCAGTCTACGCAGCAGTTTCACTCCGTTCTTCTCCATGGTGCGGTGGGCGTCTCCGAAACTGGAGAACACCTCGCTGGCCTGCGGCTGGGGCTCCCGTGCACCAATCACAGCGAAGGTGTCCCCGAACGCTGTCAATCAGAGGAGAGCATGGTCAGCCCACCAACTACTCTAGACACGCCACCAGTAGTAGTCGCTAAGACGAAATGGCAGTATCAGTCAGAGAAAGAGGAAACTGATCCGTCGCCGAAAAAAGCTAAAGAGACGGGCAACTCGATAACGACATAAATAAACATCTTATCATTTTGATCTTTTTCTATACTAGTATTTATTTACTTTCTTTTAAACCTCAGCAGTAATTGTACGTATTGGCTATATTCCTTGTTCTTTAGTGTTGACTTATTCCGAGCCCACTATGTTGGATGTCGTGACAATTGAACTAATTCGTACGCTAGTTGAGGGAATAACCTACTTACCAGACACATGATAAAATATCTTACATACGAGATCGCTGAGTCCAATGACTGATCCCTTCCTTATGGCTCTGCCACTTTACCTTTATGAACCCGGCAGAGGTCGAAGAAGGCACGCAGCACCTTCTTCAGGTGCTCCACCACGCCGTGGTACATCCTCTCCGTCCGCTCCAGCTCCTCCAGCCGCTTCACCTGCACCAGAGCACCGGCTCAGCGTCTGACATCAGAAGCTCTTCCGGTTAAACCCATCGGTCTCAACGCTACCAACCTCGACTGTTTTGCACGGCTGGTACCCACAAATACGGTAAATATGAGAGTTTGTTATCTTTCCCGGGGCGGTGTCCCGACTCCATGCTGGTCCCGGCTGGGATTTTCCCGACACCAGCTGGTTCTGTGTCGGAACTGTGCTGGGGCCATGGGTTATCAGGCGTTGGTAGCTACTGCGTTCAGCTCTCCCATCATGGCTACAAATACAACTTCTTCAAACATCTTTATCGAGAGCCTAATAGCGGCAAGAAAATTGTTCCAAGCCCCACATGACCTAAAAAATTGATGCATGAGGTTCAAACACAGAATTTTATGACATGACTTTCAGGTTTTTTATTTGCCTGATAACCCATGTTGATGTAAGCAACATTCTCCATCCCTCAAGTATTGTCGACATTCACCTCTCTCTCTCTCTCTCTCTCTCTCTCTCTCTCTCTCTCTCTCTCTCTCTCTCTCTCTCTCTCTCTCACCAGTGAGTCGTTACAGAGTATGGCGCGGGATAACCCCAGTGCGTCGGCCGTGGAGGCGCTCATCTTCTCCACCAGCCTGTGCTTCACCTTCTTCAGGATAATGTCCAGCGACTTGCCCTGGTGAGGGTCGGCGTGCAGCTTGTTGTAGCTCACCGTGACGTCACCCTGTTGCCAGATGATGACGTCATTACAAGCCTGGTGCACCGGGTATCTATCGGGACTCCTGTTGAATTCACGGAAAGCAGGGAGTTTTTGTTGTAAATGTTGTAAGTTACGAAATTGAGAACCGCTCTCCGATGAGAATACTCTCTCCTTTCTATAGCATCTGGGTTATGGAATATCTGTAGTGGGCAAATCGATAGAAAAAGCCCGTCTGTAAATGGGGAAAATTAAAATTATTATCAACTGGATATCATGTGTTTGAGTACGACTTAAGCCGAAACTGGGTGTAATACCTGTTGCTGATATAAGAGAAAAATTAATAAAACCGTCTGTAATTTCGAAGTTTTCATCATCATTATGATGAGATGCTGAATTCGAGCGAGTATCACGCTAGCTCCTTACTTTGACCGCCTGGATGATTTTGGCGACCTCGACCTTGGTGCGTCCTTTGACAGAGGTGCCGTTGACACCGATCAGCTCGTCCCCGGACTGCAGGGTCGCGTCCCTGCCCGCAGGCGTATTGTCGAATACCTGCCGCCGCCGGTACTCACAGTTACACATGACACAGTGCACAATACACATGACAGTGCGTGACAGTGGATAACACTGCTGGACAGTTCACAATGGCATGTCAGACATTATCCATAATGAGAAGTGATCCAGGAGAGCGATGAGGAGGAGTTAAGAGTGGAAATTTTAGACACAGTAATGGCATGCTTCAGGATTTGCATCACATGAAATATGGCTCTAAAATTCAGATAAGATGCTGTATAAAATTCTGTTCCAGAGATATGATAGAAGACACGGGTATACCCATTTATAGCTAAAATCCAGATATTCTCATTTGCCTTCAATTTAGGAAACACTTAGTTTAAATCCATGATTCATAAGTTGCGATAAGACAGAAGTTATGCAGTCTGGAATTCTAGATTCAATAGAGCAGTTGCCAGCCTACACCCCAGAACGAATAGGGGGATTCCGTTTTTAGAACAGGTAATAACCTACGCACCAGGGGCATCGCTACCGATTTTCCCTCGGGAGAACTAGATCTGGCGGTGAAAGGTCATGTCCATTTTCTCTACGTCCTGTCGACTGGATAGAGCAGGAAGATGTTATTCTCTCATAGAAAATGTTGTGGTATCATGTAAGTAACAAACTGAAATATTGTAGTCGATAGATGCTGTATTTTGTAATAATTTCGGTGTAGAAAATCCTTTCGAGATGTATATCCGCGGCCAAAAAGTGGGAGCTCAGGTCCCAATTTCCCCAAAGCTGGAGAGGGGGGGCCTCCTCAGTGATGACGTGATGACTCCCCTTCTGCGTATTGCATAGACCCCCTCTCCCAGACCCCTGTGGTTACCTGGACGACATAGAGACAAGGGCAGAGCGGCGCCCCTCCGCCTATACTGATGCCGATGAGGTTTGTCTCGTCCTTGCTCAAGGTCACACTCCCTGTGGTCAAAGTCATCCCCCTGAAAAAGGTGCATGGGTCATATCTACTGCAGATGCAAAACAGCAGCGCAGTGTTCTGTCAGGATTTGACTGAAGCAAGGAAAGGCTGTATTTTTTTTTAATTTTGGGAGAAAACACGAGATTTTCCATTAAATGACGTACAAATACTAAAAAAAAAACAAAACACGCCAATGCAAAACATGAACCTAGGCTTACCTACTGCCTTTCCCAGACTGGTGCGCCATTTGCAGGTATGTTGAGTGATCAGCTACATCTATGCACCTACCATAAATCAACTATCATGCTTTACATATCTTTGAACTAAGTGGCGAAACCGCGTCAAGAACACCTGCTATTTCAAACAGACAAAAAAGTGGAAATGCAATTTTGAAGTTGAACAGTCAGGGCGGACTGGTGAGATGACACTGAGCTCAGCACCACAAATGACGTCACAACATGTCTGTGTCGGGGGCGGCAGGCCCCTGACGGACAGGTTTGTCGCGCGTTTGGGGGAGGGGTAACATGTCAGTCAACCCAGCAGCGGTAGCAACAACTGTACAGAACAAACTGGCTATTTCGGCTGCCGCTATAGCCTCTAGTAATTAGTCCCTAGTCGTGAGTGCTACTTGAGCGATGTAGGTACATACATTTCACAGGACTGGTTGGATCAGTGCCGGATCTGGGTTGAGGGTTTTTTAGGGGGGTACAACAGGGAGAAGAAATCTTGAAAAACAATGTTTTTGAGGAATCTCACAAAAAATAATAATATCATTTTTGTCCCCCTCCTCTGTATCCGCCCATGGGTTTGATGACTTGTTTTCGCACAGGGGGCTAATTTTAAGGTCTGGAATTGAATCCACATATTGTATTCTCACCTTTGATCTTCTCCCATGCCTTGTGGGTAGTTGAACTGGCTTCGAGCAGGTGGGTATGGGTAGGCCGCCATTATGAAAAGTAGCTCTTGCGCTTTCAAACAAGGAAACTCGAAGCTCTCAATTCTCGATTCTGCTATTGTGCTTAGAAGCTTCTCGCAGTCTTGCACGCTTAGTTGTCGAGGTTACGGACTTCTGATTTATCCCGAGCATCACTGTGAAATAGTTTGCTCTTAGCCTTCAATCCTTGCAGAATAATTTAAACGGTTGTAAAACCACGGTCAGAATCGGCTCCCCTCGCCATTTCGCTGACTAACAAGCTAACCCAGTCGCAGTTCTCCGGGGCCATACTCTCGGATCCATATCTACCGGCCTACGGCTATCGTCAAAACACGGATCTAATTTTACCGCAATCCGTATATACTATTCACTTTTCATTCCACGACGCAATCAAGGGTTGTACGTTGCACTGTGAGCTCTCTTGGGAGTCGAAAACGTCCGAATAAGGACGGTATCGTCGGTGCCGCCCCGCTGTTTACGACAAATGTGCTAGCGTACATGTGTGGGTGCGCGGGGAGGGGGCAGGGGAGGGGTGGGCGGGGTGGCACGAAATGTAGCTGCGTGAAGTTCAGGAGCGTGAACTATTCAAGAGCTTGCTTGCATTCGGGTCGTAGCTAACGGTCAGTTTTGAAGTAAAGGTAAGTTAAGTTCAAATGAGCTAAGTGAGCAAAGTTCGTTTCTTTCAGAGCCTTTTATTTGAAACGTTATGAAGGACTATGGACGTTTCAAAGTTCTGTGATTTACACACCGTGCTACAAAGACCCCTCAGTGACTAGTAGATAATCTCACACAGAAGGCCCCGCCCCGGTATCATGCAGTCGCAGCTCCCTATCTTGTTTCCTCTCAAGGATTTAGACTCACCACACCTGTAGCAACGTTCTTCAACACCAAGCTCCATTAGGATCTTAAGCCAAAGTGCACAACTAGACCTCCGCTGACTGAACACGCCACTGATGGAGCTATCAGCGACCTGATACGCCGCGGATGCTCTGGGGACTGTGATAGGCAGACGGATTGTTCACATATCTACCGAGGGAGTTCTCGGGGTCGAGTTCTTGAAATAATGTGTGCGAATGGTTACACAATGTGTAACCATTCGCATGTGTGCAAATGTGCAAATGTGTGCAAAATTAAGTAGATGTGAAGCGCACCTTGGAGCTTAATTATTAATTGTTATGATTATGAGTCACGGGAGACTGAAATTAAATGTTATCAACCTCCTCTGTTGAATAATTTTTGTGGCTTATCGACGCACCAACTGCCAGGGTCATATGGCGTCGCCAACTATTTCCCTGTTGGAAGGGTTTCTCGGGAGCCAGCTTGCTCCTTGTTCAGGGAAGCCGCCGGGCCTTGAACCCGGGTCGGCTGAATGGAAGCCAGCTACGCTGACCACTCCACTACCGCGCCCCCAACCTCCTCTGTTGGATCATTTCAGTATTGTGATTTGAAAGCGAGAGCATTTTGCGTGCCTGTTTTTGAAGTGTATTCACGCGTGATATCTCGGAAATCTCACCCAAATTTTTGGTTTGGGACATGTCCGCAAGGCTATGGCATATTCATATAGGCTATCACATATTCATGAGACTAGATCAAATGAGCCTGTCCGCAAATCAATAAGCTTTAACACGCGCAGTAGAAAGGCCCCGAGAGACTTACTCAGCAAAGGGGAGGCAAAATACCTCCACTTTTTTGCCCCGCATATTCAAATGGGTACTTGTTATCCTATCTTATGCTCTATGGATCCCTACAAACATTTCCTTGTTGGTAAATTAGTGGCATCCCCAAAGAAATGATATGATGGTCTTTGGTGTCTTCATCTCTCGCTGTCTTTATTTGACATTTGTATATCCGGCACCCATGCTTTGAAGCATTCACCTATCACGCAAAATGTTTACTTTACATGGCAGGCAGTCCGATAGCATCAGCAGCGCATCCATCAGTGACGTCACTGGATCTTCCAGTGACGTCACTGGATCCAGAAGTGGGGTCACGGGACTGGAGATCCAGGTGAGCGGAGGGGAGGAGGGCTGCAGCGCCACGTGACTTCCCCCAGGAGGAAAACTCTCCTGAATAGAGAGTGCGGCGTCCAAACTCGGACAGAGCACAATATAAACCTGGTTGGAGATCTCGGTGTTTGAGAAGTTAGCGGCACCTGGATTTTAGGTCTCTCATAGGATATGAATAGGATCCTATGACGTGTCTCTGTCAACCCATCCAGGGCCCGCAGGATCAACAATATTTATGTAGCCTTGAACTAAAAGTAATGTATTCCGTCATATTCTGCAAAGACGGCTTTACCAGATTGAGGGAAATATTTTGTATAACCTTTGAATACTTTTGCATTTGCCATACTATGTATTCGATTTATGTTTTGGAGTTGGTGAATTGTTAAATATTCTGAACATCTGGAGGCCGTGGTCCCTCGGTTCCCGTGGACCTCCAGAGACCGACACCTGTCCTGTACAGTGGCCCTGCCGGCAGGTCTGGTCACTCACATGCGGTCCTCCATGGTGGTGAAGCGGTGCAGGGGCGACTGCGGCTCCGACAGGTCGCCGTCCAGGTCAATGGTGGGCAGCAGGTGGTAGTAGTGGGTCATGCATGCGGGGTCGGCACCCTGCAGGGACACAGAAGCACCAGCTAACTACAGAGCAGCTTGCGGGGGGGGCACAGCACCAGCTACAGCACACAGCACATTGCAGGGGGACAAAGTAGCGGCTACAGCACACAGCACATTGCAGGGGGAAAAGTAGCAGCTACAGCACACAGCACATTGCAGGGGACAAAGTAGCACCTACAGCACACAGCATCCTGAGGGGGACACAACACCCTGAGGGGACACAGCACCCTGAGGGGACAGCACCAGCTACAGCATATAGCACATTGTAGGGGACAAAGTAGCAGCTACAGCACACAACACCCTGAGGGGACAGCACCAGCTACAGCACACAACACCTTGTGTGTATGTATGTATGTATTCACATCAGCAGGTCTTTCCGCACACATATTCTCAGACCTTTGTCAAGAACGTTGTCAAATGTCAGTGCTCCAGCACATCGCCACGAACTGAACACAAGGACTACATGCCCGAACATGATTGAAATAAAAATTTAAAATATGATACTATGTATCTACGAGCACTCAATTCATCCGATCACCCCGCACAGCGCGCCTGATGTTCTTTTTGAAGACACAATAGTTTGTTGCCCGAGGATTTCCAACAAGTACACAAATATTGTTGTAAGGCGATGAGACACAACAAACAAAGTTCCGTTTTCCATAATTTCTTCTCGGCTTTGAGAGTGCCAAGAGTACCGATTGTCTTGTCTCCCGATTCAAAACATCACGGTTAAAATGAAAATTCGATGCAAGGGACAAAGGGCAACATGTTGTTATCAACTTATAAAGCATACACATGTCAAAGTATTCCATAAAACGCTGAGCATTGAGCCATCCCAGCTCTTCAATAACATCCAAGATATGGCCGTGCTTCCTTCGACCTGATATTATTCTTGCTGCAAAGTTAAAAATTATCTGCATCTTGTTCTTTGATTCAAAATTTGTGCTTCCATAGACCTGAATTTAGTACCTAACATGTGAAAATACCAGCGTGTCAGTAACACGAGGGAGTACTTCAGTGGGCAGAACATATCTGGCATTATACAAAGCAATAAGTATACCAAAACAGCGATCCGAAATACACTTGACAAGATGAGACCAAGAAAGATTGCGTTCCATATATACCCCTAAATTTTTCACAACATTTCTACTTCCAATTTCCTCATTCATAAACTGAATGTTTACAGGTTGCGGTATGTGTTTTAGCTGTCTTTGGTCGTCACTTAGGAGAAGCTCCGTCTTTCTGGCATTGACCATCATCCGGTTTTGTTGAAACCATGTGGTCATCACTTCCAGAATTTCGTCCAAGCAAAATTTCATTTCAGGCATGCGACCACGTGGACCAGTGATTCCTAGCTGTATGTCGTCTGCGTACCTAACACAACCAACTAGAAAGCCATTAAGATGTGATGGGATGTGACACGTCAGATCATTACCCGCGATATTTGCGAGCACTGGACCCAAGCATGTGCCCTGAAAAGTACCCATGTTGATAGGGAGGGGTTCCAACACTTTATCCCCAATTTGGACTCGCTGCACATATCCGCTAAGATAGCTCCGAAACCAGCCCGGATGGATTTGTAAAAGTCAGAAGTGACCCATGACCAGTTACATCAAAGAAACGACTCAAGTCAATCAGAGTTAGTAAAGTCACTTCTGAGCGGTCCATCCCTTTTAATATTTCATCGGTAATTTCTAAAAGAGCAGTGAATGTTGAGCGCCCAGATCTAAAGCCATGCTGGTCGTCAGCCAAAACGTGCTGCTGGTCGAGGTATTGGCTGAGCTGGAGAAGCACCAATTTTTCAACAATTTTGCAAATGGTAGAAATATTTGTAACCGGCCCGAAATTTGCCCCAACCGACGCATCTCCTTTCTTGTGCAATGGCACCACTATAGCCTTCTTCCATTTCGATGGCACGGAGTCTGAAACAAAACTTTTGTTGATGATTCTAAGCAAATGTCGTCCTAAAATAGGGAAGGCTAATTAAAAAAATTTCTGGTTTATCATCCTTGATGGGTAAAGTTTTGTTTGGCATGGAAAACAAGATTTTTCGGAGTTCTTCGATGGTAAGTGGTGAGATTCTTAGACTGCCTGAGTTGTAGGGGACAAAGTAGCAGCTACAGCACACAACACCCTGAGGAGGTCACAAAACCCTGAGGGGACACAGCATCAGCTACAGCACACAACCTGTAGGAAACACAGCATCAGCTATAGCACACAGCACCCCGCAGAAGGACACAGCAGCAGCTACAGCACACAGCACCCTGCGGGAATATTAGCTGCTTGTAACACTGAATGAGAACTGTGCAATGCACCGCAGCGACAGTATGAGGTGTACAATTATGCAAGGAGAAAACACCAGGCTGTTTAAGCTTAATCAAAGCTTCCCATATCGGTTTTGCATGTTTCAGCTGGGGCGGCACCGGAAAATACATACCTGCATTGAAAAGCACGTCCAGCACTTCATTCTTGATGACACCGGTTTTTCTTTACCTCATCAAATACGATTTCTAGCCCAGAATTGATATTCTACCTGCTTTTAACGTTCTTTACCAGTATTCTCCGAAAAAATAACTTCTCGCTTTGGGGAGAACTTAGGGAGGAGGCTATTTTATCATTCAGTTTATCATCATATGCAAATCAGACGTCTGCCCAGGACATAGGGCGGCATAAATATATATATGCAGTCTGCCCAAGCTAACATTCTTTCTTTAAAGGGAATGTTGCACCTTCACAACGTGATTTTAACTGAGATAGCCAAGTTGTAAAGCAGGTCGGAAAACCCGGTACTCCATATTTCATTTGTCTTGGAACTCGATATTTCCGTAGAAAAAAACTAAAACCTACCTGACACCAGCCCCCTCAGCCCCCGTCGCCGGCGGCCATTGTTGTGAGCTACTGGTGTGACGACATATGCTGACGTCACGATGAACATCAGGCAATCGAAGCCCTTGAAGCGTTTCAAGTATGGTAGTGGTTGCCAGATCGTGACATCATCCACAGACTGATATTTATTTCTTTTTCTAGAGGAGTATTTTTAAAAACCAAATATTGAGCTTATTGTACATTTTTCAGAGAAATCATGAGTGGTTTCATTATGTTTTACTATAAGTACGCCTAATTACACTAAATTCCAGGATTCGACCAAGGTGCCACATTCCCTTTAAAGTATTACGTTTGTCACAAAATGCAGTTTTTGTGGCTCAAAGCATCAACCTGTCTGCCTGCCTACTGTGTATGCTATGTTCCTAGCTCAGGTAGCAAATGATGAAAAGATTGTGACCAATGGGCCCAAAAATATGATGTCATCACGTTGAACGATGTAGAGTGGACAGCATCCCCTCCCCTCAGCCCCACACGATTCTGTAAAAACGAAACAATTAGGCATTTAATGCCTTACTTACTTGTAATTGGGGGGCGAGTTGCCTGCTGGCAATTCTCTTTTTGTCATCAGCTGTCCTGCTGTACTTAGGGTTTGCGGCGAATTCATCAACGCTTAATTTTGTTTTACCCTAGTCCCAAGCATTTGTCTCACCTATATCTATTTTACTACAATTGTGCATGGCTTAAGGCTAACTTCTTTTCGACATGATGTATTCTTAGTAGAATTTGTCGTACCATATAAGCCTTGCTGTCAAGATCTCGTGATTTTGGGGACAACGTTCCACCAGTAGAAAACGCTACTATGTTTCGGCTTTGCCCTTGCGGCCGACAAAGCCGATGTCCCTTGATTTGTGCATTCACTAAAATGGGTGCAGCTTACCTGAGTCTCAGCAGATCCACTGAGATGGAGCAGGGCCGCTGATGATCGCTGATCACTGTGTTCACAATTTTCTTCCACAAAACGACTTAATGGTAGAAATGACTTGGCCTCTGTCCGGATATATGCATCGAGACTGCAGTTTTATCACCCTTCAAAAAACCACTCATCGCCTCTCAACCTGTTAAAACTGCAGTGCTTCCATTGAGCCTCTGGCAGAGCTCTCCGCTCTGCTTCACACCTGAGTCCCATCTGCACGCGGTGTGGACACAGCTGCTGCCGGCCCGCCAGCTGTGAGCGTGCTGTTGTTTTACATTTCGACAATGCAGCGCACAGAAAAAAACGGCACCGACAAGCTGACGGCAAACAGGCGTGATAACCGTGCCTGGTTTGATGCGGGAGGGGCGTGGAGAAGCTCCCCTGCACAACGAGTGCACCGCAAGATTGATGGATTTGTTGATTTGCGCACCGCAATATTGATTTGTTGGGAGACGGATGATGCTGGTGGGTACGTTGTTTACCATATGCACCCCAGGCAGTCGAAGCTTTATCATCCAGTATTACTACCGGATGTGACCATTGCCACCGGAAAAGACACAGGATTGGTGTAGAGATCCAAGATTACAGCGCTCAAACAGTTCGGTGTGAATCCTAATCACTTCAGTGGCAGTTTCAGAAACAGCCAGTGTAGTCGTAGCTTGTAGCGGCTGTATGTATGGTCATCCATTCACGAATGTATGGCCATCCATTCCAGCCTTCCATCCGTCCAACTACTCGGCCCCTCTTTAGTCCAACCACCCTCTCGTTTCTGGGCGCTGAGACCGCCTGTGGACTCACCTATGCAGTGGCGTCCGTCAGCCCCCAGCTCACAGCTGAGCGTACACTTGGGCGAGACTACCATTCTGGGGGTGTGGAGAGCGTAGACAGAGATGTCAATCCACTGAATTGTGCAGGCTGAGATGCAGACCAAAACGCAACTGAACAGGGACGGATCCAGTCAAATCCATGTCAGTGAGCAAAACGGCAATCCGGCAGGATTAAACTGGTGCAGTGAATTAATTCTTCACCTTCGTAGAGGTACTTTTCGAGCTTACAAAAACGATAATTTTTGTACTGACTAACACGTCCTAACACTTAATAAAATGAAACGCCTGTTTGATTTGGGGGTGGGATCAAAACAGAATATACCTTCTTCTTTGCTTTAGGGTCATGGCCGGATAGTTTAACAAAGTATTGCCCAAGTTGTTGCATGTTCAGTTTTTTTAGTCGAAGCCTCACTAAAGCCGCCTAGGAGACCCTGACCCCACCACCCGAGCGAGTATCTCCCCGCTTCGGAGGGTTAATTTAGAGGCCAAAGTTTGACCTCCCACAAAACACAGTAACGCGGGATTGCCCCCGCCCCCGCCTGGATCGGCCCCTGCAGCTGGTGATACAGTGGCCGGTAGGCTAGGATAGTGCAAATCCCGACGCAGACTCGTAACGCCACAGCTCATATGTTGGTCTGCAATCGCGGATCCAGCACTCCATTTCAGGGGGTTAGGGCTCGAGTCTCCTCCGCCATTTCCTCGGAACAGCCTCCAGCGATGTATTAGATAGAGACATTCTGAAATTTCGGGGGGGCTTAAACCCCCTAACCCCCCTTGTATCCGCCACTGTTTGTGTCGACGTCTGATGCAAGCTCCGCTTCTCACAGAGGTGAAAACACCATTTATGTCTTCAACTCTTGTCGACGTCTCGAAATAAATGCATCTCTGAATGAAAAGAGCTCAGCGAGACTCCTGACGGAACTGGTTGCTAACAAGTCGGTGGAAAGGTACCGAGGTATGATGCTCATGCGACATTTCAATGTTTAGTGCACTATTATCTGCCAAAACTGTTCTAAGCAATACAGAGCTATGAAAGTGTATCGCTTGGACACGGATAAGACCAAAGGTCAGAAACAATCAAGGATAAGACTATTATTAACCTCTCGGAGGTAAGATCAGCATTGACCCTCAATATTGCCAGAACTCGATTTTGGGACAAATAGAAATTTTCACCTTTGTGAGGCCGACTGCCCATCCAAGCCATATCAGACGTCTATAACCTGACAAGATGAGTCATTATTTGATTTCGATACTCAGTGACATATGAATCAATCGCAATTACATTGTTCATGCATCAAAACAGCAGGCAGAGAGGCTTACATTATAGCAACTGCAACTCCAAATACTTCTTCATTGTTATTTTAGCTCGAACATTTTGCCTTATAACCGCTCAGTCACAACAAGGGATTACAGAAAGTACTAACTTTCAATTCATACCTCATTTTTCAAAGGCATCGTGTATGGTTGGTAGAAAACGTTTAAAATTTGCTCTTTTAGAAATCAAACCATTAGCACGCGCCAGCCATTTTAGTGGTCGTTCAGTTTTATGCGTCAGTTCTCCCACAGCTTCAGACTGAAGGCCACTAAAACCTAGTGATGGAGGGCCACAGTGTGGAGGGAGTGGGGATGAGTGTGCCCACAGTGTGGAGGGAGTGGGAATGAGGGTGCCCACAGTGTGGAGGGAGTGGGGATGAGGTTGCCCACAGTGTGAAGGGAGTGGAGATGAGGGCACCCACAGTGTGGAGGGAGTGGGGATGAGGGCGCACACAGTGTGGAGGGAGTGGGGATGAGGGCGCACACAGGCTCATGAGGTCCGACGGATCAGGCAGTGTTCGACCTTAGGCCCGGTGACAGCTGATGGCCGAACCCTCTGACAACGAATGGCTGTCAGAATGTCACACTGCCACAGCCTTCGCACTTTCAGCGGCTGCCGGCTGCCTGGGGTGGTGGTGTTGGAGCGTGGCTGGTTCGTCTCCCTGCGCTGTTGCTTGTGCGTGAATGGGCGCGGGCTCAGCAGCCTGTGGCCGCTTCGTGACTCGAGCCCCGTCTTTTGCTTGTCCGGCGGTCTTCACCACTGCTAGGCAGCGCCGAACTGCAGTAGCAGAGACTGTGATTGTAAAGAAGTAGCAATAGCAGCACATCCAGCAGCTGTGTTAAGCAGCATCATCAGGAGCAGCAGTGACGGTGTTGGAGAAATAGCAGGCGCTCGCGAGGTACTTTCGGGGCCGCAAGAGTGACGGCAAAGCCACCGATACTGGGAGACCTCCTACAACTTGCAAGTGTGAACATCACTGTACATCCCAAAGCTCCTGACGGATGAAGTTACGTGCAGATTTGTGTGCTGTCAGATGACAGGAGGAATGCTTCTTGAGTAGCTGCCGCGCCGATTTGGCGCTGCTCGCTCCAGTTAAGCCTGTGTGGGAAAGATCTGAACATCTTGACGTCTGAATACCAGCATCGTCTTGTGGAAAGAGGGCGATCAAGCCTAGAAAATATTTGTCATAAAAAATCAGGCCAGAATGTTCAGACTCTGTTTATGGGATGCCCCTGTTTTTGTGTTGCTGGCTCTAATCGGGGCTAGTTATATTCCGTTCCTCTCCCCTCTTCAATTGGTTTCAGCCCATGGTATTAGTCCAAGTGGCAATGGCGAAGAAGCACGCCCTACTTCGCCACCAACTTTTGCATTAAACCCAGCTGAAGCCGCCTCAGTCGTGTCTGCTGATTCCAACGGTACCCCTAGTAGTAATCCTCCTGAGCCGACTTCTGAATACAATATCTACTCCGGTATTAGGGCTGAGGCGAAGCCAGCTCAGGCCAAGAAATATCCATCTCGTATAATATTCCCGTCCGAAAAGTCACCGAAGAATCCGTTGAACGCCTCGCCTGCGTTCAGACCTCCTAGTCCTCAGTTTTCTTCGATCATGCGCAGCATGCTTCCCTGGACCCCGGCCGTCCAAATTCCAGCTGGGCAGTGGGTTCCTATTCCTCGATCCAGCGCCGTTTTACCGCCTCCCACCGTCGCTCCATGGCTCCCCGGTGTCGCCCCCGCGGTTAACACCACCGGCCCGGACGGTCAACCCATCAACCCCAGCCCTCCCTCGGAGTCGGGATGGGTGGCCGGAAGACGCTTCGTTCCCGGTCCTCCAGGAACCCGCCGCTGGATTCCTACCAACGACTCCACCCCCGGGCCGCCTGGTCCTCCATCCTGGATACAGCGCGGCGCTAAAGGCTTCTCTGTGGTCCCTGAAAAGAACCACACCAAAAGAAGCATTCCGGCAGCTTCCTCGGACCCGGGGAGAAAGGCAAAGGGCGGTAGAAGAGGTGCCAGATCGAGACCGGTTGGAACGTTTGTACAGAGCAGCGGCGGCGGCATGAGCTTCGGACCGCCGCAGAGGCGTCCTCGACGGCAATTAGGTCCGACTCAGAGAAAGCAGGCTCGCACTCCGGAAACGCCTTATCAATACCCATCGGCCGGACGGGACTCTGGTCCTTCAGCGGCTCCTAGCACCGACAGCGAGCTCCCAGATCCTTTACAGCCAGATGTCGCACCCGCTTCTCAGTATCCAGAAGCAGCCAGCTCCGAAACCCCTCAGTATCTGCCTGGAACGCCGGGGCAGCGTCTACCAGAGCCTCCCACTCCTCACGACCACTCCCACTCTCACGGCTCGCACTCCCACCACGGCCACCACCATCACCATCGGTCCTCGAGTGGACAGGCGAGGGAGTCGCCTACCTCCCACTCGCACCCTTCACACTCGCACTCGCACCCTTCACACTCGCACTCCCACCCTTCACACTCGCACTCGCACTCAACACAGCCCGGGGGCAAGGATCACCGCGACCAGCCTCGGCCTGGGGAAGTGGAGCTGGTGAACGTGACGTCATCATCGTCTGAAGGAGGACACTTCCACGGTCATGGACCTCCAGAGCCCATGCCCAGCGACCAGGTCAGTGTCCGGAAACACTATTCAAGGGAAGGATGTTGATTGCCATTAGAAAGGTCTTTGAGCTGTGTGGGGACCAAAACCGATCGGCATCTCATTTGCATTTATGTCCCACCTTCGGCCCCGTATTTGTGAAGGAAAATATTTTTGAATTTACGATTGAGAATTTACGATTTTATGTAATAACTCCATGCTTGATTATTTGAGTGGAAGGATTATTCCGAGCTAACTGACATTCCTGTGTCGCTGTTCCTAAAGAAGGAGGACCCGAAGATACCATGGGATGCTGAGTTGAATTATCATAACCTTCAGCGGTGAAAAAATTGACCCGACTTGAAGCCAAGTCGAGGGTATCCCCTAGGCATAAATGCATAAAATGGGCCTGGCCCTAGTACGCAAAACTGCACCAGGCTAAGGCATAGGTTGATGCATTGGATAAGAAAGCGAATTTTCTGAGCGGCATTGCCTTTATCTAAGTGCAGGGTTGGGAACATGAGAAGAGGCAATCACTGGCGGTGGAACTGGGGGGCACAGGGGCACGGTGTCCCTCTTAAATCAGACATTTTAACACTTACCCTATGGCGTTGAATGGAAATAGGTTGAAAAGCCCATGGTGCCCGACCTTAAATCCGGACGTTCCACCGTCACTGGAGGCAATAGCCTGCAATATGCAAATAAAGTGTGCGGACATAATTTTCAATTAAAAGCTGAGATATGCTGAAAGGAAAAAAACTGTTCATAAGTTCCGCCCTGAACCCATCAGACTAAATTATAGCAAATCCACACAATTCAAATGGATTGACAGTGATTCATAGCCAATTCACAGTGACACTATGATGTTCACCACAGCTGAAACGAACAAACGCAGGAGGGTCAGAAATCTTACGGGTTTTACTTAAGCTATTTTAGGATGTCCCCAAGGACTTAGTAGATCCTTTCAACTTCTCTGGATTGGACTAAACATCATTTCCCAAAGCCTTATATCGTTTGAAGGAATTCTTGATAGGAACACGTTTTCGCAATCATTTGTGCAGCTCTTTTCCATAGGGAACTCTCACCCTTTAGGTGAACTTGGTGATTCGAGGCTAAATCGACACATTTAGATCAAAGCTAACGTTCAAGATACTAACCCTGAGTCGTTGGATCCAGGAATTCATTTCGGGTTGGGGGGGCTAAAAGGCTCGAGCCTCTCTCACCACTGCCTCAGATCAGTCCCACCTATACATTTCGGCACTCTGATCATACCTCTGACACTCTGATCATGCCAGGCACTCTGACATTTCGGAAGGGGGCTTGAGCCCCTTTGTGTCCGCCACTGCCCTGAGTCATGCCCTTTTTAATGACTTTGCTCTTCTATCCGGGTGTCATGGATGCCCCGCAGTGTTTACTCGACTTTGAAGCTGCGGAGGTTTAAAAGATGACTTTTGCTGAGGGCCTACCCAATGCTACAGCCCTGTTATGTTTGGAGAGCAGTTTGCAAAACAGATTTCTTCAGAGGCGGCGCTTGAACATTACGACAGCATAGGCACGACTCGCTTAGAGGTGAGGACGTCGCCCGGGCTTCTTACCTGATATTGGACAGGGGTGATTCCAGCAGGCCGGCTGGAGAAGGGGCAAGCTCAAGTCGATGAGCAAAAATAATATTTATGTTTAAATGTTTAATATCATAAAAATTGAATAAAAAATGAAACATATGTCGGTGGATTGTGGGAACGGTTATGCGGCAGTATATGAAGGTACAAAGCAAAATTCAAGAAGGATAGGTAGGTAGGTAGGTAGGTAAGTAAGCCGGGAAGGACAATGTACTCACAAGAGCTTCGCATTTCAAGGACAGCTTCGGCACTTCATTGCTTATGACGTCCAATTTCTCGTTGTGCGATTGATTTGTGAACGGATTTTTAAAATTTCATCCGCCAGATTTTGTGCCATGACTCATGTTCTTCATAAGGGTTTCACAAATTAAATATCTCGCTAATAATTTCCAAACAACTGTCCCGCACTAGAGAAGACTAGACATTCGCGAATACAAGAATGCCAATAAACGAATCCGCTATAATCAAGGTCCAAAGACGCGGCATCGCACGTGCTAGCTTGTAAGGCAAGCCTGGGATGCCGATTGAACAAGCCAGCACTCGCGTCCGAATGAATGAGGCATTAGAGATGTCAATAAAAAAGCACACGATAGGTTTGCGACGGTGTCAGGCAGATTCAGCGAATTCGCGAAGTGCCTAATATCAAATTTGTTGACGGTAAGAGCTGCGAACGTGGATTCTCAGATATGCAAATTATCGGCTGTTTGGCCCAGTGATCCGAAAAAGGAATATTCGCTGTAACTTAAACATCGAGTCAAATTATATTTGTTCCACATAAAATACATACCTACTTCGACATTTAAAAGTGGCTAGGCAGTCACTAATATGCCTCTATGGCAGCGCCGCCACTGGATTTCTTCCTGGTAAAAGCACACACCTATAGATATAAGATTATCCATTCAGCTAAGTGTGTGTTTTTAGATTATTTTCCTTTTACATTATGACAGCAACAAGAAGGATACTTGAGCAAAGTAGAAGAGACATATACGTTGAACCTATGGTTTTTTCGCCATCATTGAGCCTTGATTTCATTTTTCACAGCCATTGGGAAAATTTCTATTAATGCCTCACAACCATCGAGAAATATATTTTGACTTTCAATCTATACCTATTTGTGAACGAATAAAAAATCATTATTGATTGTTTACGAGAGACCAATTGACATCGATTCTTCCCCTCGGCTATTCTGAGACAGATTTCAGTCAAAAATGTGTGATGGGTATCGGGAAGATTTGATCATGCTTGAGAGAAATAAAGTTTGATAGTTAACATCCCAAACAAAGCTGCTTATACCTGACACTCGCTGGTATAGATTCTTGAGATAGCCAAGACAGCGCAGAACTAAATTCATTCTATAGATTTGGGCACTAGATAGCCTTTGGGTGCTGATGGGACCTGAAACCCCAATACTTCTACGAGTTCTGAAGGGTTTGTTTGGAAAATTTGAATCTTGAATGCATTTTTCGTCAGTATCGTTATTATGAACTATTCAAACAAATCGACGTAATTCTAATTGCTAATGGTGAAATCTGTAAATATCTATTAGTTGGGTTGTAAAAACATTCGTTTGTCGTTTTCGCGAACTGTGTTTTGGCATAATTTGTTTTTGGCACTATGATTTTTCAGAATTCACGGAACATTTCACCCTTTTGCTTTGAGTGATCGAGCGGGAATGGTTTTCATCACATTTCATATTTTACTCGTCAGAAACACATCGACGCTACCGATGAAAATTAGCACATCATGGCAAAAAGAATGAATCATGCGCCGCTATAATACCTTTCTTGGTTTTTTTATTTGAACGATAGTATTTTTTATTAATTTAAGAGCTAAAAAATACGTCCTCTCTCTGTGACTGCTAGATATAAATGATGTTTATCATTATTATGAATATACTTATTATTGCTCTTCTCATTCTTTCTGTTATTATTAGTAGTGGTAATATCAATTTTTTGTTATGAAAATCATCATTATTATTATTGAAGTAAATATGCATGCATTTGAATAATGTAAAACTGTTTTTATAATTTTAATTCGTCTCCGTAAAAAAACGGCACTAGCTGTCCTCAGAGGCCTTAATAGTTACGTTAAATTTGCAAGAATGTAAAGGTATTACGCAGATTGGGCTTTCACTATTGTAAAATCATAAAGTAAAACCTTGCATTTTTTCCAGTCATGTTTATACTGCTATATCATTATCATTAGTCTATATGATATCATTACCAGTCAAACTGTCGTATGGTCATACATCATATGGTATATGATATCATTTGGCTATGTATTGTAAAAGCTCAGTGGCCACATCGGTCAGGATTGTACATACCTGTTGGCGCCGGTGAGCAGACACACCGCCTGCCACAGGTGGAGCTGATTGACGTGGAGAAGCTGTACGGCGAGGCGGGTACCGGGTGCCGCTGCGTGGTGCCCGCCGCCTGTCCGGCGGGGGCCGCAGGGCCGACCGCTGCGGAGACGAGTACATCTGCTGTCCTAACGACCAGCTGTACCAGGCCAAGTGTGGCCGACTGGTACAGTACCCGTCCAGAGGGCTGGTGAGTCGCTCTAGATGGCAGTAGTGTTCTCAAACGGAGTGAGATCGCGACTGGGAAGGCATGGCTAATTTGGGGGTTTAACCCAGGGTAGTTTAACCCTCGCTCCGGTGGGGAGAGTGTTTGAACCGCCTTTGGGATTTCCGACTGCACAACAGAAATACGGTGTCTAGTGCTGCAGTGTTTGGTAAATTTTATCCTTATCAATTTTGCAACTTTTCCCAAAATTTCAACGTTAGGTCATCCCAGGTCAGGTCACTAGTGCAGGTCAAGTGACTTCACCTCCAATTTTTTTGAATATGTCATATGTAAGAAGAAGGGGTTCACCCAAAACTCATATCACATAATGTGCCGACCGAGTACTACAAAATATATACCGGGTTTTTTATATTGATGACTTCTTGTCGGGTCGGGTACAGATCATGACCTCTCTCTTGGAAATACATGGTGAAAACGGGAACTTAGCAAAAAGTGCCTATATTTCTGTAATTACAGCTAAGAATACCGTCCTAAAAAAGGTCCGTCGTGAGAGGTCATCTAGGACTAATTTAGTAGGTTTTCAGACTTTGATCAATAACGTCTCAGGAAATCATGATAAAGCTTTTATTTTGATACCATTACGTTTGGATAATTATTTCAAGTCGATTGATATGCATATTGTCTATGCTAGGTCGGATGGTGACCTTAACCTGACCTTAGGTCACGCCATTTTGTTTTATTTTGACGTAGTATAGTCATATCATACATCATTTGATTTGCCGCAACGGGCGGAAGCGAATGGAGCCTAAATTGATTATAACTCAAGTCTGTCAGACGCTAGATCCCGGAGCTTTTCTCTAACCTATCAACTTCTTTGACCTGTCTTTATTTGAATATTGACCTGAGCCAAAAAAGCGATAAATGTAGTTTCGTCATACATTTCCATGACATAGTCGGCAGTGTTCGCTTTTTTCGTTGTCGTTTCTCATTATTGTTGTTAACTCGTTTCTGTTATTATTGTTGGTCCCATCTCGCACCGGCCCCACTGAGGGTGCGCCGAAACGGTTTTATCATATATTGGAAACATTTATTTTTTCAAAATTCGTAAGTAAGCACACATACTGTCAAATTTTAGGTCTCCTCCCGCCACCCTCCTTTCCCTCTGGCATTCCTTTGGTCGTATGGTTGCACCATTCTATTTGCGGGCATGCAAAGCTCCAGTTAGGTGCGCTTAAACAGCATGGTTGAGCAGTTTAACCTCCATGTTAAGTCAACCTTTCCATGGTTGCAAAATTATTAGCGGCATTGCAATAACCTATCATGATGTGCTGCTCAGATTAAACTGCCGCCAGACACCCTATGGCTGCTATGAAGAACATCATTTATCATAATAATTTGTTACAAGCACTTCTACACTCTTAACGTCGCATTTTAGGTGTTTTCGTGGCGTGATCATAGGTCCGATAGAATAGCTGGAGGGTGCTAGAACATATCTAGAGCCGAGAACCGAGCTAAGATGGCCGCCTCCATTTCCTGCTTGTTCCCTTCATTGTTGGTTTTTTGTACCTCGGACCTTCGATCTTTCTTAGTAACCTCTTGACGATTGGTCTATTTATCCCCTAAATAATCTCATCTGCCCAACATTGTCATTAATATATTCACTCTGTCCGGTCCAAGTTGAAAGCTGTTGTGAGCATAGGCTTATGCGGTGGCGCGGAGGAAGAACGTTCGACTCCACGCCGCTGACCCGGGTTCAAATCCCCGGGCGGGTGTTCTGAATAATTCTGCATCTCTATGATACCCTCCCAACCGGGCTGAGAGTTGGCAACGCCATATGCTCATATAAATCCGTGTGTCGCAAAACCCTAAAAGTTGCTCTTGACTATCGCCACAACAGTGGCATTTGCCCCTAGTTAGTCTCACAATGCTCCTAGTTAGTCCCTTGATGCCCCTGGTTAGTCCCACGATGTCCTTAATTAACCTCATGTGCCCCTAGTCAGCCCCGCGATGCCGCTAGTTTATCTCGTGATGCCACTAGTTAACCTCATGATGCCCCTAGTTAATCCCGTAATGCCCCTATTTAACCCTGTGATGCCCCTAATGTGTCCTATGATGCCCTTAATTACTCCCGTGATGCCCCTAGTCAACCCCGTGATGACCGAAGTTAACCCCTTGATGCCCCTAGTTAACCGTGTGATGCCTCTAGTTAATCCCGTGATACCTCTGCTTAACTCCGTGATGCCCCTAGTTAACCGTGTGATGCCCCTAGTTAATCTCGTGATACCCCTAGTTAAACCTGTGATTCCCTAGTTAATACCGTGATATTCCTAGTTATTCCCGTGATGCCACTAGTTAACCCCGTGATACCCCTAGTTAATCCCACGAAACTCCTAGTTAACCCCATGATGCTGTCGCCCCAGGAGGGTCCGAGAGGCGACGCTCTGGGTCAGCAGCCGGATAAGATCATGGCGGCGCCCTGGGCGGTGGCGCTGCTGCTGCGGCTGCCGGTCGGCTATGTGTTTATCTGCGGCGGTGCGCTAATTCACCCCCAGGCGGTATTGACCGCAGCCCGCTGTGTCGCCAAGTGAGTCGCGATGCGCCGCCGGGCTTAAATGGCAGCGGATTATGAGTTGATTAATAGCAAATTATAGAAATTGGTCACTAGATAAATTAGTATTATGAAATAGTATAGAATGAATGAATAAAATTTAAGGAAAATACTGGTTAATTCACTGGCATTTGACTCGAAAATTATTTGAGCTTCTCTATTGTTGATTATTCTACCAGCTGTATAAGAAACGCATACAAGTTTGATGGTTAGAAAGTATATCTTTTATTGTACATCGATTATTAATTTCTCAATCGTTTTGGTATATAATTACTCATTTTACTAACCTGGGATGGCCATTGTTTTCTTTGATGAACAGTTATACCATTTGCAATGTTTTGTCCAAGTTTTTGCAAGTTCGGCTTTTGGAGTCAGAGCCTCACTAAAGCCATCACGAGATCTGCCACGGAGACTCCGACCCCAACACTCGAACTAGCAACTCCTGCAATGGAGCGTTAATTTAGAAGCCAACGTTTAACATCCCACAAAGCACAGGGACGATCGCCCCGCTCATGTCACCCTCTCACCAGTGGGTTGACAGCCGAACTACGTCGGGTAAATATTTAACGCCGGAGCGTCTCAGGGTAATCGATCCCAAGCCTCATATGGACTGCCACTGCATGTTTCTGAGCAGTGGGCCGGAGCCCAAGGCTCTACCAACTCTTCGGGGACGGCTATTCTTTACTGACTTATAAGTTATTTATTGACTAATAAATGATAAATTAATTGACCAAAATCAGTGTCTGATTGGGTAATTGAGGATGTGCTATTGAATAACTTTGTAAGACCAACTGCATAATTATGCTGCACGAAATTATTCTACGAAGCGGTATGGGTATCTTTTCGCTTCACGCCGTACTACGAATAATTTTTGGGGCTTATTCGGCACACCAACTGCCAGGGTCATATGGTGTCACCAACTCTTTTACTGTTGGAAGGGTTTCTCGGGAGCCAGCTTGCTCCTTGTTCAAGGAAACTGCCGGGCCTTGAACCCGGGTCGGCGTTTCGCACCGTATTTAATGAAGCGATATAGGGCTTTGAACCTGTTATTTAAAACATCATTGCATAGTTTTGAATACTTTAAAACCATTGCATGGGGATCCGAATGAGGGTGGGTGCGGTTCTGATTATCGGTGCAAAACCGATTGAGTAGCAGTAAATTAATCCCGTCTGGAAAGTCATGTGGTATTCGCAGGGTTACCTACTCAATGAGCATGGGTACGTCCTTTTGTAGATGTCGTTTTTGTGGACTTAACGATAGATATTTGGCTTCGAATTATTGGCTGAAGCAGTCTTTATTTAAATCCAACCTCATGAGCGTAAAGATCCGGTCCGACTTAATGTCATCGAGATGAATAATAACTAAAAATTTTCCTAAATTGATAAGCAGTAATCATATTCATTATCTAATTTACTCATAGTCATATTCATAGTATGAAGCTCAATTCGAGGTCTGGCTACATAATGACTTAAAATTTTTGACATTATATTCATGATTCTGATAAAGGGCAGTGCCTGAATATACAATCTAAGGGTTTTTTACATCCGGATTCGAGGAGACAGGCTAGTCTTCACCTTATCAACTTATGCTCCTGCTCCTCGCCGCAGCGCTCAAAAACCTATCAACGTCTAAAATTGTTCCCCTTC
Source organism: Lepas anatifera (assembly GCA_034440635.1). Lineage (NCBI taxonomy): Eukaryota > Metazoa > Arthropoda > Thecostraca > Lepadidae > Lepas > Lepas anatifera. The sequence goes on along the minus strand of JAOTON010000100.1, from coordinate 68,463 downwards.
ATTTTGGCATAGCAGGTGAAAGGGCCTAGCAAGGTACAGGTAAAATAAAAAAACGCAAAAATTGTTATACTCCCACTAAATCACCTGTTATCTCGATGTCTTCCGGCCGTATGAGCCCTATGCGTCGGTGTAATCCCACCTCTAATATTATAATCTTTTGACCAAACTTTCTAATGTATCTCGGCTCAGGACAGATTACTCTGACTTTCCATGACCACGCCCTCTTTTGACGTCATCGCCAGCCTGGGAGAGATGTCGCCGATGTTGGTGGCGAGGTTGGGCGACGGCATCAGCTTTGACAACTCCACCACCGACGGCGGCCCTCCGCTGCCCTTCCAGGAGATCGCGGTGGGTTGAAGAGCTGGATTCCATGGGGACTGATGGAGATTTCCTCCGCTATCTTTGCGAGCTTGGAAAGCTATCTGGGTTCTGACAAACAGGGATTGGGTATAGTATAGGTGATACTTTGGTATGCTAGGTGATAATGTGTGAAGTCTGGGCTGTGCGAGATAATATTTCTGGCCTGTTAGACCAGGAGGAAGATTGTTGAATCCCAGATTCTGGCATGTCATGAAAATCACCAGGAGTTATTGAGATCAAAAAGTTATTAAATATCATTGCAGTTTTTATGAATGTTACGCACCAGCCAAAAGCTCACAAATCAAGCTAGGAAATGACACAACAGTACTTTAACACGCGCATTGACGGGGGACGGGTACCCGCCCCCCTCGGGTTTTTCGGAGACAGCAGAAAAACAGCGGCGCGCAGCGCCGCTGTACTTGGTATACCTTTTCCTTCATCATTTTTGAAACTGCTGTGAAAATTTTAGGGATAGGTCATCTCAGGTCAGGTCACCAGTACAGGTCAAGTGACCTGACCTCAAAAAAAGTTTAAGATAGCATAAGTCGGAGCAGGGTGAACTTATCCAATTGAAACTTATATCACATAATAGGCCCACCGAGTTCTCTAAAATATGTTCCGGTATTTTTGATATCGATGACCTAAGGTCAGGTACGAAGCATGACCTCTCCATTGGTAATACATGGGAAATATAGTTTTTACTAAATAACTCAGTAACGGATGGTGATACAGCGTTTATTTTAGCTTCATTAGACTCGTCTTGGCTTTGCGGTTCTAATGATATGCATTTTATATAATTTGACCCTGACCTGACCTCAGGTCAGGTCAAATCTTTGATTTGACCTAGCAAGGTCAAATCATAAATAATTCCATTCGGCTTGCTGCAAGGATTCATAGAGTTCAAGACGTTTTGCTCTATCTTTACTTGTTCAGATGTAATGGCCGAAAAACTTAATTTACATGTTATCCCTATGACGGCATGTTTTGACCTCTGGTGACCTTAAATGTGATCTGGCAAAAAAATGGTCCAAATATTTTCGATGGAGAAGCGGATGGGCTACCCAACGCCGTTTGCCGTTTTTTGCTACCTACCGTGGTTCTAGAGATCTTAGGGGGGCGTGTACCCGCCCCCTCGTCAATCCGAAGGTGGCTCAGACCCCCGTCAATGTGCGTGTTAAGATACTTTTATTAGAACTCGTCACACAATTTTACAATTCAAACCAGCTAACATTAATCGCAGCAAGTCCACCCGGTACTGAAGAGGTCCGCATTCCCCAGGTGGCAGAGGTGGTGGCTCTTCTCCGGTCCCCCAGTTGTTAGAGGTGGTGGCCCTTCTCCGGTCCCCCAGTTGTTAGAGGTGGTGGCCCTTCTCCGGTCCCTCAGTTGTTAGAGGTGGTGGCCCTTCTCCGGTCCCCCAGTTGTCAGAGGTGGTGGCCCTTCTCCGGTCCCCCAGGTGATAGAGTGGTTAGCCTGTCTCCGGTCCCTCAGGTGGCAGAGATAGTGACCCTTTTCCGATCCCCCAGGTGGCAGAGATGGTGACCCTTCTCCGGTCCCCTAGTTTTCAGAGGTGGTGGCCCTTCTCCGGTCCCCCAGTTGTTAGAGGTGGTGGCCCTTCTCCAGTCCCACAGTTGTCAGAGGTGGTGGCCCTTCTCCGGTCCCTCAGTTGTCAGAGGTGGTGGCCCTTCTCCGGTCCCCCAGTTGTCAGAGGTGGTGGCCCTTCTCCGGTCCCCCAGTTGTCAGAGGTGGTGGCCCTTCTCCGGTCCCCCAGTTGTCAGAGGTGGTGGCCCTTCTCCGGTCCCCCAGTTGTCAGAGGTGGTGGCCCTTCTCCGGTCCCCCAGTTGTCAGAGGTGGTGGCCCTTCTCCGGTCCCCCAGGTGATAGAGTGGTTAGCCTGTCTCCGGTCCCTCAGGTGGCAGAGATAGTGACCCGTCTCCCGTCCCCCAGGTGACAGAGTTGTTGACCTGTCTCCGGCCATCAGGTGACAGAGACAGTGATCCGTCCCCGGTCCGTCAGGTGGCGGAGGTGGTGACCCACCCAGACTACCAGTGGATGCACCGCCAGAACGACGTGGCCATTCTGTTCCTGAACAGCTCGGCTGTGCTGCGGCCTGGCTTGGACACCATCTGCCTGCGGCCCGAGCCCGCTACCAGGTCCTCGGCAGCCGCCGCCGCCCCTCAGCGCTGCGTCCTCGCCTCCTACAGCCTCCAGGAGATCGGTGAGTCCGGAGAAGCGACTGTCTAATTTTCGGGTGCATTTCCCCTTTGGTTTCTCAGCTGGGTGGTTGCGTTCTCGTCGCTGCCTCCGCCTCCTCCCAATCCGCTCTGGTCGTTGATGAGTGTAACTGAGCCCGCTTCGGTTCTCTACAGCGCCGATTCACCCGATACTGCACCTCCACACCATGAACCAGACCGAGTCGCGGCCGGCGCGTCTGTGCCAGCACGTGGGCCACTCGTCCAGGCTACACGCCCTGCTGTGTCAGCAGCATCCCGACCTCATCGACCTGACCTGCCCTCTGGTGCGGGACCGCGCCGGCTCGCCCGTCTCCTGCGCTGACCCCAAGAGCGGAGAGTACCGACTGACCGGTGTGGTGGCCTGGGGCGAGGGCTGCGCCCTGCCGCTCAGTCATGGCCTCTTCACCCATGTCCAGCCCTTCTTCAAGTGGATTGACAATATGGTCACGCAGAATTTTAGATATTTTGAGTCTTATTTTGGATTCAATCAGGTTTGAAGTACTATCACGTAAGTATTGTTAACTAGTATGAACGGAACCACTGGTTGGATATAAGGTACGTTCCAGACTTTCGAATTGCAGCGCATTTTATTGATTTTGATAAACTTTGATAATCTCTGAATGTCTCTTTTACAAGAGCGTCATCACCCGGCTTCGCAGTGCCCGGGTGGAGTATTTTGAAAATTTGGAAGAATTCTCTGACAGAGAACCATCGCCTGAGAAGAAAATAAATTATTCAGATTTATGTCCTATTTCACATTACTTCTTCGCACCTGGCTGCGTGTAGTTTGGTCCAAATGTGACAGAAATCGGAAGTGTTTGAACGAAAATTGGGGAAGGGAAAGGGCCAGTTCCCCACGGCTCCCTCAGTACCAAGCAGCCCAAGGGCCAGTGACTTCCCTGCTGTTTTAGTGCGGTGTTATAACAGGATTATCTGATGTAAAAGAACTATAATGAATGGTTAGTGTTTCGCTTCTGACAACATTTCTGTTTGTTGGACTGGTCTGTTGTTACGCTGTTAATCACTGTTTCTAGAAATCTTTGCAACAAAAGCGCGTAGCTCACTTCAGAGCTTGTATTCAATTTTGTTGCATATGGTGGATTATCGTTGCCTATATTTGCATGGGAAAGTCGTAAAATTACTGCATTGGCATAGGCACATCGTTCAGAGTGACATGGGTCGGCCTATCTGCAGTAATCGAAACAATATTTTCTCGATCAAACGGGAAAGCTGTGGCATTTGAACGTTGTTTGGAGGGAAGCCAACATAAGTAATACGCGAAATATAAAATCTTTGAAATATCGCCTCGTGTAATTACAAAGCTCAGAGAGAACTTTTCTGGAAAGCACATAAGCCTTCCAGGACTGTTATATATATATATATAGATATATATATATATATATATATATATATATATATATATATATATATATATATAAAAAAAAAATATTCGTATAGTTAGGCAGTATATTTTCTTTTATACATTGTTTGTTGAAAGCCAGAGCGTATTTGCATTTGATTATTTTCTTTTTTGTTTGTTTCAGGTGCCGAAATAATGTTCTGTTTTCATTGCTGATATTATTAAGTAAGAAACCCAATGTTGACATTAATATGCAGAAGGTGCTTAGACAGTAGGCTTACTAGTGTCTAGTTTCGGTGAATTGTTCACCATCATCAGAGCAATTTCGAAACTAGACACTAGACACTAACCGAAACTGAAACTAGACACTAGTAAGCCTACTGTCTAACTAACTTCTGCATATTCATGTCAACATTGGGTTTGTTACTTAATAATATCAGCAATGAAAACAGAACTTTATTTCGGCACCTGGAACAAACAAAAAAGAAAATAATCAAATGCAAATACGTTCTGGCTTTCAAAAAACTATATATATATATATATATATATATATATATATATATATATATATATATATATATATATATAGCATATATATACGAACTAGTGAGAAAATCAGGATATTATTCATTTAAACATTAAAGTCACTCGTACGTGAACATGTCTATTCAATAAAATCTCATGATGATCTGCTCCAAAATATCACACACTTTTTTCAGAAGAAAAAACAACAATGGATTTCGTGAAGAATTTGCCTTCGTTAACAAGAGATCCACCTAGCGGGAAAATATAGAAACAGTATACCAGCACACTTTCACTTAAATTGCCAACATCCCGGCCTCTCTCGACCTATTCCGGTCGAGACGTTGGTACGGCGATTAACTTCCTGACAGGGCGCCGTAGCGTCCCTAGCTTGGTTCTGACTGTGGCCGCGCGCACACGTCCATCCGGCCCACAGACCACACTTTCTACCCTTCCGCGAACCCACACGTTTCTCGGATGAGTTTCGTCCGTGACGATCACGATGCTTCCCTCCTTTAGGTTTACTCCGTCCTGACGCCACTTGGTGCGTGTTGCTAGGCGGGGAAGATACTGGCGGGTCCATTTCCGCCAAAAGTGGTCCGCCATCTCCTGCGCCACCTTCCATTGCTGTCTCAGAGATGATGTTGTTGGTTGGAGACCGTCTACAGGCGTCTGGTATGGTGTCGCCCGACCGATGAGAAAATGGTATGGCGTAATTGGATCATCATCCGCTGCGTCCAGTGGTACCTCTACCAGGGGTGTCGAGTTCATAATTCTTTCCACTTCAGTGAGGAGTGTCGTCAGCACCTCGTATCGTGGAGTCTGGCTCCGCAGTAGGGTGTGCAGGATATCCTTGGCGGTTCGGATGTTTCTCTCCCAGACGCCCCCTGCACTTGCATCAGTTGGAGTGTTGAACTTCCATCGAATGCCTTGTAGAGCCAGTTTTCTTGTGATTTCTTCCTGGTCGATTTGCTCCTGCATCTTGATGAGTTCTCGATTTGCACCGACGAAGTTGCGTCCGTTGTCTGAGAAATATGTATGGACGTTGCCTCTTCTATTTTGAAAGCGACTGATTGCCATGAGGGTAGAATCTGTTGTGAGTGTTTCAACCATTTCAAAATGAACTGCCTTGGTAGTTAAGCACCTGAAGATGATAACCCAAACTTTCTTCAACGCCCGGCCAGTTGATGCAGTGAGAGGCCCCCATGTATCGATGCCTGTGGAGGCAAAAGCCTTTGGTTGTCTTGTGACGCGGTGGAGAGGCAACGGAGCCATCCGAACGGAGATAGGCTTTGCCTTTCTGATTCTACACAGTTGACATTCAGAAACTAGCTTCCGAAATGTACTGGCAGCCTTGGGGATCCAGTATCTCTGTCTGATCTCAGTGAGCACTGCTGAGTGTGCTTGATGTGCCATCTGTTTATGGTAGTGTAGCATCAGCAGACTGGTATAGGTATGTTTACTTGGAAGTATTGGGGGATACCGCGAGGTGACGTCGATATCTGGTGAGCGGCACACTCGGGAGTCAACCACTAACATTCCATTGATCATTAAGGGCGAGAGGCCACTCAGGGCGTTCTTCCGATGGATTATTCCAGAAGTGGTCAGTTCCTCTATTTCTGCTTTGAATTCTTCCGCCTGGGCCAAACGCACCCAGAGAAATTCTGCCGCTTTCACTTCCTCTGCACTGAACTCTCCCTTCTGTTTGTCTCGATATTTAGTTATCCATCTCCGTATTACGCAAACCGTCCTCACGGCTACGCCCCAGCTTGAAAAGCGTTTGATATCGGGCATGGCTGCTGTGATATTCGTACAATCCTGAGCACTGTCCGACACCTCATTGGTTGCATAGCTGACTTCAGGTTCCTTAGGCCAATTTTCCTCTGATTCACAAAGAAATGATGGGCCATGGAGCCACTGGCGGTCTTGCACTTCCGCCAGTGTCTGTCCACGTGACCCCGCGTCAGCAGCGTTCTTGGACGATGGAACATAACGCCAATCTCCCGGCCTCGTAGCTTCACGTATCTCAGCCACTCGGTTGTTTGAATCTTCCTGATTCAGATTTGATCCATGAGAGAGTGGTCTGCGAATTGCTCCAGCAAACTACTCGGTTAATCTTGATGCGACTTTCCTCGATTATAGTAACTGCCAAACGGGTACCCAACACAGCCGATTGCAGTTCCAGCCTTGGAATGGTGAGTGTTTTCAGAGGAGCGACTCGAACTCGGGCCATGACGAAATTCGTTTTGATACCATCTTGGCCTTGCCAGCGGAAGTAGCAAACAGCGCAGAACGCTTTCTGGCTTGCATCGCAGAACACGTGGAGCTCTACTGCTGGAACCACTTCATACATAAACACGTGTCGAGGAATCTGTAGCTCTTCTAAATGTGTACGCTCTTGGTTCCACTGATCCCATATGCGTTGTAGGTCGTCTGGAACTTCGTCGTCCCAGCCGCACTTCTGGGACCAAAGCTGTTGCAGAAGTTGCTTTGCTGTTAGGATCCAACCGCTCAAAAAACCGAGCGGATCAAACAGTTTCATCGTTTGTGACATCATTCCGCGTTTTGTGATACGGTACTTCTGGTGCACCTCGGTTTCATATGTCAAAATATCCGTTCTTGGTTGCCAGGCTACACCCAGTGTTGATGTGGCAGCAGATTCTAACCGGATCTGGTCGTTCTCATTTCCACCGAGACATTTGTTGACCACTTCTGCGTTCGACGTCCATCCGTTGAGCTGAAATCCGCCATGTCCAAGAGCTGTGGTAATGTGTTGTGCTAGTTCTATAGCAGATTCCGTGCAGTTTGTCCCGTTGACAACGTCATCAACATATGTATCTTCTTTCATCAGTCTGGCGACGTCTAGCGCTGCATATTCATCAGCTGTACGTCGGTAGCAGTATCCTGCGATCGAAGGTGAAGACTTCGCACCGAATATCAAAACTGGTGATTCGTAGACATCGAATGGCCGTTGGTTGTCCGATCTCCAAAGGAAACGAAGACTCGGTTTGTCATCTGATGCCATGAGGATCTGGCTAAACATAGCTTTCACATCCGCGCATAATCCGATTCTCTTCTCTCGCCAGCGCAGCAGCACGCCTGTGAGAGAATTCATATTATCTGGGCCTTGCATCAGAAAGTCGTTGAGGCACTTCTGGCTAGATTTTGCAGCAGCGTCCAGTACTAATCGGACCTTCCCAGGTTTCTTTTCAGACGTCACGGTGAGCAGTGACAGGTACCACGTATTATGTGGCTCGTTTTCCGCCTCAATCTTGCTCAGTTTCCGGAAATGGCCGGATCGGACCATATCCTCCAGCTTGGAATGGCACAAGGCAGATAAATCCGGTGATCTCTGAAGCCCTTTTTCTAAAGAACGGGCTCGTTTTTCCGCCATGTTGAAGCTGTCCGGAAAAACTTCGGCTTCATCTCTGCGTAGGAGTGGCGCCACCCATCTCTCCCCATTGTGGTGCACTCGCTGATCGAGGATAGCCTCAGCTCTCCTGTCTTCGAGGCTACGTGGCTTAGTATCAGTATACTTGCACCCGAACTGCTCTGTGTTCCACGGATCATCGACGGTTTGTCCAATGTCCTTAAGGAAATTTACCACCTCTGATGCTGAGTGTTGGAGCGTTTCTTCTGTGAGGACGGCCTTTCCCGTCACTGTCCATCCAAGCAGTGTTCGCTGAAGAAGTGGGCCATTTTTCTTTGTTTTCCTTAGTTCCCGTGCAGCGATTAGTTCCCCAAAGTCCAGTCCGATTAACATTTTCGGAGCCTCATCCAAATCAGGAAGCTGCAGCTCCTGGAGCTCAGGGATCATCATCTTCAGCCGCTTGTTGGAAATGACCGGGGGTGACAAATTCAAGCTTGGCACGCAAGTCACACCATCCATTTTGAAGATTTTGCCAGTTTGGATATTTTTCACTTTGAGGTCAAATGTCATGGTCTCCATCGTAGTGATTCCAGACATAGTTTTGATATCCATAGGTTTTTTCGGGCCCGACAGTCCGAGTTCATTTGCAAGTGATCTGTCCATCAACGTGACTGAACTACCTTCGTCCAGGAAGGCTCGGCACCGTCTTCTTCCCTTTGAAGTAACAACATCCAGCACACAAGTCTTCATGAGCATACATGATGTTGAAGCCCGGTGTGTGGCACCAATCACTTCCGCAGTCTGTTCCGTTTCGTGAAGTAGCGGATGATGGAGCTGCTGACAGTTGTTTCTGCCACAGGGTCGATTCCTATGACAAGAGTCCGTCACGTGAGCTGTCGATAGACATCGCCGGCAGGCACTTTGCTCTGCAGTCCATTGTTTCCTTTTTCGCTAATGTTAATTTGCGGAATTTCTCACAGCGTTGGATGTAATGTTCATCGCCACAGAAGTAACAGCTTAGTTTCGATGTTGCTGTGTGATTGACTTGCCTTTGGTGTGGTGTTGGCCTCCTGTCGTACCTTTTCAGCTTTTCAGCTTCTTGACCATAACTAGTCATGCTACAGAATCGCCTGTCCTTGACATGTGCCCGTAAAAACGATGACAACAGGTCACAACTTATCCTTCCATCGTTTTCCTTGGCTCTTCCAAATAAACCCCACTCATAACGGCTATCTCTTGGGAGCTTAGCCACGATTGCGTTAACTACTTGTTGATTATCCAGTTCGTGGGACAAGCCGAGGGACCTTAGAATGGCGATAGCGTTGGCAACCTTGGTGGAAAGCTGTTCTAATCCTTCTATATCATTTTCCTTTAAGTTGCGGCAAGCCAGAAGTTTCTGAATGGTTTGGCCGGTTATAATTTGAGGATTTCCGAATCTTTCTTCCAGTATGTTCCAGATATCCTCGAAACTTCCTCCAGTTAGTAAAGCCCCGTGTACTGCTTCGAATGCCGTACCTGACAGCCGTTCTCGGAGGTGACGGAGGACTCGGATTTCAGGCAATCCCATCTGTATAGCCTCCATCACCTGCGCCTTAAAGAATGGGAACTCTTCGTACTTCCCATCGAAAGACGTAAAATCGAGTTTCGGCTGCTCGTAAATCTGCCACTGTCGTGTTGTGGTCGGTATCATCCTCGGCTCGTTTTCGTAAAACTGCAGATTGTTCTGGTCTGCTCTGCTAGTTTCGGAAAACGTTGACAGTTCTTCTGGGCTCGCATGATATTAAGTTTTGTTTCTTTGTTTCGTCCTAAGGGCCTTGAGAGCTTTTTCGGTTTGATGAATGATGAGTTCGAGCCTTTGCTCTTCTTCACTTTTCTCGATGGGTCGATCTGGCTGGATGGATGGAGACAGTACCTCAGAGACAGTGATAAAAGTTCGGCTCGATCTCGGTGTCGGAATAGGTCGCTGGCGTCGTGGTGCAGGGACTGGTCGATCCATTGCAGTTTTAGTATTCACTTATAAATGAATAGGTATGCAGCTGGCAACAAACTAAGCAAACGAAATTAAACAAGCAATCTAAGCAAGCATTCAAAAGCACCAGTCGTTCAGGTGGTTTTAATCAATTACGCATGCATGAGGACGATATAGAAATTAGTGAGATTTTATGATGTTATGAACTAGTGAGAAAATCAGGATATTATTCATTTAAACATTAAAGTCACTCGTACGTGAACATGTCTATTCAATAAAATCTCATGATCATCTGCTCCAAAATATCACACACTTTTTTTCAGAAGAAAAAACAACAATGGATTTCGTGAAGAATTTGCCTTCGTTAACAAGAGATCCACCTAGCGGGAAAATATAGAAACAGTATACCAGCACACTTTCACTTAAATCGCCAACACAAGCCTTATTGAATGCGATTGCATATTTTGCTTTTATAAGTTTCTTTTCCAACTTCTCTTTTTCCTAATAACTTTTGTTTGGTCTTCACTCAGTTCGTGTAAAGTTTCGCCTAAAGACATGTGTAATGTATGACAACGCGTTTCAATGGCCCTCCATCATCGTCAGGTAACGTTATCACACTAGGCAAGTACAATTATTCACATATTTTTAAAATTTAAACGTATAGTACAGAAAAACATGATTACAAGTGTCCTAGTTACAAATCTAACACTCTCTCTTTTTTACGCTGAATGTTCTTATTTTGATCTTGCGCTCATTTTGATGAGAAAACCTCCACATTCACGATGTTTGGAGCATCCTTCAAATATTTTCCCAGACATATGTTCAACCGCTATTGAGGGTGATGACGCCGCGATGTTCTCGCTGGTCACACATGCTGGGAAGGAAGTGCTGGATGTAAGCAGCTTCTAATATTTTTAAGTCGTCTGTGGTTAGTTTCCCTGATCAGGATGGACGTGTTTTGGGTGAGGTCACTCCTTGTCAGGTTCTAGTTGTGGATGGATTTTGAGTGCTCAGCCGGGCCACCAGTTTGAAGGTGCATAGTTAGTCGGCGCGACAAGGAGGTAGTTGTATGTCCTATGTAAGAGGCTGTGTCACGGAGCTTACAATCTCCGTAGGGGCACTTATACTTGTAGACGACGTTAGTCTCTTTCAGGAAACTACTCTTCTCCTTGTTGCGTAGAACTAGATTGCATGACGTTGGGGATTTGTAATAGATTAGTAGTTTGATGTTGTGTCCTTCGTTCGGTTTCACATTCTTGCTGGTTATGCTCTTCAACACCTTCTCATCCTCCTTGTAGCCACTGTTCATCTGATTCATGTAGAATAGCTTGTGAATCTTCGTTGTGCTTGGGTGGTCTTTGCTTTTCTGGTCCGGGTTTGCGTGGAATAACTCGAGGGCTCTTTTGATCTCCTCATCGATTTCCTGACATGAATAGTTGTTGTTCGTTAGCATCTGTTTGATATACTGCAACTCCTTGTGCACCAGTTGCCAGGTGCTGCAGGTGGTAAGGGCTCTACGTACGTAGGTGCGCACATCTCCTGTTTTGTACCGCTGTGGGCAGATGCTCCGAGCGTTTAGACATTTTCCTTCGTCTGTAGGCTTCCTATATACGCTGGTGATGAACGCACCATCTGTGGCTTGGATATCCACGTCTAGGAAGTGTAGCTTCCGGTTGTTTTCGGTCCTGAAATTAAATTTCAGAACAGATTTATGTTGAAATTTCGCCCTCAGATCTTCGAGGGACTTCGCATTGTCAATCTGCAAGCAGATGTCATCTACATACCGCTTGTTGAGAGACAGCGGCTTTTCAAGGCCACCAAGCACTTTGGCTTCCACATGGCACATGTAGGCGTTCGCAAACAGCACCCCGAGAGGAGAGCCCATGGCCACCCCGTCGATCTGCTGATAGAGGTTCCCCGAGGGGCAGCGGAACAGTGCTTCAGTGGTGCATATTTGAAGCATCTTTTTGAGAAGGTCAGGTGGAAGCTTGCATGGAGGTGGTAGCGACTCATGGTGATAGACATTTTGCAAGATGATATCTGTAGTTTCTTTTACAGGCACGTTGGTAAAGAGACTCTCCACATCTAGTGATGCAAGGATACCTGTAGGTTTTACTGAGTTCAATACTTGAATAAACTCATCACTTGATCTTAGTGTGTTATCCACCGGGATGTACGGCGAGATGAGACTGTTTAACCGCTTGGCCAGTTGGTATGTTGGAGTAGGGAGCTGAGATATTATTGGCCGGAGTGGGTTGTTGGGTTTGTGTGTCTTGACTGTACCATATAGGTATCCTGGTGCATATTCGCCGACTACTCTTTCAAACTTATAAAAGCAAAATATGCAATCGCATTCAATATATATATATATATATATATATATGTATACGTATATATATATATATATATATATATATATATATATATATATATATATTTCAATAGACACAGGTTAAAATAGGCACAGATTAAAAGTGCATCATATGTGCGTATACCACACACAGCACGCCCCCAGCCACCAAACCCCCACCGTCGATCATCTACCCGTAGCCCGCTTACAACAATCGCTAATTGGTCATGAAAGTGATAACGATACTTGTGATTGATGACTTGTGGGTGATGTGCATTTTATTGTGATTGTTAGGCCGGTTGTCATGTCAACATCCACGCAGGTCCCTGTTACTCGTTGTTCTTTGGCCTTTTAATACGTCCATGCAGGTCCTCAGACTCACAGCCCGAAATGCCCCCCCCATCACTAACAGTAGAACACAGCACACACCCAACCAGATATGCTCCACGGGGATGGGCGGATTAGTGGTTAGCGCGCCTGTCTTCTAAGTCACCGGTCCCGGGTTCAAGTCCCGGCGGAGCCTCTGAATAAGTCGATTGGATCCCCAAAATCCCTCCCAACAGGGTGAGAGTTGGCGACGCCGCATGACACTGCCAGTTGGTGCGACGTTAAACCTCCACAATTATTATTATGTATTTTCCACGTTTCCTACACGTATCGTAGAAACCGAGTGCTTTATTTAAACCCTGCGCCCCACTTGGGGTCCAGCGCCACCTTCGCCTCGCCGGGGGCCATCGATGGCCCTCCTCCAACTCCGAAAATATGGGGGTTAGCGCCAATCTTCAAAGTGCATTAGAAAGCTCGTGTGAATTCAGTAAGAAATTACTGTGCATGTTTAAGCGCTCAGGTCTACGGTTTGACCTCCAGAGGTCAAATTAGGTCACGATAGGCTATTTGCAGTCAAATATGCAATGCTTAAAGGGAATGTGGCACCTTGCTTGAATCCTGGAATTTAGTGTAATTAGGGCTATTTTTAGCCGAAAATCATGGAATCGTCCATGATTTCTCTGCAAAAAATGTATAATAAGCTCAATATTTTTATTTTTAAAATGCGCCTCTAGGGAACAAAATTATCTGCCTGTGGATGATGTCATGATCTAGCAACCACTACCATATTCTATAGACTTCAAGGGCTTCAATTGGCTGATTCTCACCGTGACGTCAGCATATGTCGTCACACCAACAGCTTGACAACTGTGGCCTACTGCTCGAGGTACATGAGGGGTACATTTCAGGTAGTTTTTAGCTTTTCTCCACGGAAATTTTAAGTTTCAAGACAAATTATGTACCGAGTACCGGGTTTTCCGGCATGCTTTACAACTTAATATCTCAGTTAAAACCACGTTATAAAGGTGCCACACTCCCTTTAAGCAAACTGGTTATAGCTCTCATGCCGTTAGAGCTCTTGCAATCTGGTAAAGTAAATTTGATAGGAAAATGCCAGACCTTTTTCCGCCATGTAGAACAGAATGACCTTCCACCATTAGCTTGACCTCCAGAGGTCATCTCGTGACCTAATATCACCTGAGATCACGAAAGGTCAGAAAATAACTTAACTTTGCCGTTTATTAAATGAAAGTGACGAGACATACACGATGATGTTTGAATCAGTGCTCTAGCTTGATTTGGTTAAAATTTGTGGTCAACATATTGTTGTTGAACCCTGTTGACCTGTGATGGCCTCCGACTGGTCAAGGAGAAATTATCGCCCCTGGGATCCGTGAAAGGGTGTCCAAGAACGCTTTTTGGAGCAATCCGAGCATTTTCAATTATATTTGTGATTTTTAGATCATAATAACAGCTTCCCCCAAGCTTTTTCAGCGGGAAAAGTCACCTCGTGACCTGACCTCAGGTCACGAAATCGAAAAATCCCGGATATACATTTTGTAGACTCGGGACGGGTCATGAAGTGTAGGAAGTGTCAAATCGATCGGCTCAAAAATACAGCTACGGTAGAGCTAAAAATTAAAATAGAGGTACCTTGGTTGACCTCGGCTGGTGACCTGACCTTGTGTGACCCACGAAAAAATTTCAGGGATGGTGGGAAAATGATGGGGTGAGAGATAGAGTCATCAACTGCGGTGCTGCTATCCCGAAAAAACCTTAGGGGGCATCGATGGCCCCCTCCCCGGCTATCCCGGTACATACCTGGATTCACCATCCGATCGCGATCGAACTTGTGCACGGGACCTAAGTATAGCCCTGTTCCAGCTGTCAGCACAGTTTTGTCAGCACCACCTCTAACCTCTCCTCCAGAAAAGTAACATCAGCGCCATAATCGCCTCTTGCTTGTGCTAAGCAAAGGGAACTCAAACCTTTACACCATGAAAAAATATTAGACTGCCATTTTCGTGCACTTACCATTTTTCATCAGCGCAAACAGCAGGCCGTCAGCCCGTAAACCTCTAGAACTAGTTCCCGGGGAGAGGCTACAATCCTGTGACGTAGACGCAACTCGGCCCGCTGATTGGTGCTGACAAAACTCTGCTAACAGCTGGAACAGGGCTAGGGCTTTGGTCTGTGTCGCGAGGACCGCTCCGCGCGCAGTTCCGCTGACTGGTTTTCGCGGCCTGGCGCTCCTCACGCAGGACCATTCTGCGCGCAGCTTCGCGGGCGTAATTGTAGCGTGCGGCAGTGACCTGTGCGGGGCGGTGTGGGGAGTTCAGTGCGTGGATGGAGTGGTGATGAAGTGAACGGTCGGTGTGTAACCTCAGTAACCGGCTCGAATCTCTACCCGAGTGAACTGGACCTAATTGGGTGCAGCATCCCTGCCGGTACGGTTTTCCGCCGCTGCTGTGCTGGCTCTCCGCTTTCTCTGGAGGTCTGCACGTGCTGGTGGCGGTGCTCAAGGATCTGCTGGTCGCCTGGGACTCACTTATTCAACACATCTTCAGGTAAGTCACCTTTGTGACTGTTAATGATTGTGTGAATATTTGTGTATCTGGTCTTGTTTTTGCCTTGTTTTGTACGTCTAAATATTAGGACCGTAAAGTGGAGGAGCCGTCAGGGCACGAGGCGGTGGCTGATCATTTAGGTGAACTTCTCTGACAGTACCTGCTACATTCTCTGGCCAGGGAGCATTTTTCGTCCAACTTGGAAGCATTCTTCACTTTCCATCGCCAATTCACTAATTATTATCGTCCCCGCTTCCTGGTCCTACGCCTTACTGGTGTAGGGCGGGACGCTTTTCAGTTTTTTGGCTAGCCACTTACTCTGGGACAGTGGCTAGCCTGGGTGAATTTTTCACCACTTCCAATCCCATTGGTACTCGTGCTCAGTCCCAGGTCTTAAGAATTGATTCCATCGAGCCATTGGATGTCTCTTCATCGGTTTCGGAAAGCTTGCAAATGAGGTTTTGTGTGGCAACAACAGTGGCGTTCTCTTCAATACTTTCCTGACAATGTTGTGTCATTGGTTTGCAACATAAGCGTCCTGCCTTTGCTGCTTCGAATTACATTGGCCGTTTTTCTGTCGAGGTACCACCTGCTGGAGGTTTGGTTGTTAGTCAATATCAGGTGGTGGCTCCGGTGTTTGAGACATTGTACATACTTACGTGCGATACTGGTGATTGCCCTCCCATCAGGCACAATCCGCACGCACTCCGCTTAGTTTATTGGAAGAGGTCAGAGGGCAGCCTGACGATGTTGTTCGTGAGGAATATTTGAATAATCTGGTGTTACTTTGTACTCCCCTGTCTCCGATGTGACGACAACGTTGGAGCTTGGAGCGCTGTTGTCAACTTGCAGAAAATAAACACGGCCGTATTCAAATCCTAGCTTATCCTCTGCCTAGAATCGGTAATGCGCTTGTCACTCTGCCTGGTTCGAAGTAGTTTGGTACGCTGGACATGAATTCAGTCTAGGCATAGATCACGAATATACTTGTGGTGGAAAGTTGTTAAATACAACTGGGACTTTCAGCACAGATCAATTTTTCACAACAGTCTCGGATTTCCTTCCAATTTCGTTCACTCGGTTATCAGAAACGTGGAATCCTGATTTGCGATTATTTCTTTCCTCAGACGTGCGGTTTCGAAGCTATATTTTGAAGACAATCGTAAGAATCGCCGATTTCGTCAAAACATGGTGAAATACAATTATTGTCAGCCTTAACTTCATTTCTTAGCTTCAAATGACACGGGATTAGATTGAACATGTGACAGCCAAAGTGTGAGAATGTTGTTTTTTTGTTGGAAATTTTCAAAATTTTTATAAACGTTTTGACCATTTTTCTAACGATTTTTTTAAATTGTGGCCAATAATTCACGTTAAAGGTATTCAATTTTTTCAGACGACCGAAGGGCCCTGTATTTGTCTTATAAACATTCATACCATTGGATACATACAGCATACAGAGAACATACAAAGTTTCTGCTTCATCACTCATCCAAGTCACATTCCAACAGGGCACTAAAACAGCTTGTGCGTACGCCTTCCGCACCAACCCACCCCTCCCACCCTATAGATACCTTCCGAAACGAAACATTCTAAACACATCTTAGCTCACTTTACTGATTTTCAGTTAGTCGATGTGCGCTATTTCAAAGGAATTCTAAAAAAATGAGCTGAAATTTCGAATCAATGAAAGGCTGTCATCGTGACTGGAATTGTTGAAGTCTTCCATTTTTGCCTGCGGTGCATAATTCAATTTGGAACATTTTTTGCTAAACAACAAACAAAGTTTATATCTAAGTTCATAGCCTTCGCCTGAGACTGTTGAGCTACAATGAATTGCTTTGCATACAGAACGATGAAGTTCACTATTGGAATGTGGCACCTTGGTCGAATCCTGGAATTTAGTGTAATTAGGGGAACTTTTAGCCGAACCTCAAAGAGACGTTGTCTGAAAAATGTACAATAAGCTCAATATTTTGATTTTTATTTCTCCTCTAGGGAAATAAATAAATATCTGGCTGTGGATGATGTCATGATCTGGCAACCCCTACAATATTCAATACGCTTCAAGGGCTTCGATTGGCGATACTCACCATGACGTCAGCATATGTCGTCACACCAACAGCCATGAGAACTGTGGCCTGCTGCTAAGGGTACATGAGGGGTACATTTCAGGTAGGTGTTAGCTTTTTTCTACGGAAATCTCGTGCTCCAAGACAAATATATATTGAGTATCGGGTCTTCCGACTTGCTTTATAACTTGGCTATCTTAGTTAAAATCACGTTATGAAGGTGCCACATTCCCTTTAAGGATCCAAAAATAATATTTTTCTTGTCGATCTTAAAGCGGCAATTAATTTCTAACTTTGAATTTATCCTTGACACAAGAGCATGCCAGAACTGCCGGACGGGTTTGCATTCCAGAAACAGATGTTGAATGGACTCAATTTCGCCGCAGTTACCACAAAATGGGTCATCCACAACAGACCTGACACATAAGTATCTCTATCATAAGTAGACCTATCATAAGTATTGTTGGAAAAAACCTATGCGTGATTCTAAATTGGAAATTTTTCAATTTAGTTGATTTTGTTATTTCAAAGGGTAACGAATATACATTTCCCCAGTTGTCGAAATTGACTGCCTCATTCATCCATTTGATTTGCGCGCTTGGGGTGACCTTACGTAGCCGTTTACCTCTAAAGAATTTTGGTTTAACACACGCTATGTTTACTTCCTTGTTTTTATATTAATGTTGGGTTCTAGAACTCTATCCACACTATTTAAACGCCTTGTATTGACGATCCATGACTTCTATCGCGCAGGTATAGCTTGGTGCCAACCCATATATATATATATATATATATATATATATATATATATATATATATATATATATATATTAACACTTAAACCAACACAGCAGGTAGATGGACGCGTTTCGACAAAAATTGTCTTCTTCAGCATCTATGGTAGGAGGGATAAGGAACCCGTCATCAAGACATTCAGCAGTTTCATCGTTTGGATTTTTGTGCAAAATTATCGTGCGATAGAAATATAAAGACACCGTTTTTGAGGATATTCCAATAATGCTTCTTGAATTATTCTAAAATGTATATAAGCAAGCTTCGATATGAGACAATCTAGCCTTATCACTGTTTTAAATAATGTTCTATGTTTTATCATCATTATTGTTTTTGTTATTATTATATAAAACTTTTTTCTCTCTTTGCTTAACCAACTCCTAATACAGCCGCAGATTTTGCCCATTTCATGAAGCCTGGCCTAAGATTAAAAGTATCATTTTTAGCTATATGTGCTGCTTCTGTAGCTTTCCTATTATCTTTGTTTTTACAAACTGCTATAATTTTAGCTCTATCCCAGTTTGGTAGATGATTTGTCTTCATGGAATGTATGACAAATGCACTGAATTCTGAGTTGTTTCGAAGGTCTCTTCTATGTTCTTTTAATCTTGTTTTTAGACCCCGTCCTGTTTCACCTATGTACGATTTCGTACACGACCCGCACGGCACCTGGTACACTACACTTTTTGGATCTAAGTCATCTGATCTTTCTTTTTCGCTAAGATGCTACTAAGTTTTTTACCGGAACAAAATGCTACTTTGCAACCCGTTTCTTCAAGTTTGTTTGCAATAATTTCAGCTGGTTTGGAGTAAGGTATCGTAACACATCGTATCTGCTCCTTTTTGTTGGATTTCGCGGATCGTTTTCTTATATCTAGAGCTTTCTTTTTCATATTTATCAGAAATCCTCTCGGATATTTTAGCTTCGTGAACGAGGTCATAATATGTTCTATCTCTTCTTGCAGGTATTCATCACTACAAATACGGAAGGCCCTAAGAAAAATCCTAATACTACTCCTCGCTTCACCCTATCACTGTGACCTGAGTAATAATGTACATAGCATTCCTTGTTCGTTGGCTTTCGATATACTTTGAATTTAACTTCGGCACTCCTAACAATCTCTGTGTCAAGGAAAGCTAGAGTTCTCTGATGTTCTTTTTCAATGGTGAACTGGATTTTCGGATCAACTGAGTTTAGTTGATTGAGTTTAGTTTCTAAGTCCATATCATTGGGGACTACAACTAATATGTCATCGACATATCGAGCCCAGATCACATTTGACCCCATTATCTCTAGGTAATGATGTTTTTCAAGCCATTCCATGTATAGGCATGCAGCAACTGGGCTTAACGGTGAACCCATCGCAAGACCACTGTGTTGAAAGTACTCATCCGAGTTGAAAGTGAAACCACCAAAATTCATGCACATTTTTAGCAATTTTAAATAGTCTTGTTTTGGTAAGGGCAGATGGTCAGGGTTCATGTTCTTTGTTACGGATTCGATAGCTTTCATTGCCCCCTCTACTGAAACGTTCGTAAATAATGATTTAACATCAAAACTGGCTAGAAACTTATCTGAGAAGTCGATGTCCTTAATTTTCATCATGAGGTCATCAGTATTCCGGAGGTGTGCGTCGCTGACGGCACCCAACGAGCTTGATAGGGGTCTTGCTAATACTTTGGCGATACGATGAGGAGCACTGCCAATCCCTGACGTAATGGGACGCATCGGTATGTTTGTTTTGTGCAGCTTTGGAAGACCGCGCATTCGTGGTGCGGTAGGAGCCTCTTCCAGAAGGTGAAGGAGTTGTTTTCCCTTTTCAGACTTTTGTAACAGTTTTCTTGTTTCTTGGTTGAATTTCTTACTGAGTTTTTCAATAAATCCAGAAGCTTTTTTCTCATAGGTATCTGTGTCTTGTAAGAGATTCTTCATTTTATTTATGTATGCAGCCTTATCCAATATCACAACTCCTCCCCCTTTATCCGCTTGAGTAATGATTATTGACGGGTCATTGGCAAGGATCTTCAACGCGTTCATGTATCTTCTAGGTAATTTATCAGGTTCTTTGTCCGTTAGAGCCTTACAGCATAACAGAATGCCTTGTATAAATCCCTTCTCTACATCATCCTCGTAATATTTGTAGTTCCTACGGACATGATCTACATAATGATCTTTGTCTCTGCCTGTATCAAACTTGAAACCAAGAGATAACGCTTCTTTTTCATAATTACTGAGTGACCGTGTTGATAAATTTGTAACTATGTCAACGTTCCCGGCTTCTTTCCATGGACTAGCATCGCACAGATTCTTCAGTTTTTGTTTGAGTTTCGCTTTTTGTTTATCTTTGAATTTGTTGAGCTTTGTTCGTAATGATATCGACAATTGTATTCCCTTTAGTTCGTCTTTTAGAACATATATCTTGTCTTTTATCTCAGCACATGCTTCTTCGAGGAAAGAACGCGCAGAAGCACTAAAGGGATGATCTTTTCTTTTAAGTTGTTGAGGAGCTGATTTTGGTAAAACTTGTTCAATGATACAGTCTTGAAGGAATTTTAAACGATTGAAACTGCTGGATATCTTTTTTCTGGTGACGAATTCTTGTCTCTCTGTGATGTTGGTTTCGATGTTCATGTCAGACAATTGTATAACAGTGGTTGACAGATATTAACACTTAAACCAACACAGCAGGTAGATGGACGCGTTTCGACAAAAATTGTCTTCTTCAGCATCTATGGTAGGAGGGATAAGGAACCCGTCATCAAGACATTCAGCAGTTTCATCGTTTGGATTTTTGTGCAAAATTATCGTGCGATAGAAATATAAAGACACCGTTTTTGAGGATATTCCAATAATGCTTCTTGAATTATTCTAAAATGTATATAAGCAAGCTTCGATATGAGACAATCTAGCCTTATCACTGTTTTAAATAATGTTCTATGTTTTATCATCATTATTGTTTTTGTTATTATTATATAAAACTTTTTTCTCTCTTTGCTTAACCAACTCCTAATACAGCCGCAGATTTTGCCCATTTCATGAAGCCTGGCCTAAGATTAAAAGTATCATTTTTAGCTATATGTGCTGCTTCTGTAGCTTTCCTATTATCTTTGTTTTTACAAACTGCTATAATTTTAGCTCTATCCCAGTTTGGTAGATGATTTGTCTTCATGGAATGTATGACAAATGCACTGAATTCTGAGTTGTTTCGAAGGTCTCTTCTATGTTCTTTTAATCTTGTTTTTAGACCCCGTCCTGTTTCACCTATGTACGATTTCGTACACGACCCGCACGGCACCTGGTACACTACACTTTTTGGATCTAAGTCATCTGATCTTTCTTTTTTCGCTAAGATGCTACTAAGTTTTTTACCGGAACAAAATGCTACTTTGCAACCCGTTTCTTCAAGTTTGTTTGCAATAATTTCAGCTGGTTTGGAGTAAGGTATCGTAACACATCGTATCTGCTCCTTTTTGTTGGATTTCGCGGATCGTTTTCTTATATCTAGAGCTTTCTTTTTCATATTTATCAGAAATCCTCTCGGATATTTTAGCTTCGTGAACGAGGTCATAATATGTTCTATCTCTTCTTGCAGGTATTCATCACTACAAATACGGAAGGCCCTAAGAAAAATCCTAATACTACTCCTCGCTTCACCCTATCACTGTGACCTGAGTAATAATGTACATAGCATTCCTTGTTCGTTGGCTTTCGATATACTTTGAATTTAACTTCGGCACTCCTAACAATCTCTGTGTCAAGGAAAGCTAGAGTTCTCTTATGTTCTTTTTCAATGGTGAACTGGATTTTCGGATCAACTGAGTTTAGTTGATTGAGTTTAGTTTCTAAGTCCATATCATTGGGGACTACAACTAATATGTCATCGACATATCGAGCCCAGATCACATTTGACCCCATTATCTCTAGGTAATGATGTTTTTCAAGCCATTCCATGTATAGGCATGCAGCAACTGGGCTTAACGGTGAACCCATCGCAAGACCACTGTGTTGAAAGTACTCATCCGAGTTGAAAGTGAAACCACCAAAATTCATGCACATTTTTAGCAATTTTAAATAGTCTTGTTTTGGTAAGGGCAGATGGTCAGGGTTCATGTTCTCCTTCACCTTCTGGGTCAACTCCTTCACCTTCTGGAAGAGGCTCCTACCGCACCACGAATGCGCGGTCTTCCAAAGCTGCACAAAACAAACATACCGATGCGTCCCATTACGTCAGGGATTGGCAGTGCTCCTCATCGTATCGCCAAAGTATTAGCAAGACCCCTATCAAGCTCGTTGGGTGCCGTCAGCGACGCACACCTCCGGAATACTGATGACCTCATGATGAAAATTAAGGACATCGACTTCTCAGATAAGTTTCTAGCCAGTTTTGATGTTAAATCATTATTTACGAACGTTTCAGTAGAGGGGGCAATGAAAGCTATCGAATCCGTAACAAAGAACATGAACCCTGACCATCTGCCCTTACCAAAACAAGACTATTTAAAATTGCTAAAAATGTGCATGAATTTTGGTGGTTTCACTTTCAACTCGGATGAGTACTTTCAACACAGTGGTCTTGCGATGGGTTCACCGTTAAGCCCAGTTGCTGCATGCCTATACATGGAATGGCTTGAAAAACATCATTACCTAGAGATAATGGGGTCAAATGTGATCTGGGCTCGATATGTCGATGACATATTAGTTGTAGTCCCCAATGATATGGACTTAGAAACTAAACTCAATCAACTAAACTCAGTTGATCCGAAAATCCAGTTCACCATTGAAAAAGAACATCAGAGAACTCTAGCTTTCCTTGACACAGAGATTGTTAGGAGTGCCGAAGTTAAATTCAAAGTATATCGAAAGCCAACGAACAAGGAATGCTATGTACATTATTACTCAGGTCACAGTGATAGGGTGAAGCGAGGAGTAGTATTAGGATTTTTTCTTAGGGCCTTCCGTATTTGTAGTGATGAATACCTGCAAGAAGAGATAGAACATATTATGACCTCGTTCACGAAGCTAAAATATCCGAGAGGATTTCTGATAAATATGAAAAAGAAAGCTCTAGATATAAGAAAACGATCCGCGAAATCCAACAAAAAGGAGCAGATACGATGTGTTACGATACCTTACTCCAAACCAGCTGAAATTATTGCAAACAAACTTGAAGAAACGGGTTGCAAAGTAGCATTTTGTTCCGGTAAAAAACTTAGTAGCATCTTAGCGAAAAAGAAAGATCAGATGACTTAGATCCAAAAAGTGTAGTGTACCAGGTGCCGTGCGGGTCGTGTACGAAATCGTACATAGGTGAAACAGGACGGGGTCTAAAAACAAGATTAAAAGAACATAGAAGAGACCTTCGAAACAACTCAGAATTCAGTGCATTTGTCATACATTCCATGAAGACAAATCATCTACCAAACTGGGATAGAGCTAAAATTATAGCAGTTTGTAAAAACAAAGATAATAGGAAAGCTACAGAAGCAGCACATATAGCTAAAAATGATACTTTTAATCTTAGGCCAGGCTTCATGAAATGGGCAAAATCTGCGGCTGTATTAGGAGTTGGTTAAGCAAAGAGAGAAAAAAGTTTTATATAATAATAACAAAAACAATAATGATGATAAAACATAGAACATTATTTAAAACAGTGATAAGGCTAGATTGTCTCATATCGAAGCTTGCTTATATACATTTTAGAATAATTCAAGAAGCATTATTGGAATATCCTCAAAAACGGTGTCTTTATATTTCTATCGCACGATAATTTTGCACAAAAATCCAAACGATGAAACTGCTGAATGTCTTGATGACGGGTTCCTTATCCCTCCTACCATAGATGCTGAAGAAGACAATTTTTGTCGAAACGCGTCCATCTACCTGCTGTGTTGGTTTAAGTGTTAATATCTGTCAACCACTGTTATATATATATATATATATATATATATATATATATATATATATATCTATATATATATTAGTTTATTCAGTCTTATTCCGGGATAGTTATGTTTAAACTGCTCAAATAGAATGGACTGCCCCTTGTTGTCGAATAAGTCATCAATCAGCATAATTCCTCGCTCAAAAAGATTACAACTAAAGAAGGGCATTCCACTCACACGGACTGCTGCGTTATTCCAAAGAAATGTTTATCGAACTTCCCTACCGTTTTGTGGTTCCTTCACGGGAATGCACTCTCTTAGCCACGTAAGCATTTCTTTGTAGAATGATGATATCTTGCGTGAATCGACCCAAACTTTACCATAGTTCATATGTAAAATGTGTTCATATTTAATTTGCAGCCCTTTTCGTAGGACCCTAGAGGACATTAGGTTACCATTGTTCAATAATTTCACGAACCATGAAACACGCAAGCTCTTGTAAATGCTTTCGACATTAGGAGCATTCATGCCACCCTTTTCTGTTACCTGATGCCTAACGTCCCGAGATACTCTCGGTGGACGGCCTCTTCATATGGATTTCATGATTTTGCTCTGTATCGTGTTTAAACATTTTTTATCAATCGAGACAACTGAAGTGATGTATATTAGCTGGGAAATCATCAATGACTTTACGATAGTGATCTTACTTTTCAGCGTCAAATCACGCTGGGACCACTGATTGAGCTTTTTTCCGATGACTGGTTGAATGTTCGCTATCTCACATTTCCGCAAAGCACTAAACTCCACGCCTAGCACTTTAACCTGCCTCAAAGGCGCTACACCGCAAATACTGCTACTAGAGTTCTTGTCTGCACCAAGCCACATGAATTGTGATTTAGATAAATTTAGCTTAAGACCAGTTATTTTTCGAAACTCTATAATAACGTCAAGAACTTGAAGGTATTCATAGCAAAAATGAGCGCCCATATCTCCTCTACTTCGTGCAATCATTATTTTTTTGCGTTCTAGACTCTATCAATGTGTAATTAGCCATAGAAAGACGCCATGCGCGCAAAAATCGGACGTTCGGCGCGCCCGGCCGTCGTCGGCGCGGCTGCCGGTGCGTGGCCACTCGGAGTCGTATGAACTGAAATCGTGATTAAAGGTG
The DNA here is from genome assembly GCA_034440635.1 of Lepas anatifera. Taxonomy (NCBI): domain Eukaryota; kingdom Metazoa; phylum Arthropoda; class Thecostraca; family Lepadidae; genus Lepas; species Lepas anatifera. Next base: position 43,493 of record JAOTON010000100.1, on the reverse strand, counting down.
GAAAATAAAAGCAGAAAAACACGTGTTCAACAAAAGGGTGAAATCAATGCAATTTTAATTCGGTTAAGGGTGTATGATTCGCCATATCTTGGCGTTGCCTATAAAATCGATTACGGATTAGTCATACATTTGGATTTTGAAAATGAAGAGACTTGTGCATTTGTGCAAGCTTGGTCTGTTTTACGTGTTGAAACGACATCGTATGCAACAAGGTTGAACCTTGGCCGCAGTTGTGCGGTCTCCACTCCGGTTTGTGTGCCAGTGCCTTTATGATACGCGGGAGGTGTCAGATGTCCAGTGCGCAGCTCATGAAGCTGGGAGCACATCCTCCACAGTTAGAATGGCATTGCTACTTCGGCATTTGGATGCCAAATGGAGGTAAGGCATGGCTTCAAGGTGGCTATTTTGTTTCGGACGCCAGTTTTCTGCTGTCGGTGTTGGTGTTCACACTTCTGTGCGACGTAGGAGTCGTAGAATGCCTCGGGATAAGAGGACTTATTGTGCTGACTAGAGGATTTACTTTTTCTAGCTTCTTGGTTCCGGTGCCGGCAGGCCTCGACTGGTCCTGGCAAAACCCAATGTGGTCCTGGCATTGGTCCCGAAAAAATTCGGGTTGATAGGAAAAAATTGCAGCCTTGTCTTATACGTTCCAACCAGTGACTTCGGTTGATTTCCTATTTCAGCCATAAATTATGTGTAATTGTGTTATTTCATTTTTGAATGGAGCTTATTACAACTGAATTAGGGCTGAAATTGCCATGCCAGCGTTAACTCACCCAAAACCACCTGGATAGAGAAGAGATCTCCAGCCCTGGCCATGGTATGTCACCTTACGCCCCGACACCCCACCCCCGTGACGTCTTTTATGAACAGCCCCATATAGGTTTAAGTAAGACAATTTATGTGTGTAATGAGCCATATTAGGTTGTTTATTCGTCAAATGCGAAGGGAAAATTAACTTAATTGGTCAAAAATTAACTAATCTCAATCTGATATTAGGCCCCAAGGAACACAGGTCATAGTTAAGACTATTATGCTCTCCAATCCTCAGAGGTCCCGGCACGGTCCCGGTATAGACCTAGTTGATCCCGGCAAAGTCCCGGCCGGGCCCAGCATCCGGTCCCGGCTCCGGGACGCCGGGACCAAAAATAGAGCCTCTGGTGCTGACCCCGTCGAGTGTTCTCCGCAAAAGACGCCCATCTACAAGCTAGAGAAAATTTGAATTCGGAAAATGTCGCAACTGCTCAAAAAGAACCAGACAGCAGCCGGAGGCAGTTACTGAAGAGCTGCTCGCTGCGGAGACACAATCATCATCGCTTGACTCACTGGGCGCTCCAACAGTTTTAGCCGAGGTCGATGTTTCCCATGTATTGCCGCTGCTGGACGGGACTACCGTCAGAACAGATAGGCTTTTGGTTGAACTAATCCTTTGGAGTTGGTTTATTCTTCGCTGTGTGCTTTCAATTTCTAATTACTGTTTTCGAAACATAATAGCATGTGTTTGGGGTTTGCCATTTTATTTCAGAACCGAAGTGTTAAACGTCAAGGGGAACGTCCATCCAAATTGTGAGCCAAAATAGGTCACTTTCACGCGTCAATAGAAATTAAAACTGTCTTTTGGTACATTTATTTAGCCTCCTCTGCCTCCTATGCCGGTAAAGCGAACCAAATGCCGCTGAATCTAGTACACTGCTGTCATAACACAGCCCTTGAGCTATGAATTTCCTTCAACCCAGGATCTGAATAATATTGATTCCATCTTGCTTCAAAACACATACTTTATAACTTATGTTGTTTACGTTCCTTACTCTTAACGAAACCCTACTAAAGCCGAAAACAAAAGATGAAAGAAAAAGAAAGAATCGAAAATATTTTTTGGCAACGGCACACCCTTACGTTATGAAAATTTCCACAATTCCATGTGCTTATGTAAATGCATGTCTCCTTAGCAACAAACTTCTAACCCATAGTCTGTACTGAGCACCACACGCGTGCGTATCGTCTACGTTGATCGACGTTGATCACGTGTTGACGTTGATGTCGACACGTGCGTATCGAGACGATGTTGATCGGGGAAGTTTCTGTTCATTGTTAATTATCTTTGGCAGAAACCAATGCATTCCAACACAGAAATGTGTTCGGATTTTGTATCTCTGTATCCTTTCGTCACTGCTCGTCATGAAAAAATTGTTTTGTTCCAAGCTGGCTGATATTAGATAGTTAAAGGGAATGTGACACCTTTATAACCTGATTTTAACTGTGAGATAGCCAAGTCTTAAAGCATGCCGGAACACCCGGTGCTCAATATATCATTTGTCTTGAAACTCAAAATGTCCGTAGAAAAAGCAAAAACCTACCTGAAGTGTACCCCTAATGTACCCTAAGCAGCAGGCCACAGTTGTCAGCAGTTGATGTGACGACATATGCTTACGTTACGGCGAGTTTCGGCCAATCGAAGCCCTTGAAGCGTATTGAATATGGTAGTGGTTGCCAGATCATGACATCATCCACAGTCAGATATTTATTGTTTTCCCTAGAGATGGATTTAAAAAAGCAAAATATTGACTTTATTTTACATTTTTTCGAAATAACAGACTCGCCCATGATTTTCAGCTAAAAGTACCCCTAATTACACTAAATTCCAGGATTCGACGAGGTTGCCACATTCCCTTTAAAGGATGCAAAGAAATAATCAAATTATTCCTGGGTCCACCAGAGGCGACAACTCTCTCCCTCTAAGCTGCCATGGACAGCTCCCCCTCCCCTTCCAAACTTGAAAATGTATTTGAGCGTTGCCACATGTCCGTGTGTTTCATATCGATGACCTAGGGTCAGGTACGGATCCTAGGTACCTCTCCATTAGAAATGCATGGGGAAGACAGTAATCGGGCTGTATTTATGTAAATAGATATCTGATTACCGTCGTATTCTCCAAATAGTTGTAACCTGGGCCCCTTTCTAGGTTCCTGATGCAATTTTTAACCCGTGACCTCTGAGAGGTCATCTGGGGCTGCTTAAGTAGTTTTCAAACCTGGATCGACAACTTTGCTGGAAATGATGATACAACTTCTATTTTTATACCATTACGTTCAGATTGCCATTGCAAGTCGATTGATATGCATATTGACTGTTCTGAGCTGTAAAGTGACCTTGACCTGACCTGGGGTCAGGTCATGTTTGTGTTTTGAACTAGTATAGTCATATCACACATCATTGGATTTGCCTTGACGAGAGGAAGTGAATGGCGTCTAAAATAATTATTCTAAAACAACTCTGTCAGACGCTAGAGCCTAAAAACACTACTCTAGCATGCAACATTCTATGACCTGTCATGATCCCACACTGAGAAAAAATCACTCCCGGTGTAGTATTCCAACGCCTTTTTGGTCATAACGCCTCATTAGAGAGGCTTCATACCACAAGAAAAGGAGTGAATTTTGGCGGGAAAACAGAGAAGTGGCTTAAAAAAGAGTGAGCTTACTCTACTAGCGTACTAGTTCTCTAAAAGCTGGAGCAGAAACAATAAATGGAGTGAATTCACCCGTCTTTTGGAAACAAGAACCACAAGGTAGAGTATGAAAACCACTTTTACCGATACATATAGTAATTAGACTCTTACTGAAGGAATTGGGCCTCATCAGGGGGTTTACGTTACACCAGAATCCATGCAGCCTGTTAGCCATTTTCCCTTTCAACGTCAAGTCGGGCGGTTGATGGCAAGAGCGCTGTCTTATTTTTTCTGTGTTAAGGTCAGAAGACGTTTGTGGAGTGGTTTTTAAGTGAAGCTGTTTCTGTGAAATAGCCATGATCCTCTTGTGTAACTTATTCTGTGATAATGCGGTGTATGAAGGTGAATATTGTTCCTGACGAGCAATGAGGATGTCAGCCATCTCAAATTGAACTGTGAGTATCTCATATAACTAGTGGAACTTTCCGAACATACATTTCTAGTCCGTTTAATTCCATAAGCACCATCGTCCAATATGGCCTCATCTGTCGAATACTCATACACGTGAAGTGACGGGTCTAGGATTTCGGTAAGAGTAAAGGGCGAGCGAGCCTCAGAGGGCGCACTTTGCCAAACGAAGGATGCACCTTTTCGCGCCAAAGGAGCTGACTTTTTTCACCCAGGGGCGCCACATGTCGTATCCTAGGGAGAGGAAATCGGATATTTTTTTTCTTCGAAGACCTAGTGTAAACCGTTGTTTTGGGGGCGCCCTTTCACCCCCATATTGGCGCCTCTTAGACGTGAGGAGGCCGCGGCCCCCTTTCCCCTCCCTTGGGTCTGTCACTGTACTCGTAAGATCTGGAAAGCGACTGCTTTCAGGTTAAACATATTTCCCTGTTAGATTTCAATTTCATTGTATAATTGTCATCCATACCAAAAGCAGGGAAAAGAGGGGTCAGCGGTCCGGGCTCCCCTTTTTTGTCCAAAAATTCCTATCTCAGCTCAATTGGAATGAAACCGGAAAATTGTATTACTAGACAATGCGGAAGGCAACGATGAGCTCAAATCCGATAAGTTTTGTATCCAAGCGTGGAAAATCTCTTGCCAGCAGCAATATGAAAATGGTCTACCCCCTAACCCTTTTTATTTTTGCCAGAGTCTAAGTGAATTTTGCTAGTGTGGACGAAAATCGGATTGGGATTAGTCTGTGGAAATGCGGAATCAATATCGTGTTCTGTTAAGTTTTTGGAGAGAACAAATAATTGAGAGTGCTTCTGAGAGTGAGAGAGCCTTCGAAAAAGCTCTTTTTCGGGCATCAAGAAGTAGCAGCATAGCCAGGACTCGACCCAGAAGGGCGATGACCATCAAAAGGCCCATGACAGACCGTACGAGTCCAGGCTCAGACCCCGAGACCCTCAGTTAAATCCATAAATCGATGTTGGTGTCGTCTCAGGACCAATGTTCGGGAATAACGATACCTAAAAGTTCCTGTTCCCTCTCAATTGGAATGAGATCAGGAAATCTTTGGACGACACGTGGCCACACCTCTCTGGTCCCTTTTAAAATGTTCATGCTGGGAACGAATAAAAACGCTTCAATATATTCTTGCCAACAGACGAGTTCATCCATTATGTAAACCTAGTTTGGTTTAGAGCAGTTCCGTAGCCACGTGGGCGCACTCGGCGCCTGGTCACTCTCTGCGAGCTCAGAGCACTTCCCTGGGCATGGGCACAGAATGTCCCATGTATGTTCATGCATGTCCCATGTAGCATGGGCGAAGAAACCGTAGTGGTATTGGCAGTGGCTGCCTCTAGCTGTCGAACTGCCCCCTCCCCCAATTCCCAACTTTGAGCTGATTTCAGAACCTTTTCGGTGCCTATCAAATTAAGTGGTAGGTTGAATTTCCTTTCACCCTACCATCGGCGACGGCTCTTGCCCCTTCCCCGAGCTTAAGAAATGTTCCGGCACCTGTGCCCCGTACCGAAGGCATAAAGACTTCCCAAAATCTGAACTTAAAAAACTTGACTCTCAGCTAGTGCCTGTCTTTGGTTGCACGTCCTCTGAGGTTTTTGCCTGGTTACGAGCCTGCTTTGGAGGGGGACCATGGCATTGACAGGTTGGCTCCCGTGATCCATACCCGGCACGAAACTTCTCGATATTTCTAAAAAATTCTGCCCTGGAAAATGAATCTTATGTTCAAACAAACAATAAGCCAGCAAACGGGCAACGGAAAATCACTAGTCAAAAATAGTCACATTCAAATTTAGATACAACTCCGAATAAACTGAATATCACGCACATATGTTTTATGTTGAATAAAGCTGGTCCAACCACCGAATTGAATATAAAATATGTATTTGTCTATTTTTTCCAGGGGAAATTAACCCCAGCTATCCCTTCTGCTGGGTGAGCTGTCGCTTAGGCAAAAAACCGTGGAGGACAAGACCGGCCTGAAACTCGTGGGTCGTGCGGTCCATGCGGGGAAAATGGAGGTGGCTACCTTCGCCGACAACGGTGTTCAACTCCGTTTTCACCGTGGAGCAAAATCATCGGTCGCAATGTACAAGCACTGATACTTGGAATACAGGACGGAACAAAAGTGCCAGCAAAACCCTTGCCGTTGGTTCATCGAGTGATATAGACTCCTCGGAAATCAGGTGTTTGAACTCAGGTGATGTGGATGCCAGAGAACAGGCGCCAGACTGTGTGATTTTCCCTGTGGTTTTGCTGTGGTTTGCTGGCGTCGCGATTTCTGCTGATTCTTTGTAATAGTAAATGAATATGCATTTGTTATAGCGTATGTCTGTATTTCATGCATTCTTGGGTGAAAACTGATTTCTAATTTGTATTTTTTTATTTAAAACATTCAAACTTAATTAGGGCAATTCCATCACAAATCGACCGGGTTCTACACGGTGCTCAGTCAATTTTCTTTGAAATGGGCTTACGGGGTTCTAATTGGCCCTGAAGCCGAAAATGAAAACCTTGACCTTGATTAGATCACAACTTTTGGGAGTATTAGCCTCAGGAAGTGTTCGGGAATCTGATTACCGTGCACTTTTCGGATGCCCATAAACACCACTAGAACTCATCAGGGACGGCGGATTCCATTTTCGAGAAGGGGTGCAAGATTTTCTGGAGGGGGCGGCTTCCTCCCCAGGGGGCGCCATTGTCCCTTGGAGGGCGCCTTTGCTATCCAAGGGCGTTCTGCAGAAACTCTTTGGCCTCGGCGTGCGAGGCCACTTGGGGTGGCTTATTTCTAATATTCCGAAAAATAGGTATTTAAGATTTCGCGTAAACTCAGTCGTATCGGATTGGTATCAGCAACAGAGCAGCAGAGCCCAGGATTCTGTGATTTTCATAGCCTTGTTTGCAGTTATGACCAATGATATTGCAGACACTTCCTGCAAACATACGTCATGTGCTTTTCGTTGAAGAATTTACAATATGGGTGACAGCGTCTACTACAGCAGCTGCACAGAGGCGGCTGCAGCTTGGCCTTGACACATTGCAGGAATGGAGCACACGCAATGGACTGAAATTTTCAAGTTCAAAGACAAAGTGCATGCACTTCTATAATAGAAATTGAGACTGCATACCTGATGTAAATTCGCGGAAATCTGATCGACGTTGTAGCAGCAACCATATTTATTGGGCTCACACTCGATAAACATCCATGTGCCACACCTGAAGGAACTCTGCAAAAAATGTTTCGATACGCTGAAAATACTGAAGGTGTTGACGAGGATGAGATACGGTGCGGATAGAGAAATGTTTCTCATGCTATACACGTTATACGCTTATATATACGTTAAACGCACGTTATACGCTCATCGTTACACGCTACGTTATAAGCTTCTTATGCTATACATATCACTTATTCGTTCGAAGATCGAGTACGGCTGTGTTGTGTATGAGACCGCTCCTTAGTCCGCGAAAAAGATCATCAATATGTCCATCATCACGCTATCAGAACAGTAACAGGGGCGTTCCAAGCTTCACCTATAATGAGCATGCTAGTGGAAATTAATGAAAATCCGCTACAAATGCGCAGTAAGATACTCACTTTCCATTAAGCTATTAAAGGGAATGTGGCACCTTTATAACGTGATTTTAACTGAGATAGCCAAGTTGTAAAGCAAGTCGGAAAACCAGGCACTCTATATATCATTTGTCTTGGAACCCGATATTTCCGTAGAAAAAAGCTAAAACCTACCCGAATGTATACCTCTCATGTACCTCTCGCCAGGCAGCCATTGTTGTGAGCTGCTGGTGTGACGACATATGCTGACATCACGATGAGCATCAGCCAATCGAAGCCCTTGAAGGGTTTCGAGTATGGTAGTGGTTGCCAGATTATGACATCATCCACAGGCAGATATTTATTTCTTTTCCTAGAGGAGTGCTTTAAAAATCAAAATGTTGCGCTTATCGTACATTTTGCAGAGAAATCATGAGTGGGTTCATTATTTTCGGCTAAAAGTACGCCTAATTACACAAAATTCCAGGATTTGACCAGGGTGCCACATTCCCTTTAAAATCAGTCACCAACACGCCCCACATACCAAACATTTTTTGGCGACACCTACCTCTGTCAGATAGACAGGCTGGCGTTTTGCAACCCGTCACCCGGGAGTGAGAGTCTGTGTCTGGCTGGCACAGGCTGGTATCGACAGCAGCCTCGTAGAACCACATCAAGCAGCTGTTATTGAACCACAGCTCATGTCGACAGTTAACACGAACACAGACCTACTCCAACAAAGCAAAAATGTGCCTCCTGAACCGACGCGCCAGTAATTTATGAACTTGCTGCGGAGCCGTTCGAAAACCACGTCTGTTTCTATACAGAAGGTTGCAAAAGAAAGTGACAATGGCACAGGGCGTGCATTTGTTGGTCACGATTTTGAGAAGTTTTCTAGTTTGTCTTACGAAGGATCCATTTTTACTTCGGAGCTGTGCGCCATTTTTCGCTGTTTGGACCAAGTGTCTAGGCTGATGGCGAGGAAGTTTGCGATTTGTACCGATTCGCTGTCTTATCTACAGACATTGAAACTATTTTATTTCTATAATGCGTCGTCACCTTGGCGGGCCATGCTGAAGATGACCGGATCTTCTCTGTGCACTGAGTGGTCCAGTGGGAAAACACAGGCAGTTTGGAGGACTACCATCTCAGCCAGAAAACTCGAGGAGAGCGAGCCTGCTGGTCATCGGAGCTCATGCTAGGCTCCGTCTGGTGACTCCATGAAGACCCAGCTCCCCGCTCGTGACCCCTCCGTGCACTGACCTGTCGGTCCACACCCATGTGGCACATTGAGTCAGGGAAGCGAGGTGGTGGAGAGCTACTCGCTTCTTCCGGACAGGTGGCGCTCCTGATGTCAGTGGGCCCACGTCTAGTTGAAATGCGACTCACTCTCCTGATACTCACGGTGGAAGACGTCGAGGAAGGACAGGCTCGATGGGGAGGGGGATGCCTGCTTGATCCCACATCTCTCTGCCAACCTGCCGCCACCCGGTCACCGAGGAGAGTCGAGAGGGCGCTGTCGCCTCTGCACGTCTTCACAGAGGGTCTTCAGGCGGCAGCGCATGGACTTTCACCAGCAGTCGGGTCGCGAGTACCCTCCTTCTGGCCGCTACGGGGGAGTCTTACCTCGGCTGGGGGTGGGGCGGGTGCATCCTGTGATGATACGCGCCGACGCTCTCATGTTGCGTTCCAGCAGCTCGACATGAAATGGCGGTGTGGCGTGGAGCCATGCTGCGGCCGCTTGCTCCATCGCTCCTCTCACGTAGCCAGTAGCGACGGTTCGGAGGTGCTGTTCGTGCAGCCCCCAGTTGTAGCCGGACAGTTGACGTAGGTGGGAGATGCGGGGGTGGACGTTCTCCTACAGTCTTACAGTGTGGACCGAAGTGGAGAAGCCGATCGATGGTGACGCCAAGTAGCTATAGGGTGTCTCCAGCATTGACAGACTTCCCGTCGACCTGAATACTGAAGGGATCGGCGTCTCTGGCCCACTGGGGCATCACCAGTACTTGGATCATAGCTCCTGATACCACCATTTTGTGCTGTGGGGCCCACTTCACGAGGGTGCCAGCAGCAGCTTGCGCCCGATCCTTGGTGACTTGGATGTTGTTGCCCGTGCAGAGACAAGATACCTTTACTTAAAGGTACGTTCAAGAGGGATTCCTCCACGCCCGAGTGACGTCACACGGGCGTGGAGGAATTCCTTTACCATTGAGCCGTGTGTTAAACTGCTGCTAATAGTACTTCCCGCTTACGAATTTGTGAGAATACACGGTAGTGAAGTTTATCCCAAAATGCAATGGATAATCATTTTATTCTCGATTCTGGGCCTCCTTTTGCAAAAATTTGGATATTTGATAATTTAATTTTCACATGTTATAAGCTACGAGGTGTGACGTCACATCCGATGGTCTGCGCTTGCTGTTGCAGGTGCAGACCTGCAGGCTGGTGCAGAGAGCCGCCGTATCATCGGCGTACATGTAGGGGGAGCATCCGGGAACCCCGCAGAGTGCGTCTACCAGCCGAGCCGCCCATAATAAAAATAAAGCTGGCGAAAAGACACTGCCTTACGGCAGACCAGTTCGGAAAATGCGCTCACTGGAAAGCACGCCATTTAGTTCCACCTTGACTCTTCGGTCCCGGAGCCACTGCCAAATCCAGGTCATCGTGCAATTTGGAAGCCCCATCTCCAGTAGGCGAACGCGTAGCTTGCGGTGGTCCACTACGTCGTACGCGTGCGCGAAATCAAACGCGACGAGGACGTATTTCTGCGCGGTCTGTCCATCGGGAGGCCGGGTGTGTCTCGATTTGGGCATGCACAGTGCACGCTCACCTCTTCTCTTAAATGATGCGTCCTGAACTTTACCTGAAGACGATGGTTGATGGTATAAGTGGATGGTCAGTGACAAAAATATACTCGTTTGATCAATCCGAATGGTCTTTTCACTTCGATCTGAACACTGCACATAACTCACCGTTTTAAAAGCGTTAGGTATTAGATGATGACCTAAAACGGATAGCGAAATGATTGGTCGTTCGGACAGTGAGAAAATGACCGCATTCGGGATTAGCCAAGGAACTGTCGAAATGGTTACTGGAGACTTCTTTCAATTACGTGAAACTGCTGATTTGTGTATTATTGTTGCTCGAGAGAAATGCAGTACGTGTTAAAGGACAATGACTTGTGATCATTAAACGCGCAAATCACAGTCAATAAACGAAAAAAGTTATCAATTGATGAAGAGAGTGCTTGGACACGTTGAAACTTTTCTTATTATTTTAGTTGGTCCCATTTATGTTAAAATCACACATGCCTAATCCTGCCATGATCTATTTCAGCATTCAATCACATGGCCACCAAAATTATCTTAACACCTCTCGAAAGTTCACGCACAAGAGCAATTCTCCCATACTGACGAATTGAAGAATATAGATAAAGGTCGATGGAAAATGCCCACATGCTTCATTCTGTGTTTATCATAACGTTTCAACTTTCCTTACATCTCCTTGAGTCTGCCATCTGGTTCAAACCTTATTTTTTAGGGGCAATTAATAATGTGGGTTAAAGTCCGGTTTGCATTGGCTTCAATGTCAAAGCTTCTCCGCATGAGATAATTTTCTGTGACAGCGCACAGGCCAGGTTCACACGCGCTGCGATTATTTTCAATGTCCTCTCACCATTATCTTACGCATATTGGCCACGTGGAAAGGCAAAATGATGCTTATCATATTTGATATTAAAATAAACTTAATCCCTCTTCACAAATAGAAAAATCCTCAGATATGCACCTTTATGTTCGGCTGTTGCATCTTGCCAAGTATCTTGCATTTCTCCACGACTTAGTGGCAGTTACAGTTTTTTTCAAGAGGTGCCGAAAAAAGCGTGGACTGAACTGTTTAGCAATTCATCGTTTCAAATTTCACGCCAAATAGGTATCTTGCTTGGCTGGTACAATCTGTTATGGCTGGGGGAGGGAGGGACAGAACGTTGTTAAGAATACGATCCACAAAAATGACGGCAACCGAAAACCGAACGCGAAGGGTACGATACCATAGACGCCCTATGGGTGAAACGTTGATGGTAAAGTGTGCACTCTGAGGCTCCGCTTTCCCCCCACTTACAAAAATTCTAGATCCGCCCACATGCGGATCCAGGGGGCAAGGGGGAAGATGCAGCCCCCCGATTGATCCTTGGTGCCCCCTGAAATGGTAATGGCGCCCCCTGAAAGGTCGATGGCACCCGCCTGAAATAGCGTTTCCCACTCTCCCCCAGAATGCGAAAATCGGTGCTCACCGATAGGATTTTACGCCCACCTGATAAGTTTTTCCCGTCAAAAGTGGCGCCCCCTGCTCCGGATGGCGCCCCCAGGAAGGTGCCCCCCTCCGATTAGCAATCCTGGATCTGCCTATGGATCCGTCACTGTTCAAGAGCAAACAATTCACAGGAAAAGCGGGAAAATATCAAATGTTAGTGGGGAGTGGTGAAGCCAAGATAATTCATGATGCTAACAAATTGTTTAGTTATGTGGATGAAATCATTGGGTGGCCACACGGGATTGGAAGGGCACTCCTGGCCTCTTATGAAATGAGCAGTGTGCTAAAAATATTTTGTGAAGTCAATATCAAACGATCAAAATTTAGTTTTATACAGTGCACTGTTCACTGCAGTGATACAAGGGTGCTCTGTCCTTTTTCTGTTGGTTTATGACAACCGGTAGGGGTCGTTTTAGCCTCAAATATGGCTTTTGTGGTATTTATTTGGCCATTTGACCGCCCCGGTAGCTCAGTTGTTAGAGCGTCGGGCTCCGGCCCGCTGCTCAGAAGCATGCAGTGGCAGTGCATGTCCAGGCTTGGGATCGGTTCCCCTGAGACGCTCCGGCGCTCAATCGTTTGCCCGAAGTAGGTCGGCTGGCAACTGACTGATGAGAGGGGACCTGAGCGAGGCGGCCGTACCTGTGCTTTGTGGGAGGTCAAACTTTGGCCTATAAATTCATTGTGGGCGTTGCTCGCTCGGGTGGTGTGGTCGGGGTCTCCGTGACAAGTCCTTTGAGGATTTTAGTGAGACTCAGACTCCAGCAGTCGTACTGGGAACAACTTGGACGAAATTTATAAAAAAAGACTTAGTGCCAATAAAATTTGACCCTTTTGGCCCTTTTTCAAAAACAGTTTGGCCTTTTTCCGTCGAAAAAAACTGGCGGTCCTGGGCAGCAACCCTAATCTTTAGAATATGGAATAACAAAAATTTGGAGACATTTTTTAACACTATAACGTCTAAATGTTATCAACACCCCCCCCCCACTACAAACGGGGGTTTGATCCCCCGAAGACACTATAATGGCCAGCACAAGAAAATATCCCCCCTTCACTGGGTTTTCCTTAAAAATGCTCTGCCTTGCTCTCCAGGGGGCGCCTTTCCTATCCATAGGTGATTGTTTTTTCCAGAGGGGGCGCCGTTTCTCTCCGGGGGCGCCTTTTGCTATCCAGGGTAGCCTGTACTAACCAGGGGGCGCATATTATATCCAGGGGTGCCGTTGATCTTCTTCGGAGGCGCCTCTGCTGTCCAGGGGTGCCTATGCCATCCAGAGGGTGTCTTCTGTCCATGGGGCGCTTCTGCTATCTGGAGCGACTTTAGTATCGAAGGGCGTATTTGCTGTTTTGGGGGCGCCTATGCTATCCAGAGGGCGCCCCTGCTGTCCAGGGAGCGCCTTTGCTATTCAAGGGAGCTTATGATATCCAGAGGGGGTGCCTTTGCCCTATGGGGGGGGGCACCTCTTGGTGTACAGGAGTGCCTGTGCTAACCAGAGGGCGCCTATGCTATCCAGGGCTATTGTTACTCCTCAATTGTGGACGGCTTTTTTGTCCAGGGGCACCTCTGTTGTCTAGGGGTCGCCTTTGCTTTCCAAGGGCACCTATGCTATCCAGAGGCGCGCCTTTACTCAAGGGGAAGGGGGCGCCTTTTGCTTTCCAAGCCGCAGCTTTGATGTCAAAGTTTGCCATTCATATATGAAAATGTATTTCTCACAGAGGATCGATCCTACCTCTTCAGGTAGGCGGTGATTAGGCTTGATTTTCTCTGACCAGCCGGGGGCGCCGGCCAAATTCAGGGCGCCGCCCAAATCCGTGGGGGGGGGCGGGCGCCTCTCCCGACCAGGTCAAAACCAGGTGTGCGAAAAGATACTTTTGTACACCATCATTTTTCATGGTGTGCAACTGCAGACCCTGTCCCGCGGAATCCGCTGTCCCTTCCGCCGTTGCTCTCCGGGGGGTGTCTTTTTCTCTCCAGGAGGCACCTCTGCTCTCCAGGGGGCGCCTTTCCTACCCAAGGGCGCTTATGTTATCCAGGGGGCGCCTTTGCTCTGTGGGGGGCGCCTTTTGCTGTCCAGGGGGCGCATGTGATATCCAGGGGCGCTGTTATTCTTCTTCGGAGGCACCTCGGCTGTCCAGGATGTGCCTACGCTATCCAAGGGCGCCTATGCTCCCCAGACGGGCGCCTTTACTCAAGAGGGGGGCGCATTTTGCTGTCCGGGGTGCGGCTATGATGTAAGGGAGTGCCATTCATATATGAAAATGTATATTTTTCACAGAGGATACTACCTCTTCAGGTAGGCGGTAATTAGGCTTGATTTTCTCTGACCGGCCGGGGGCGCCGGCTGAGGCCGGGGGAGGGGGCGCCTCCCTGGACCAAGCCAAAACAAGGGGTGCAAAAAGATACTTTTGCACCACTTGAAAAAAATCGAGTGGTGCAACTGCACCACTTGCACCCTGGAATCTGCCGTCCCTGGAACTCATAAGTATGTACAAATAAACTATATGTACAAAATGCTATATGTATATGTACAAAAATGATATAGTATTGTTAAAAGATTAATAAAAATTTTGCAATTTGGGGGGCATGGCCCCTGCCCCCTCCGTACGCGGATCCAGGAGGGCAGGTGCCCCCCATCAACCCTCGTCGCCCCCTGAAATGGTTACGGCGTCGCCTTGGAAGGCCAATGGTATCCCCTGAAACGTCGCTTCCCACCCCATCCCCCCATTGATGCAAAAATCCGTGCCCACGGATATGATTTTGCGCCCACTTGATAAACTTTCCCGATCAAAAGTGACACCCCCTGGTCCGGATGGTGCCCCGCCCCCACCCGATCGGCAATCCTGAGTCCGCCTAAACCCTGCGTCTGCCAATGGGGGCGGGGAGGAGTGGGTAATTTTCTATTCACTCTCCTCCCCTTGGAAGTTGGATCCGTCGCTGCTCCGGACATTTTTTACTTTTGCCCGATTATAAGATGACGGGAGTATGGTCACTGGCGGCGAAACTGGGGGCACCGGGGCACGGTGCCCTCCCTTAAATCATACATTTTAACAATAACCCAATGGCGTTGACTGGAAAGAAATGGGTTGAAACATAGACGGATCCAGGATTGCCGATCGGGGGCGGGGGCACCTTCCCGGGTGGGCGCCATCCGGCCCGGGGGAGGGGGGCGCCACTTTTGACCGGCAAAACCTATCAGATGGGCGCAAAATTCTATCGGTGGGCGCCGATTTTTGCATCCTGGGGGAAGCGACATTTCAGGGGGGCCTCATTGACCTTTCATAGGGGCGCCGAGAGTCAATCGGGGGCACGTGCCCCCCCTTCCCCCTGCATCCGCCTATGGGTTGAAAAGCTCATGGTGCCCCCCCTTAAATTTGGACGTTCTACCGTCGCTGAGTATGGTAGAAAACCGTCGGAATATATATCTTTTCCACCGTTCCGCATATTATTTCTATGCAAATACTACTTTTCCAAGGTCCAATTTTTCATAAAGCGTCTGTGAAAATTCAGTGCACTAGAATAGACTGTGAAAATTCAGTGCACTAGAATAGTCTCCGCTGGTGGCATTGCTAAAATTACATCAAACTGCATCCTTTACTTTACGTTTACGCTTTTTACCTGTCCCGTTTGAATATCTCCGGAATACGAGGTTCAATCATCAGCTGGCATGAAATTGTTTTGATGTCACGTGACCGTGCCTCCCTGTCTGGTTTCGAGAGTAGACATACTCCATGGTAGAGTAAATCCAAGTTACTCCAAAAAGGGGGGTGGTTTTTGCACCATCACTCCCCCTTATGGCTTTACTCTATATTTTGAACACTCTTTTTGCGGAGTGAGCGGTATAGTTAAGCACACAACAGGGAGTGTCATTACTCCCCCAGAGTGACTGTACGCTCATATTAGGGAAGATTCACTCCAATGTAGTGAAGAGGAGAAACCTCTTAGATGGAGTGTCAATCCTCACGAACTAGAGTGCTGGCACGCTGAAAGGAGGTGTTAAAATTGCACCGGTTTACGCTAGATATCGGGGTTATTTTTTCTCTCAGTGCAGCATTACCCTGAGCCAAAAAGTGACCTTTTTAGTTTCTTCATGAATTTGTGTGAGCTATCCAGCAGCCTTCGCTTTTTCCGCTATCCCGCATAGTAGCCGAGTTCAAGGGAGGTGGGTGTGTTCAAACACCCACCACTAGGGCGAAGGTGGCTCGGAGGCCCACCAGGGCGGGGGTTAAGGGCACATCAGCTGCTAACGTGCATTCTATTCATAAGGAAGAGCTTATGGAGCATCTTGACGTCGCTTTCCGCGGCTGTTAGCTGCAAGGCTGACGCCCATCCTGACAAGGTGTCAGCTTTCCAGAAGTGGGTCAACTCCTTGCGTCACGTGAAATCCAATGATGGTGATATTGACAAGTTTTTTTTAACATTACAAGAGATTGAATAAAACTATGTTTTCCGCAGTAAGGTCATTTTTCAGCCATTTGGCACCAAACTTGAGTTTCTTTTGTATGCATATTGGAGCGCTCTTTGGTCTGTAGTGACTCTAAAAGTTGCATGACCAGCACATTGTGGATGTACTATAGTTCTTTAGAGATCGAGACGGACTCTTAAACGCCGCTTTTTGCTTTCCGCTGCCCGGCGTGGTGTTCGGGATCTGAGAGGAGTACCCGCCCTACCCATCTCGTGACGGCGAAGGTGGTGCGAACCACTGTACCGGTGCGTGTCAGTGTACTTCTTCCAAGCGACTCCTGAGGCCTGAACTATAAGTCCTCTCTTGAAGCTGTGTCGTGTGAGAGTTCTGCGTCCTGGCTGTGCTCTATGACGGCCTTGGTCTATAACGACATTCGCGTTCCTTCGAACCCGTTTTGCCATTTTCTGTCGACGTGGAACAAGAAATCTTAGTTGGTTTGAGATGTGCCTAATGCTAATAAACTCTGGAGCTCGTCCCCTTTGTCCCCGAAAATTGTTTCACCCGTTCTTGTGGTTCAAAACACATTATGTACAAATAAAGAAGTCTCCCCATAATCAAGTCAGGTGCAAGGACCCATCACGCAACCGACGACATGACAATGGAAGGGAGAGGAGTGACTGACTTCCACTTCAGAGACGCTCTTTTTGTCTACAATCAGGGAGTTTCTGTACAGGCGAAATATAAAATCAGCAGTTTTTTGTGTGCATTACAAGGCCAAGGCTGATAATCCCATAAAGGTGTCATATCCCCTTTTATATGGTACTCGACACATATATTTTTTGTCCTTACATCAGTTTGGAACCGTGTCTGGCGTACTGACCGTCCCTGATATTGTCCCGGTCAAAACATTTTTTTTTAATTCTCCCGATGAAGATCGATGATTCCTCAGTTAAGAAGCTTCGCCGAAAACTCTGGTTTCTGGAGTCAATATGAGCTTGAAAGTTACTATCTCCATGCGTAGAATGAGTAGGTAAGTTAGACGTCATAGTGTGATGCCGTGCTATTTCCAAGGGCTGATTGATACCTCATTTGGTAACATGTGTGAAAATATTTCATCTTCTTCTTCCCTGAGATTTCCCAGATAATAGTAGCAGAATCTGGTTTGTTTCTGACCTCTGGCCCGCTCTATTCTGGAATTCTACAGACAGCTGAATTTAGCAGGACTGCTGGACAAGCGGAGTCTCTCAGTGCAGCCGGCAGCTCTGTTTATTTAAACACATCTGGGGACCGTGCATGGCTGCAATGCACCCGTCGAAGCCCCCGGCCGTTCCGCCTATCAACAGACGGACTCCTGGTTGTGTATAGACCTGGGCGCCAACCACCCAGGACACCGCTAACTACAGGAATGTGTAAAACACTCGCCAGTCAGCTAGTCGAGGGTGTGGGGCTTGTTGAAGTATTCTGATTGTACATGATGACATTATTTTTTGTTATTATTAGACCTCGTTGAAAGGTGTAGTTAAGAATTATTATCCATGAAATGAAATTTTCGGAAACAAAACTTCGTCCTATTGCGATTTACTCCTATTTCAGACCATTCTGCTTACATAATGTCAAAAATAGTGAAATCGCTCACTTCTTCCGGAAGCCATTCTGAGAGACTTTTATCGTTGAATATTTCCACTGTGCTATTTCAGATTGTTTAGCCGCCTCCGCCTATTGAAGCAGATTTATCAGTGAGCTACTGCACTTGCCAATCTCCGTATCTGTCTTAGAAGACCCGAAAAAGACATTGGGTTAATTTCTGAAGTACAGTCTCAGTCTCTGACCAGCTGACCGCCCGTCAAAGTGGTGATACCGGCTATCGTTTCTTTAGTTTTTATCTAAGATTTGAAATATCCCGAGAGGGAAAAGGTGAACCGGGAGTCAAAGGTAGAGTGGGAAAAGGTCAACTGGGAGTCAAAAGTAAAGTGGGAAAAGGTCAACCAAGAGTCAAAGGTAAAGTGGAAAAAGGTCAACCGGGAGTCAAAGGTCGAGTGGGAAAAGGTCAACCGGGAGTCAAAGGTAAAGTGGGAAAAGGTCAATCAGGAGTCAAAGGTAAAGTGGGAAAGGGTCAACCGGGAGTCAAAGGTAGAGTGGGAAAAGGTCAACCGGGAGTCAAAGGTAAAGTGGGAAAAGGTCAACCGGGAGTCAAAGGTAAAGTGGGAAAAGATCAACCGGGAGTCAAAGGTAGAGTGGGAAAAGGTCAACCGGAAGTCAAAGGTAAAGTGGGAAAAGGTCAACCGGGAGTCAAAGGTAAAGTGGGAAAAGGTCAACCGGAAGTCAAAGGTAGAGTGGGAAAAGGTCAACCGGGAGTCTGCCAAGGCCTACCGCGAGCTAGGGCTCTTATTCGCCTAGGCTTTCCAGGTGATGAGCAAGATGGACCAGGTCTCTACTGAGAGATCTCCTAGCCAGGAGAGTTCGCGCAGCCAGAAAATCAGTAGGACCCTCTACCAGCAAGATGACTCACTCACTCCGCAGGGCCTCGTGGTCCACCAGAACCCAGTGAGGGTCTAACAGAGCCTATGTTGATAGGGCCTAGCACATGGGTGTCTAAAGGATGAGGATTTTAAGAAAACCAGGGTCTACAGAGTAACAACGCCCGATTCAATGAACACTTTCAGTCGGAAATCCCTTAAGATGGGGGTAAAAAGAGTAGTTTTTTAGACGGTAAAGAACGGTGGAAGAGTCCATAGTGAACAAAGGAGGTCATTAAGCGTAACCTCTCAAACAATCGCTTGACGGGCCGCGACAATGGACTCAGTCGAACGACCAGAGGCCCATTTTGTGAGCTCCCACTGGAAAGCTGGTCGGACACACAGCCAAAAAAGGCAGTGGCGGATTCAGGGCTTGATTTAAGGGGTGGGCTAGAGGGCTCGAGCCTCCCTCGCCATCGCCGTGGAACAACGTCCGATTATTCATTTACTATAGCTATAGTGAATGCATAACCGGAGGTTGTTGCCTGTATACGTAATGTCACATTGCTTATATAGGCAATCTGACACTTCGGGCCTTAAGCCCACCCAGCCTCCTGGTATCTGCCACTGGGAATGAGAGTATATATGGTGACGGAGGTGTGACTCGGCCATGATATAATCAGCACATCGAAAAGTCTTGCTTATAGAGCTGACAGAGACCAGTCTGAAGCAGCCAAAATCGTATTCATGTCGTTGTATTTTCCGTGCTATTTTCACCATTTGTGACGCCATTAGTTGCATCTTCTCGAGATGTCACACTAGGGTGGTGAGGTAAGGATTTAGACTAAGGGCTAATGAAGCCCCCACATCTCCCAGTTATCCATACTGTTGGATTCAGAGGAGCATGGGCGCCGATAGCGGGAGGGAGACGCGTCCCTCCCCCTGTTGGCCAACCAGGGGGACGTCCCAGCCAAAATTTTTGGTCCATCGTCATTAAGGCTGTCAGGTATCCAATATGCTCAAAATTCGCGTCCCCCGGTCAGCACCAGCCGGGTCCGTCCCCCTCCTGTAGAAACACCTTGACGGCGCCGCTGCAGAGTAGCTATGCTCGTTTCGGGCCGGATTGACATTAGAACCGTTCTTCACAAAAAACATCAAAGCCTGTTCTAGCGATATACATGTTATATTCAGTTGCCTGAGAAGACATCTATCGCTAGAATTGTATTCGATCTGGTGCTTTTCCTCCCATTTTTCCATTGTGCTCGCAGTTTTTCTTTGTCTGAAAAGATTTTCTACATTCAACTGTACTGCAAAAAAACTAGAACTTTACCTGAAAAGTTAGAAGAGATATGGTATGCGCGCTTTAAAATGTATTCGAAACAACAATAAGTATCCAGTAAGAAGATTTCAACTTTGTCCATTATTTAAAGCAAGTCTTTGAAACATTTGCCAAGGTTCCAAGCAGTATTGACGACCTCGTTTCGTGTAGGCCTTGCCACATATTGTCGGAAAGCAGGACACAATTTAAGATTCATGTATGACAGAAGATCTTAATGATCATGTTCCATGCACACACACGAACATATAAACACCAAAAAGTGCTAAGAACACACAACTAACTTTTTTGTGTGTGAATTTTGTGATTAACAGTTTCAAAAGCGGCCGAGAAATCAGTATGCAAAGTGTGCTCGCGGAGGTGGAAGGTAATCATGTGTCACTTTCACCGGAATCGGCTCGACAATTGGCTGGCTGTGAGATGGAAGATGTTCTTGGATCCAGGGCAGCAGCTTCTGGACGTCTGCATACACGCCGGGGATGCCGGCCTCGCCACAGCCGATGCCCCAGGCGACAATGCCGACCTGGACATACCTGCTCGGATCTCTCGCTGTCGGACAGATCAGCGGGGAGCCACCGTCGCCGGTGCAGGTGTCCACTCCGGGCACGCCGCCGGCACAGGTGAAGGACTTGTGCAGTCGGAACCACTGCCCCAGTCGAGTGGTCTGCATCCGCGACTGACACTGGCCGTGGTCCACCAGCGGCAGGTCCACCTGCTTCATAATGTGCTGGTACTGACTGTCGTCGAACGCCTTTTTACCGAAGCCAGTGGCGACGCACCTATCCGGAAGTATAGCCTCGCCCGGTTCTGGCAAGCAGATTAGGTCGATGTGCGGCTGGCGCTGCACTGGCTCGCTCAGATGCAGCAGGGCGACGTCGTTAAACAGGGTCTTCTTGTTGAACTTGGGATGGATGTCGGCCGCGCTGACGTGTCGGTCGACGTGCGGGAAGATCTCCGACTTGCTCCGCGTGTCCCAGTCGCCGACTCGAACAACTATCTCGTGCAGGTCTCGACTGTCGATGTCAAGTACTCGTAAATATCGGTTCTCGTACACGGGCACGGCAAAATGGAACATGGCAGAACAGTACCCCTCCCCCTGCCTACAGCGGGCAGGGGTCTGACACTCCCCAAATGAGGCATGCGGCCCTGCAGAGAAATTCAGGATTCCCCCTCAGCTGATCTAACACAGGGTTCTGATGGTGGTCCAAAAACAAAACAGGATACGGTAGAACGGTGACTCAGTGCCTCAGAGGGACCAGTTGCTAGGGTAAGTGTCCTCAGGTGAAGTCTGGGAGGGTCTTTTGAGTTGGTATGGTCCCACTCCCATCGTCACTATGACTAGGGTGCCACTTTTTGAATTTGTGTGACCTCAAGAATTATAGAGTGTTGTCACACTCGAGCAGCTCATTATGTTCGTGAACTGTCTGGACGACTTTACATTTATCTTACAGTCGCGAATTCCATGCACAAATAAGCTGTATTAGCGAGGAGATCAAATCAGGAAAGCAGGTCTGAACCTCAGAGTGTATCAGGACATACAGAAATAGCGCAGCCGCTGACGTCAGGCGGCGTTTTTTAGAGCGATGAACCACTTACCTAGCCACACAATGTGCCGCCGTCAGGACGACGTCGTCGGTAACCAGTGATCCTCCGCAGATACTCTCCAGCTTTCCTCCGTGGTCGTGCATGATAATGGCCATGTGAGGGAACTCGCCAAACTGAGCCTCGCGGTCCTGTGGAACATCGGGGCAGAGGTCTCCTGGTGACAATGGTCTTACACGGCTCATGCTTTCAGAAAAATGAACAATGTGCTTCCAAGCACAAGCAGAAACATCACCACTGGACAGGGAGTGGGGCACACGAGTCGGGAGCGAAACCTTATCTTACCGCTGACAGAAATGCACGCCCTCAAAAAACAAAAACGGCCTGGTTTTTACCTCACTCCCCGCTTTCAATACCAGTGTCCCCAAAGCAAGAGGCTCTTGAAATTACTCCCAGATTCAAAGTGCACAGCTACATCGCCTCAAACTGTCCTCCACTGGAATACAGCCATTGGAATATAGCCAATACTGGCTCCAGGCCTCTACTTTGATGAAAGCTTGCACGTCTTACCTTGAAGCCTTCGAGGTTGACGTGAATGCCATCGTGGTTGCGCCGGCCGCAGGCAGGGTCGTATGGCTCCTCCAACAGCTCGGCGACGATCTCCGGATCTGGGGTGCTGCGTGGCCGAAGACAGCACACTTCCATGGCTCCAGCACACTTGGACGCGCTCTGGTACTCTTCCAGGTCGCCAGAGTTGAAGCGAATGTCGATGAGGCCTTCCCCATCTGTGATGATGTCCTCCGGAGAGCACATGAAGTAGGTCACACACGTACAGTCCAAATCTCCTTCTGAGTGATATTCCGACAAAGATGCGTCTTTCGTCGTTGTGATAGATGTTTGAGAAGAGCTTGATCCAGATACTGAAGCTGAAGAGATATCTTCGGCAGCAACGGATACAGACACACTACCACCAGCAGCAGAAGCAGCAGATGAGCCCTCAGAAGCTGCAGAAGAAGCAGCAGCAGAGTGCTCAGAAGCAGCAGCTGCTGCGGAGGCACCACCGGCAGCCGCAGAAGCAGCAGAAGAGCCCTCAGAAGCAGCAGCTGCTGCAGCAGCACCACCGGCAGCAGCAGAAGCAGCAGATGAATCCTCAGAAGCTGCAGAAGAAGCAGCAGCAGAGTGCTCAGAAGCAGCAGCAGCTGCGGAGGCACCACCGGCAGCCGCAGAAGCAGCAGAAGAGCCCTCAGAAGCAGCAGCTGCTGCAGCAGCACCACCGGCAGCAGCAGAAGCAGCAGATGAATCCTCAGAAGCGGCAGAAGAAGCAGCAGCAGAGTGCTCAGAAGCAGCAGCTGCTGCAGCAGCACCACCCGCAGCCGCAGAAGCAGCAGATGAATCCTCAGAAGCGGCAGAAGAAGCAGCAGCAGAGTGCTCAGAAGCAGCAGCTGCTGCAGCAGCACCACCCGCAGCCGCAGAAGCAGCAGATGAGTGTTCAGATGCAGCGGAAGAGGCTGCAGATGAGCTTTCTGATTCGTGGACTTCCTCGGACTCATGAACCGTTTTTGTCTCATGAATATCCGCTGTCTCATGAGCAGCCCCTGTCTCGTGAATAGATTCGTATCCTACGAGGCCGTATCCATGATCTTCCTCAGTTATCTTCTCTGATCGGGAAGATTCTTCGGACGATGACTCAGAAGATGATGAGACTGAAACAGACACACTTCCGGAAGCTGCTGCAGAGGCTGCAGCTGATTCTTTGGATGCAGCAGCAGATGCAGAAACACCTCCGGCAGCAGCAGAAGCAGCAGAAGAGTCCTCGGAAGCAGCAGCTGCTGCAGCAGCACCACCAGCAGCAGCGGAGGCAGCAGATGAATCCTCAGAAGCTGCAGATGAAGCAGCAGCAGAGTGCTCAGAAGCTGCAGCTGCTGCAGCAGCACCACCGGCAGCAGCAGAAGCAGCAGATGAATCCTCAGAAGCGGCAGAAGAAGCAGCAGCAGAGTGCTCAGAAGCAGCAGCTGCTGCAGCAGCACCACCCGCAGCCGCAGAAGCAGCAGATGAGTGTTCAGATGCAGCGGAAGAGGCTGCAGATGAGCTTTCTGATTCGTGGACTTCCTCGGACTCATGAACGGCCTCTGTCTCATGAATATCCGCTGTCTCATGAGCAGCCCCTGTCTCGTGAATAGATTCGTATCCTCCAACGCCGTATCCATGATCTTCCTCAGTTATCTTCTCTGATCGGGAAGATTCTTCGGACGATGACTCAGAAGATGATGAGACTGAAACAGACGCTCCTCCGGAAGCAGCTGAAGAGGCTGCAGCTGATTCTTTGGATGCAGCAGCAGATGCAGAAACACCTCCGGCAGCAGCAGAAGCAGCAGAAGAGTCCTCGGAAGCAGCAGCTGCTGCAGCAGCACCACCGGCAGCAGCGGAGGCAGCAGATGAATCCTCAGAAGCGGCAGAAGAAGCAGCAGCAGAGTGCTCAGAAGCTGCAGCTGCTGCAGCAGCACCACCGGCAGCCGCAGAAGCAGCAGAAGAGTCTTCAGAGGCAGCAGCTGCTGCAGCAGCACCACCGGCAGCAGCGGAGGCAGCAGATGAATCCTCAGAAGCGGCAGAAGAAGCAGCAGCAGAGTGCTCAGAAGCTGCAGCTGCTGCAGCAGCACCACCGGCAGCAGCGGAGGCAGCAGATGAATCCTCAGAAGCGGCAGAAGAAGCAGCAGCAGAGTGCTCAGAAGCTGCAGCTGCTGCAGAGGCACCACCGGCAGCCGCAGCAGCAGCAGATGAGTCCTCCGATGCAGCTGCAGAGGTAGCTGATCCTTCAGAGCTTGTTGCTGATGCCGATGAGCCTGCACCAGCGGAGGCAGAGGAACCATCAGCCGTAGCGGAAGCATCCGCTTCTTCGGAGACAGTCTCTTCTTCAATCACCCTGGCTGACTCTGTTAGATCGTTAGCAGGAACACACTCCAGTCCATATTCACCCGCCTGGTCGACAGTGATCTCCAGAATCTCATTTCCTCCGTGGCTCACAAAGTATGAGGTCTTTTGCGACTGACTGCTCTCGAAGGACTGCTTTGAATGCGAGCTGAAGCTGGTGAAGTGAGATCCGGATCCTCCAACATCTGGTACCGATAGGTGTCCGGTAATACCACCACCGCCTTGGAGGCGACTGTAGGGAAGTGAAGCCGCCAGACCCACGCAAAGGGCCAGCGCTAGTGTTCTCAGCATTGTCCTCGTCTGAAAACAACCAGCCCGGCCAGGTCAGTGGAAGCATGAACGTCTGCCTAGAAACAGCGCCAATATCATCCCTTGTAGGTAAAACGTTTGACTATTCTAGAGGTTACACGTGCCTTGTAGACGAGTCAAGACAAAATATATTTTGCTTATTACTGAAATTGTCTATTAATTGTAGATAGAAAAGCATATAAAATCATCATAAAAATAAAAATCAAAGGTTGATCTGGCTGAAGCTGGTTCAAGATCACGGTGTGGTCCCGTAAGGTCATATTGTTAATAACTCCCTAAGACCGGTCATGCGAGTACAATGGAGATTCATCGCATTCTGGACATAATCCCTGGGTTAGAGGTACCCAGAGTATTATTGTCACGAAATCCAGATCTTAAAGGGAAGGAGGCACCTTGGTCGAATCCTGGAATTTAGTGTAATTAGGCGTACTTTTAGCCAAAAATAATGAGACCACTCATGATTTCTCTGAAAAATGTACAATAAGCTCCATATTTGGTTTTTAAGAATACTCCCCTAGAAAAAGAAATAAATATCCGCCTGTGGATGATGTCACGATCTGGCAACCACTACCATACTTGAAACGCTTCAAGGGCTTCGATTGGCTGATGCTCATCGTGACGTCAGCATATGTCGTCACACCAGTAGCTCACAACAATGGCCGCCGGCGACGGGGCTGAGGGGGCTGGTTTCAGGTAGGTTTTAGTTTTTTTCTTCGGAAATATCGAGTTCCAAGACAAATGCAATATGGAGTACCGGGTTTTCCGACCTGCTTTGCAACTTAGCTATCTCAGTTAAAATCACGTTGTGAAGGTGCCACATTCCCTTTAGATATTCATTTTAAAGACATTTGCTTGAAACTCAATTTGAAGTCTTGCTACACTTTGACCAATAATTTGCCTATTGTAATATGATGATTCTGAGGAAGGGCTGTGCCTGAACATATAACCTCTTTGTATTTTCTCCCTTTTGCGCCAAGGATTCGAGGGAGCAGGCCATTAAACATGCTATCAAAAGAAAGACAAAATTGACTGTTGAGAAGCGCTCTTCTGTGGTATCGTAAATTTCTTCCATGATCTAAAAATACCTCTAGACGTCACGAATAAGGCTTGTGAAGCTGAATCTCGGAAATGGCTCAGAAACCCACCATGCAAATGTCATTCCCATTCACAAAAAGGAGACAAAAAGAACCCAGGCAACTACCGCGGTATTTCACTTCTTCCTCTTTGTTCGAAAATTTTAGAAAAGGTAATCTGTGACTCTCTTTTGGCCCATTGTCTACCATCTATTCCCAGCAGTCAACATGGATTTCTCCCAAATCGTTCATCGTCTCAAATCTTGCCAACTTTCAAAAACACAGCTGGGATTCGATCCAGGAGGGCGTGCAGACTGACTCTGTCTACACTGATTATTCTTTGGCTTTTACGAGTGTAAACCACACGCTTCTTCTTCACAAACTAAAATCTTTCAAAATTACTGGTCGCGCGCACTCCTGGATTGAATCCTACCTGACTGGTCGTCGCCAACGAGTTATACTAGAGGGCCAATCTTCCGAATGGTGCGCTGTAAGGTCCGGGGTGCCTGAGGGCAGTGTGTGTGGTCCGCTCTTGTTTATCTGCTACACAGCAGACATCCCCCTCATCATTCGAACCAACTGTATAAGCTTCGCCGACGATCTTAAGTTGTACCACAGAATTTCGACAAAAACAGACAGTGATACCCTTCAGGCTGACATCAACAATTTAGTAGAATGGTCTAAAATTTGGCGTTTAAAATTGAATCCAGATAAATGTAGCGTTATATCATTTTCTCTCCGAAAATCTCCGATCCTTACCACCTATGTACTGGATGGTACGCCGCTGGAGCGCCGTACAGAGACTAGGGATCTCGGTGTTATACTCGACAGTAAGCTGACTTTCGCTCCACACCTAGACCACACCGTGGCCAAGGCCAATAGAATTCTTGGCCTCCTCATACGAAGTTTTCAGACCTCGCGCCATTGCTGCCGAGTCAGACTCAAGCACACTTCTATTCTTTGTGCTTATTATGCCCATGTAAGATCCATCTTGGAGTATGGTTGCGTTGTATGGGCAGGGTCTGCTGCATCCCACCTGAAGCGCCTAGAAAGGGTGCAGCATAAACTTCTCATCTGGTTGGCCTCATTTTCGGACCGTCCGTCAGCCAGGCTTGACTATCCATCTCTTTTGACTCACTACAAAGTGCGTAGTATTAACCCTTGCCCCGGTGGCGGGTACGAGCCACCTTCGCCCTGGTGGGGGGGCTAAAAAAGATCCCCCACGATCTCAAAAACTAAGAGAGCTAGAAAAAAGCGCAAAACGGCAATCGAAAGCTCTTCGAAAATGATATCGAAAATACTTCGGTCATTTTTCTTGTCAGGTCAATATCAAGGTCACCAGAGGTCAAAATAGGTCAAAATCGCTAATATGAGGTGTACTAAGAAAACCTCCTATATCTCAGAAACTATGATAGCTAGAAACATTTTTCTAACACCATTCGAAAGCTCTTGAGATGCGCTTTCATTACAGTGGCATTCATTTTCGTGTCAGGTTAAAGCCTAGGGAGCTACAGGTCACTAAATATTGGGCATATTCTTGGGAATGTCCATAGCCACCCATGCATAAGGGCGTTTACTTTTTCACTAATAGCTTCCAAACAAACAAGATACAGCCATAGTTTATGCACCACTGCAATCCTCTCGTCAATACGAATCGAATGATATATGATATTGCTATGCCAGGTCAAATTTAAGAATTTGACCTGACCCAGGTCAACAGTCTGACCCAACTTGACCTGGTATAGTCATGATGTATATCATTTGACTTCCAGTGACTATACAAACACTTCGGTGACAAAACAAAAGCTCTATCTTAGTTTATTCAAAATTTATAGAGGAAAACAACAAAAAATGCTTATTTGACCTAAGGTGACCTTTTAAAGGTCACAAGTCAAAAATTTTGGTATCAGCTTCAGAAATGGGCTAAGAGCAAGTCGCAACCGATGTTTGAAGTTGATTCCATCCATACTTAATGAGAAAAGCTCATTTCGTGATTTTCCCCATGCATTGTCAATGGGGAGGTCATGCTCTGCACATGACCTTAGGTCACCAATATCAAAAATCCCGGAACAAATGTTGTAGCTCCTGGTGGGCCCAAGATGTGGTATGAGTTTCAACTTGATCGATTAACCCTTCTTTTAGTTATGCCGTCCTAAGTATTTTTTGAGGTGAGGTCACTTCACCTGACCTGGTGACCTGACCTGATATGACCTTGAGCCAAAATTTTCAGAAAAGATGTAAAAATGATGAAGGAACAGCTAGACCAAGTTTGG
Organism: Lepas anatifera; assembly: GCA_034440635.1. Lineage (NCBI taxonomy): Eukaryota > Metazoa > Arthropoda > Thecostraca > Lepadidae > Lepas > Lepas anatifera. Next base: position 15,399 of record JAOTON010000100.1, on the reverse strand, counting down.
CGGCGCTGCGCGCCGCCGTTTTTTGGTCACTTCGGAAAAACCCGAGGGGGGTCTAAAAAGACCCCCCACCCGGGCGAAGGTTAAGGCTCGTTTTGCTCAGCATGACCTCTTGTTTTTGTTTAATCTTCATTACGGAAAGTTGGATTGTTCCGATCTGGTTTCCGAGTTCGGTTTATCTGTGCCCGTCAAACGTCGCGTTCCCCTTCTTTGTGGGCAGTTCGGTTTGCGCGTGTTGGTACTGCGCAGCGCAGCCTCTTCATCCGCGTGGCCGTCACATGTAACAGTTTCTTCAACGCATTTCGTAATGTTGATTTCTTCGCAGACTGGGCTACACATTTAAAACTAATGCTATCAAATTCACGGCAACCTTAGGAACTTTCTCAGGATAGGCATTTGTGCAAATGTTGAGCGCTATGGATGTTCGTGGAATGCTTCCATTGCTGTACCTATGTATTTATTATCTGACTTTACTGTTTTAAATCACATGACTGCATCAGTAATTGGGCAATGCCTGTTGATGCTTTTTACCAATACACAATATACACAATGTTGGAAACTTTAAGTATATCAAAGTTATGCCCACTGAAAAATATCTCAAAATGTTTTCATCGACATGTAGGCGACATTGACATGAAAACAGGGAGCTCAGGAAACTCAACAGACGTCAGATTACAAAAAATCCAGATTAACTGCCACTCTGGTACCAGGTACTCCTATAACCCGAAGTGAATTTCAGTTTATCCAGTTTATTTCTACAACCGTTGTCAGCTTGGTTTTGTGCACTCACGGTTGTTTCACTAACAGAAGGTTCTGCCCTTCTCTTGTCATCGCGACGGGTGGCATCTATTTCAGGGCTTAGTTCGAATCCAATCGGGGGTATGCCACATACTGAAAGATCAGTATTCGAAACAGAAATTCAGTTTCGATTATGATTGTTCTAAAATTTTGTTGCGGATATAATTCCGGAAGGGGTAATTTTTGAAGCATATGAATTTCAAGTCTGAACTTCAAGTTTTTTTGTTACATTGCTCTCTCGGACGGAATTAAGGCCTCCTAATAAATGACATGCGCGAACTTTGTCAACTAGCTCAACCATATTTCAGTTCATTCGCCAAGGACAGGGTTCGCAGCCTAGAACCATCAATAAAGTCCGGTGTCTCAAATAGCAAGCTGGTCTATCACACTCTACTCACATCAAGTTGACTTCTGTGGAAACCACACCTCCTGCTGGTCCCGACTGGTGAGCGGCTGTTGAGCCTGCAGTTTTATATGCAAAGCAACAGTAGCAACATGAGCCGTTGTACATGGCAGCGGCAGGCCCTGCAGACGGCCCGAGATTCCCAGTGTATATCTCGGCACATGTAAACACTCGGCAGCGGAAAGGCCAGCTCTCAGCTCCCGCCGCTCCATGTTTTAGCCTTCAAGTCGACAGGCTCTGCGGCTGATCCTTCTCCTCTTCGTGTTGATAGTTTTGGTCGTTACGACAAATTTGAACAGGTATCAAACATAGATTTCTAATTGGATTGGTGGAAACGTGAGAGTGCTGCTCAATCTTTAATTTACGGTCCAGTGATGTACACTTTTTATATTAAGCTGAACAGAATTGAAAACTGTCGTCTATCCAAAACCGAAGCTGGGTGTTTTCTTACACTTTTTCGGCGTCCCCAGTGTAAATGTTATGACCAATGCCGGTGTTTAATCAGGCTTTGCCGGATGCCAAAGATTGATAATTTCAAAAAGGTACTGCGTTATCCTAAAAAAATTAGGTGTGGGAGCAGGAGCGCCGCCGCAAAATTTTAACTGGGGGGGTGGACCCTGGACTGGCGATGACCGGCGGGCGGGAGGCAAACTCTGAGAGTTCCGACTGCATATGACTAACGACGATGCAGCTCACCAACACATTTAGGCAGTTTCACGCAGATGACAAGGAGAAAAAAATTACTTGAGGTCTAAAATTGAGAAAGAATGTTCCCCTGATTCGCGATTAGGTCTAAAGTGCTAACATCGTCAATTTTTGGGATTTGGATGTTCGTCCTGGATTGGCATGTATACGGGAAAAGGAGAGACAATTTTTTCAAAATTTGGCATATTTTAGCTGAGTATGATGGATTTTGTTTTATGAGTGAACTATCAATATGATGTTCTAACTGATTTATGTATTTTAAAGCTAGTTTAGCTGTGCCATATAAACCTCGTAAACACCTAAAGTTACAACTATAGTTACTGAGAGTACGCTTAACCCTGTTTCTGTCAGGCGCAGGGGTGGATTCTGCCCACCCGTAATGCTTTCCGGGCTACTTCTGAAACGGTTCGCGATAAGCCTCAGAAACTTTTGAAATTTTCCCCAACTAAATTGGGAGAATCTCAGAGAGTGTTGAGATGGTAAATTTGCAGGATTGGAGCTATGGTTCGATATTTAAGGGGATCTATTCGAAAACCGAAAATTATCTAGTACGGTGCGTTTTGTTTACAACAAAATCATCCGTAACAATACTCAGAGCACTTCGAATGTTTCAATCTTATGAATGAGATATCAGGTGATAGTTTATTGACATTTTCACTGAATTCTTTTGACAGAGGTTGTTCGGGAACTATCTCTGTCAATATGAATGATTTAGCTTTATATGCAATTAAATCGTACTCTTGCAGAGTGAATGGACCACTTGCAGTACATCTACAAGGAGCAAAAGCTGCCATACCATGCTCCTAACTCTATATTATATGATAATATGCAATTGGCGTTCCCAGGTGTTGTAATTAAGGGGGTTTCACGCATGTGCAAGTGTATTTTGACATTTGGCAAGTGCAATGAATGGGACAAGCATTCAAGACCCAAAATAAAAAAATGATATATAGGCAGATTAAGATAAAAAGATCATTCAGAAAATCTCCCTGGCTTGGCATGGCGGATAATGGTTGGGCAATATGAAAAGTATCAATAGTCAAGGAATATATGTATGCACTTGGCTTTTATGCATTAATAATGTGCATCCTGCCTCACTATTTAGATTTCCTGTATCTGCCTCTGATGTTTGTTATTTTATACCAATTTTTTCAACGTGAAAGATGGCACGCAGTATCAGACGTTTGTCAATTTGTGCAAGAAAAAAATTGGTTATCTGTCTAAACGCACCATCAATTATCTTTCGATCAGTTATTTGTCAAAACGCACCAGTTCCTTGCAAATCACCAGGTCAGACCTTATGGAAAATATAAAAAACTGCTAGAAAAAATTATATTTTACACGCCCCTGCCCACAATCTAGAAAGTCATTTTTCCAAAATAGAGTTAGCGTGAGACACATCGACCCCTCCTGAATTTTATAAATCGGACGGGTAGACTTTGAGATAGCAGGGGGGATGTAATGATATCAACTCATGCCCCGACAGGAACAGGATTGGCTAAGACCAGAACCTGACAGCAATAGGGTTACTGCAGTCTCAGAGGTGTTTACGAGGTTCATATGGCACTGCTACCATCACAGGACAAACTGGTGCAAATTCCCAGCAAGGACCTAGTTGGTCTCGACTTAGTCCCGGCAAGGACCAATATCAGGTCAGGCGAGGGGAGTTAGCTTTAACGCGCCGTAATGCACAATGTTTATATAAACAAGCTCGGTGGTGTTTTGTTTGCGATAGGTGTCACTTGCACCCCCTGGAGGGTGTTGGGCTTTCACCTATCCCGATTTGGGAAATTTTGGGAACACACCATTACTTTGATGGTCTTACTCACATTTCTAAAGTAATTGCTAACACTTCCAACCATTCGTAACCGGTAAATATACAGAATTTCAGGTTAAGTGTGTTTCCTTGTGTACTTTTCTGTGGCTCTATTTTAAATGGCAAGATTTTACACAGGCTGACAGATATTACAAGTAAAATGGACTCAGGTGTCCATCACTTCGGCTAATGGTAATTATAAATAATAAAAATAATAGATAACAATAATAAGTGATAAAAATACAAAATCAAATGTGTTGTCATTTCAAATAAGAATAACTTTACATCTACTAATATATTTGGCTGCATCGAACACGGCTGTGCATCTATTTCATGAAATGATGGAACGGACTGACCAGTGTTTCGTTGAAGTGAGTGCGAGGGCCAGCCCCACGATGGTTAGCTATGTGTTTACACGAACCGCATTGGCGTCACTGCGTGGGTGCTTGTGCTAGATATAGCATGTAAACTTATCGGCACAGGAGTTTATTATGTGGCTCGTCCAGTGTTTTCCCTCTAGGCACGCCCAGGTTATGTGCCTCAGAAGCGTATAATTTACCTACATTTCAGTTTGTCAGAACACCTGGTAGCTGGGTATATTATTCCCCGAAGCGACGCGGCAGTGAAGGCGAAGTTTCATCGGTACCAGATGACAAGAGAATGTAACAGATTTAGTGGAATTAAAAGGAAGGTATTTTTCGTATTTTACGCCGCTTTTCTTCAATTTTGATGAAAATGGGCCATGGACACTAATATCGACATGGATTTTGACCAGAATGGACTTGAATTTGGTCGCCATGCTGTGATTGACACTCAAGTGCCAGAGTGCTGAAAGTCTGAACCTTTAAAATTTGGCAAGAAGGAAATTCAATCAGGTATTACCGGGGGCGTAACTACCATTGGTGCTCCTGGTGCTTGAGCACCAACAGCTTTTTCGGTTCGGGTTTCGGTCAATTTCAGGACCAGGGGCCCCATTCATGGCTCAAGGTCAGAAGGTTCTGCTGCAGTCGGGCCCAATGGGGCAGGGGCCCCTCTAATTGCAGTTGGTTTCCGTGGCAGGGACCCCCCAGGGAAATAAGCCCCAGCTGGGGATCGGCCTCCAGAAGCGGGATCCCTGAAGCAGGGCATTGGGTGGCTTAGTGGATAGGGCCTGTGTCTACTAAGCCACCGGTCCCGGGTTCAAGTCCCAGCTGAGCTTCTGATTAAGAAGATTTGATCCCTCCTAAGCAATGTGAGAGTTGGCGACGCTGTATAATCCTGGCAGTTGGTGCGTCGTTAAACCCAAACAATTATAACTATAAGCAGGGTTCCCGTCGACAGGGGGCCGCCTAGTGGCAATTTCCCCAGTAGAAGAAACTAAATGCCCCTAGTCAGTTAGTTTGAGGAACAGAGGCTAACGGGAAGGGGCTTCTGGCGGTAACTGTTGCCTCCCGAAGGGGCTTCTGCTGTTGAAGGGAAGGGGCTTCTGCTGTTGCCTCCCGGTAACCCTATGGACTGATTAAAAAAAATAGAAGACATGAGTGTGCAAAACCGGCCGTCACGTGTACTGAAATTTTTTAGAATGTAGCGGCTTGTACTTCACATTGTCTAACCGTTTGCAGTGACGGATCTAGGATTTCGTTAAGGGGGGCCCAGGCTCAGAGGGCGCCGAACCTGAGGGGCGCCAATTTCAGTGGCGGATCTAGCCGGTCGGCTTGGAAGGGACAAACCACAGTCGAAAAGCAAAAAAACGTCACGCAGTCAGAAGCTGCGCTACCAATATCACTTGCCGGTAGAATTTTGGGTATTTGGGGCGAAAAGCTAAAAAACGTCACGTACAAGCCATCTGCACAGGAAACCAAAAAGTAAACCAAAGTTATTTTGACCACTTTGCCCCAAGCACGGGGCAAAGTTGACAGGCTTATTTTGCCGCGATTCGTTGTTTGCAAGATATTTGGCATGTATACTTTTCAGTTTGATGTAATTTTAATCTATAACTGTACATGAATGCTTAGATCAACTTATTTAATATGATAGCTTCTGCGGAGTGGCAATATTGCTATCCCCTCCCCGCTACTCAGTTTCCAAACGCTCTAACTTTAAATGTTCCTATTTCACGGTAAAAATGCTTTGCAACAGGCGTCTGTTGTATGCTGCTGTGCCCAACATGGACGGTTCAGTAGCTTCCGGCACCAGAAGACCGACGACTTTAACAGACAAAGTCGTGTGTCGCAGTAGTCGTGAGCTGAATAGGAACGCTTGCGTTGATCTTATTCGGGTGGAAATATTCTGGTTTGCGTAGAGGTTTTAAGCGATGGAATAGAGCATTTTGTGGTGGTCAAAAGATTGTTGTAGTTTGTACGACTGATGTTTTATACGACTGATATAAAAAACAAAAGTCACGTGCTGGCTGCCACGTCTGCAGATAACGTGATGTCAATTGCTGTGTAAAATTTCGGTCTGGTTCATCAAACCTACAAAAAAGCGAAAGAAACAGGCATACCTACATTTATGTATGCACGATGATTGCCAAGGCTTCCTCACCATTCACTAACCAAGGCACCCACCACTGACACGTGCCACACACGAAAACGATATCCTCTGCAACAACCTCCCCCTCTGACATGTATCGTGGACCCACTTAGGACATATTGCACAGCGTGACCAGCCATCACCTTTTTTGGATTTAGCGTAAGTCTCTGGACAATAGACACTTCTCATTTCCATTGCCATCAGCTTGGAAGAACTGGCGTCTCGGTTCACCTCTCTGGCTCGGACCAGCCCTCGCACCGCTGGTGTTAATTCTTGGTCTTTTACTCCTTGTCCTCTGCATCAACCCCTTGCTGGTCCTCAGGGGGCCTGCTTTCTCCACTTGTGGTTGCTCCCCCTCTGGGACTTTCTCCGCCTATGCACCAGATATTCAACTAGGTTAGAGTCCTAGCTCAATTTAGGGGCGCCCAACGGTCGGTGTATATCGGGTCTCAGAACATCTCCAGGGGCCCATTTAAGCTCATGGTCCCCAGCTCAGCTCAGGGGCCCTATAACTGGGCAGGGGGCCCCGGACCAGCACAGGGGCTGCCCAGTTCAGCACAGGGAGTTCAAGATTAGCTTAGGGTCCAGCTTAGCTCAGGGGCCCAGGTCGGCTGTTAACACGCGCACTGGAGGGGGGCCTCGGAGGCCCCCCACCTGTTTTTCCAAGGTGGCCGGAGAACCGCTTGTAGCCGAAACACGAAACGTGGCCACATTTAACAGAATGTAATAGCGCGTCGATTAGTGAAGACTTTTTGAAAATCGGCCGAAAATTTTTTGACTTATAGGCTTTCAAAGTCAGACCTGCATTTTGAGATCGCCTTAATCGCGCGGTCGGACCAGTTAGCTTGCATTGAAGACCGAGTGGTGACGTCATAACGTCATATAAGCGGGACTATATGTCAAGATCACTTCACATGAAAGTCAAGGTCAAGGTCAAAGGTCACAGGTCAAGGTCATATCTGCACTTTCAAGGTCACTGACGACTGTGCGTCTGGCCAAATGATGTTACCCCGTCTGACATATATTATGCTATGACGTCATCGGTAGGGTATCCCAATACAAAGGTCAAGTTCAAAGGTCAAGGTCAAAGGTCATTGGGAAAGGTCAATCCTCATTTCCCGCTAAACAGTGGCTACAGTGTTAGTCAAAGTGTAAATAATAAGTAGTATACCATATGGTGACCTTAAAGGTCAATGACCTTGAATGACCTTGACCAAAAAGTTGTGGGGAAGCCTCTTTGAGACCTCTTCTCTATGAACCTTGTCCGCCTTCAGCTTATTCCCGCCATTTTCCTGCATAATCACAGTATTTACCAATCGATCCCAGCATGGCCAATATTTGACCTTTACGACCTCGTTTGACCTTGAAGATATTGACCTAGGTCATTGAAAATTGGTCATCATGTAGGTCACCATAGTCCCCACCCACCTACCAAGTGGCGTTTTTCTAACCCTCTTAGTTTTTGAGATCTTAGGGGGCCTACCAGGCCCCCTCCAGTGCGCGTTAGTGCCAGACCCCCTTCCAGTGCGGGTGTTAAAGGGTCAGAACAGCTCAAAGGCCCATTTAAGCTCAAAGCCTTCAGCTCAGTGACTGAAGTATTTCAGGGAGCCCCCAGACCACTTCAGGAGCCCCCCATCTCAGCACAGGGGCCCCGAACTCAGGTGACCAGACTAGCTTAGGGGCCTGGATCAGCTCAGGGGCCCCCAGTCGGCTTATATAGGGTCTAAAAACAGCTCAGGGGGGCCAATTCAAGCTCATGGCCCCCCAGCTTAGGGCCCCTATTACTGTGCAGAGGGTCCAGACCAGCTAAGCTCGCCCCCCCAGGCTCAGCACAGGGGCCCCAGATTAGCTCAGGGGTCAGATTAACCTTGTGGGAACCCCTCAGCTCAGAGGCCCCAATGTCGGCTGATATACGGTCTTTGACCAGCTCAAGGGCCCATTCAAGTTCACGGGTCTCAGGTGAGCTTAGATAACCTAGAACGATTTAGAGGTTCCAAACTAGCCCTTAGTTCAGCTAGAGGCCCCAGATTAGCTTATTGGGCATCAGAGGTCAGTTCAGCAGCCCCTCGAGATTGTCTCATAGGACCTTAAATCAGCTCAGGCACCCAGGTCAGCTTAAGAAGTTTCCCAGACAAGCTTTCGGGTCCGTTTGGGTTTCTTATTTTCTATTACAGTTTTGTATATTTTGCATCCGTTGCGGGACCCATCCCAGAAAAGCGGGGGACCAGTGGCCCTCCTGCCCCTGCCCCGTTTCTACACCTATGCGCTATGGTCACAATCTATTATTTATCTGCACTACGTCCCTCTTTCCATTCATGGGGCAAAGTGGACGGATTCCACTTTGCCTCGGTTCACCTTGCCCCATGCAACACAGTCTAAGACAATGGGAGACCAGTCATCACAAGAGTGACAAATCGAGGTGAGATTTTTCTAAACAATCAAGTGACCCGTACTGGTTTCCAGCAGTCCAATAAAACAAAATCCGTGCTGCTCGGGTGGGGCTTTGAGGACCACGAAGTGTAGCGCAAAAGCCAGCTAACAGCCTAAAAACCCTACCGTTCTCCACCGCGCTGGAAGTGAAATGAGAAGACAGCTGACGAAGATGCACGGGATGCGTTGCTAAGTAACGCTTAGTATGACACACATTTACGGCAGATTGCAGCACTTTGCAGAGAGTTATTCATTTTTTTCCGCTTTGCCCCGCTGTCCGCTTTGCCCTGGTCTCCCCTGCATGCCCCTACGTTATCCTGGGGTGCTTTTTGTCTCCGGTGAGGCGCTAAATTTCTCTCCTGGGCACCAGTTTATCCAAGGGCACCTATGCTGTCCAGAGAACCTTTGTCATCTAGGGCTGCCTTCGCTGTTAACACCCGCACTGGAGGGGGTCTGGCACTAACGCGCACTGGAGGGGGGCCTGGTAGGCCCCCCTAAGATCTCGGAAACTAAGAGGGTTAGAAAAACGCCACTTGGTAGGTGGGTGGGGGCTATGGTGATCTACATGATGACCAATTTTCATTGACATAGGTCAATATCTTCAGGGTCAAACGAGGTCGTAAAGGTCAAATATTTGCCATGCTGGGATCGATTGGTAAATGCTGTGATTATGCAGGAAAATGGCGGGAATAAGCTAAAGGCGGACAAGTTTCATAGATAAGATGTCTCAAAGAGGCTTCCCCACAACTTTTGGGTCAAGGTCATTCAAGGTCATTGACCTTTATGGTCACCATATGGTATACTATTTATTATTTACACTTTGACTAACACTCTAGCCACTGTTTGGCGGGAAATGAGGATTGACCTTTCCCAATGACCTTTGACCTTGATCTTTGACCTTGGCCTTTGTATTGGGGTACCCTACCGATGACGTCATAGCATAATATATGTCAGACGGGGTAACGTCATTTGGCCGGACGCACAGTGGTCAGTGACCTTGAAAGTGCAGATATGACCTTGACCTGTGACCTTTGACCTTGACCTTGACCTTCATGTGAAGTGACCTTGACATATAGTCCCGCTTATATGACGTTATGACGTCACCACTCGGTCTTCAATGCAAGCTAACTGGTCCGACCGCGCGTTTACGGCGAACTCAAAATGCAGGTCTGACTTTGAAAGCCTATAAGTCAAAAAAATTTCGGACGATTTTCAAAAACTCTTCACCAATCGACGCGCTATTAAATTCTGCTAAATGTAGCCACGTTTCGGTTTTCGGCTACAAGCGGTTCTTCGGCCACCTCGGAAAAACAGGTGGGGGGGCCTCCTAGGCCCCCCTCCAGTGCGCGTGTTAAGGGGCACCTTTGCTACTCAAAGGGAGCATTTTACTTTTCTGGAGTGCCTATTTCCATCTAAGGGGCGCATATGCTATCTTGGAGCGCCTTTGCAAACATGGGGCGCACTTTTCTATCCAGGGGCGCCTTTGCACTTGAGGGGCGCCTCTGCAATCCAGGAGGAGCCCAAAATAGATGGAGAATAAAAATTCTGAAATAAGGCGCTGGAACACTGAAATAAAGTGCCTAGTTATCAGAAAGAGGCGCTTTTCTGCTGAGCGGGGAGGACTGCTGATTGGTGAGGGCAGCGTTCTCGGAATTGGGGCGCACATACTGAAAAAGGCACCCAGTTGCAGCGATGGAGAACTAAGCCTTGAGTTATAGGTTAATGAAATGTGGTTAAAGGCAGTCCATGCTCAAATTGAGCGCTCGAGCCCTGTAACAGAGCGCGCGACTGTCGGACAGGTGTGCCAAACCATAGACAGTAGGGCAGCTGAAGATGGAAAGGGACACCTATGATATCCTGGGGGCGCCTGTACTCTCAGGTGAGGCGCTTGTTTTCTTTCTCAGGCGCCTAGTTTATCCATGGCCGCCTATGCTGTCCAGATCATCTATTTCAAGAAAGGTTAACTTTGCTGTCCATGGGCGCCTTTGCTATCCAAGGGCACATATGATATCTGTAGGGCGCTTTATGCAAAGGGCGCCTAGGCTGTCCAAGGGCGACGTCCTAACCAAAGGCCGCCTTTCACTTTCCCTGAAGTGCCTATTTCTATGTAAGGGGTGTATATATTATCTAGGAGTGCCCTTGATATACGGAGACGCCTTTTTGTTCAACGGTGCCTTTGCTCTTGAGGGGCACTGCTCCAATCCAGGGTAGCTGAAGATGGATAAGGGACATCTATGTTATACAGAGGGAGCCTGTACTTTCCAATGGGGTGCTCATTTTCCTTCTCAGGCACCTAGTTTATCCAGGGGGCGCTTAGGCTATCCAAAGACGGCTTTTCTATCGAAGGTGTGCCTTCCTAGGGGCGCCTTTGCTACCCAGGGGCGCCTTTGCTGTCCACAGCACTTGTGTTATCCAGGGTTGTCTTTGCTGTCCAGGGGCGCCTTTGCTATCCAAGGGTGCATATGACATCCGTAGGGCGCTTTTTCCAGTGGACGCCTAGGCTATCAAAGGGCGCCTTTTTCTACCCAAGGTGGGCATTTTATTTTCCTAAAGCGCCTATTTCTATCTAAGGGGCGCTTTTGCTGTCCAGAGCACCTATGTTACCAAGATTTGCCTTTGCTGCCCAGGAGCGCCTTTCCTAGCCAAGGGTGCATATTGTATCCGTAGGGCGCTTCATCCAGGGGGCGCCTAGGCTATCCAAAGGCGGCTTTTCTATCGAAGGGTGCCTTCCTAGGGGCGCCTTTGCTACCCAGGGGCGCCTTAGCTGTCCACAGCACTTGCGTTATCCAGGGTTGTCTTTGCTGTCCAGGGGCGCCTTGCTATCCAAGGATGCATATAACATCCGTAGGGCGCTTTTTCCAGTTGGCGCCTAGGCTATCAAATGGCGCCTTTTTCTGCCCAAGGTGAGCATTTTATTTTCCTAAAGCGCCTATTGCTATTTAAGGGGCGCTTATGCTGTCCAGGGCACCTATGTTACCAAGATTTGCCTTTGCTGCTCAGGGGCGCCTTTCCTAGCCAAGGGCGCATATGATATCCGTAGGGCGCTTCATCCAGGGGGCGCCTAGGCTACCCAGGGGCGCTTCATCCAGGGGGCGCCTAGGCTACTCAGGGGTGCATTAGCTCCCCATGGCGCAATTCTGCTATCTAGTGGCGCCTTTTCTTTGCCGGGGCGCTTTTGTTAGTTTTCTAAATTTCATCTTCAACATTTTACTGGGGCGCAAAAGACCAGTAAAGGCGTCTAGTGTTTGGGCAGGGGCGCTTTGCCATGGTTTTAAGGACTATGTGTTAATTCAAGTGGAATAAGTGGTATCTACCACCTTGGCGCACGAAATGGGTACAGGCGCGCCGCTCATATCGGGCGCCTTCGGCGCCCGATATGAGCTAAGCTATGCTGAGGCGCTTCGGAGCTAAGGGGGGCCTGGGCCCCCTGGGCCCCCTTGGATACGTCACTGACCGTTTGTGATTTTTGTTTTGCCTTTTGAATGAGGCTGGAAACCTTACCCCCATGATCAGTTTTTAGATAGTTTGATAGGCCACTGTGTTTTTAACGCTTTTGTATACTGAATTGGCATGTTTTTGCGCTTTGACCAACCAGTTTTTTCTTATCTTTACCTTGACGTAGCCTTTTTGGGCTTTTTAGGGTTTAGACGTTGTAGTTTCTGGACTTTGGCGTTTTAGGCTGCCAGTCTTTTAGCGCTTTTACTGTCATCTGTATCATCTTTTTAGGGTCCTAGGTCATTCCCACAACACTGTTGGCAATACCACACATCAATAGTCGGGCATGCTGCAAATAATCGCAGGGGAATCCAGAACTCGACTTCGAAGGGACCGACCCGAAACTCAGAGGGTGCGAACGTTGGCCGAGAGAGGACCGCGCGGTCACTTTCATGGCTGGAAAATACTGCCTAACGCAGGAAGGTGGAGAGTGTTGCGAGCTCTGCGGTGGGCAAAACATTGTTTTGTCGCCCACTCTTCGTAGTTTATATTTTCTTGGACCTTAGGAAATAATGTCGTTTGATTCGGTATAAATTTTGCAATTTTTTGTACCTAAATTCCATTAACAGATGATGATGATGATTGGGGTTTTAGGGCACGTCAGCTGCTTTGGCTATACCTATGTGCCCAAATCCATACATGGGTCCATTTATAGGCGAACAATTTGGGTACTAAGCCTTTTTTGGTCTATGAGGAGAGGGGCATGATCCCTTTGTATTACACTACGGATCGAGATAAGATTACCTACAATTCGTTACGAATGACCAATTGTTGTCATGACTTTGTTTAGTTTAAAGCTATAGTTTATATGCATAAACCCTCATGTATCTCATACAATTCTTTCTTGGCTTTTGCCGGTCTCGACGATGGTCCAGCTGAACATCAATGGTGCAATTATGGTACTGGTTGCTAATGATATTGCGATTAGGATTTGGACGCGGCAGTCCGAATCATACCCCTGGGCCTGGGGTCTCTATTTGTATCCCTCCAAGCATGTTTTTACGAAAAAAATAGAGACTAACGGTTGGATATGCACAACATTGCCTTAGAAATGCACCTTCACCCCAAAATTACTCAGAGTTACGTTCCTTCTGAAAATGTCTCCCACTGCTTTGATTTCCTTCGCCAGAAGCTGCAGTGTCGAATCGTCACTCCATATGACCTTGACTGGTCTGCGCGCCCTTCCCCCCCCGAAGCGTCCCCCAACCGTTCGGGGATCCAAGACCGGAGGAAGTGTGTAAGAGTGGCGCGTAAAATTATTCGTCCACACCGCAGCGTGGGTTTACAAACACAGAAGCTAAACACATGTCGCTGGATTCGCGAGGCCGGCGCCGCGGGGGCTGGCCCTGCGTCAGAGCGCTGCCGCCCGCGTCACACTGGGGCTAGGGAGTGGCTGGTTTTACGGCACAGCATGCCCGTTCTGGGACTCGTATGTTTAGCGGAGCGAGAGGCTCAGCACCCTGCACACCACGCCCCAGTATTCCGGTTTGAAGCTGTGTCCGATGGTAGAGTCTAGCTACCTGCGCGATTTGGCGGCGGGACACAGCTTCTATAGGTTGTAGGCGAAGCTAGCGCTCTGGCTTCTGTAGCGGGACGTAGCTTACTCTATGGGCTGAGGGCGAAGCTGGTGCTCTGACTGATGTAGCGGTAACAGTAGCGGGCAAGTGCCTCCAAAGTCATTAGTTCTAGTTTTAGTTAGTATTAGCTAACATTTAGTTAGCATTTTTGTGTCAGCCGATTTGATGCCGGGTCTGGGGCTATATCCGGCTGTTCTTTTCTTGTAGAATCCGGACTGCTGATTGGTCGAGCCACCGACCGCCATTAGTGTCGCCGCCGTAAAACAAAATAAAAACAAAAAATGGAGGAGGTCAGTCAACACTCAATCTCCTGCTGACAAAAAATAATTCCCTCTGGGCCAAATATTCATCGGATTTGGGCCTACTGTTAGCCTCCACACTGTCCCGTTACAATATTATCTGATTTCTTCCTAATTTGGATGGGAAATATTTCAACGAAAAAGACCACTAGCCATCTCCTATACCGACACGTTCACCGTCAAACATGTCAAATGGTTCGCTATCAACCAGAGATAATCAAATGCCATAGTTTTTTCATACGTTTGTGTATTAAAACTTGTGAATGAAGCAAGATATGTCTGGGGTCGGGGTGGCCTAGTGGCTTCTCGTTGCCAGTCTTCGGATGGGATAGCATGGATTAAGGTGGGTTCAATCCCCACGGCGGGAAACCGCCTTTCGTGTCCGTTCTGACCCGGTGGAGAGGATCCTTAAACAACCACGCCAATACTCCCTGTAATTGGGCAAGTGTGCCTGTTGGGAAAGGCCCTAATCAAATAAAAAAATGTCAATACGCTTTGACTCTTGGTGACCGACATTATCTAAGAATTTAGATGATAGTTCAAATCACCTTGAAATGACCTTATTCGACATTGGCCGAAGTGCAAGGCCGCCGCATAAAATAACAAGGTCGTGTCGCATGTAGTTTGACTCCTTGGGTCAATAGAAACGCATCAGGGTTCGTGGCTCTTTACTAGGTTCAAAGGTTACGAGTTATGTGGTTCCTTTGAAACATTCCTTTTCCTCGGATGAATATCGTTAAGGATAGTCTGGAAGTCCGCGAGTTGTAAATGAGTTTTTACGTAAAAGCCCAGGATAAGAAATGTTTTACCAAGCACTGGAGAATTTCAAATATTATGTGACGAGATATGTATGATAACTGACAGGTGTTTATAACTACAGCAGTGTATTTTCATATTTATATTTATCATAAAATTAGAACCATATGACTGTATAGCTTTCGTATATGGTAAAATATGTTTCAGCTTTATGACCATCCCTTTTGGTTGTTCTCTTGAGGTTTTTTAGAAAATGACTTTGTCTGGTAATAGGGTGCTCAGCTTTTCAACAAGGCACCAAAGAAATGAAAGGAAATTAAATAAGGCATTTTCTAAATCGGCCTAAATTTGAACCATTTTTGCTCCATTGCAGCCCAACGGGTATCTTTCGGACTTTTCGAATAAGCATTGCTCTAATTTTGATTCAAATTCGTCTTGGGATCGAAGCCTTACTAAAGTCATCCGACCTCACCACCCGTACAAGCAACTCCCACAATGACGGGTTTGTTTGAAAGCCTAAGTTAAATGTCCCACAAAGCACAGGAACGGTCGCCCAGCTAAGGTCACCCTCTCAACAGTCAGGTGTCAGCTGACCTATGTGGGGTAAATATT